>OZ023211.1:55582932-55827770 GCA_963995525.1 Escarpia spicata | reverse complement strand
ACTATTCATATAAGGCATGCCAACTGTGCTTCATCCACAAGCAATGTCATGGTGCATTACCTCAGAGACAAAGCATTGATTCACCTACCGGTGAACATTATAGGCATTACGTGCGAGCCCAACAATGGTTCTTTCCTAATCACATGCCAAGAGGATTTAATTATTTGACTTTAGTTTGAATTTAGTATGACTACCTCTGTCGAGTTTCACCTGACAGTTGTTGTAAACGTGTATCTGGTAAGCGTAAACCGACCAATAGGAAAACAGTGGTTGAAATATAGATCACACGACGGGTTTCAGTACAACACCGACTTGACTGGTGGATGTTTGACTTGCGTGGTTCCAGCGCACATTATATGTATGTAACAAACAATATTCGTTTGACGCTCGATATGGTGCTTCGTTTAACAGGTGATTTCAACAGTGGAACACACTATAGGATATGAAAACAAATGCCGGAAAAGACAGCGTGAAGGGATAGCCATTGCAAGATGGCTTCAAGCGGGAAGGAAGGTAGGGATTTCATTTGTTTAGAACGTCAAGAAGTTGTAGTCTGTTCAACATATTGCCTTTGGGTACAACAAGAAAATTGGTTATTGTTGACAGTCTATTCACGGCGGCAAGCACGAGCGCGCAAGAAATGAACATGGTTATTGTGTTTAAGCTTAACCTTTGTATCGTACCATAATGTAGACACATATGTTGACATACACGTACATACGCACTGGCGTAATGTGTTCATAGAACATCTTGCCAATCGTAATGCAAATACACACACGCTTGTGCTTGGCTGGTTATAGTTATATTATTTGGCAGTGATCAAAGAACTAGAAACAAATGTATCGTTATTTAAGGCAAACAAAATTAATGCACGAGGTAAACATTGTTTAATGCTATGCACCACGGAGGAGTAAACACAAGTTCGAACACCATCTCTCTTCGTTATTAATTCACCATTAATACCGCACTGTGTATTATACTTGAACAACAGTTGTTGGTATAATACATAGACAATAAATATGATTTGATTTCTGGAATTTTCCCCACTACTGTGTGCGGCCATATTGGATTCACCCCCTATCGTCGTCAACGAATACTATCGATGAAATTGCATACATCAGAATACTTATAATAGATTAGTAAAATTATTTATGCCGCATATACACACGTTTACTGCATCATATCATATAACATAACATATGGCCGAAGTTTTAATACCATTCTAACGAATAAATAACTTTAACAAGTGTAGATATGCAAGTTTAATTAATGTTGAAGTTCACACACCACAATTCCGGCTGCCTGTGTTTGGCTGGTTATATAAGGCAGGTAAAATGTCTATGTTAATTGCAGCTTGACGCGCTCAATATATAGGGTTATATCACGTGGCATGGATGACCACACCGGTTATGGGAACGCCGGGATGGCTTAGGGGCCGATATATACCCTCCCTTGCAGAGTGCTACCACAGGGAGTGGGTCAACTGTGAGAGATCAGGATTGTGACACTACTCTCCAGAGTAGGGTTGTAAGGAGCTCCCAATGAGATGTCCCGAGCCGATCATTGGTGCAGTTAGCTCTGTATCATAGGCAGTAACGGCTCCAGTGTCTCCCACTTCCGGATTCTCTCTTTTTGTTTTTCAAAAATTTACTTCAATGTTGCTGGGCCATTTTCAAGACCTGAAAAGTAAAGTGCATATCATCTTACAGGTTCTTCCAGGTCCTCTTCTGGCTTGACTAGGGGTTACTGCATCTGCCTCTTACGTGCCGACTCTAGCTTTTGACATATGCTCGGATTGTGTGCATGCGTCTGAGTCTGGAACAGTCTAAGATAGGAGTGGGGCAGTGTATTCAGTTTCCATAGGGTTGTTTTGGTATAACTTATATATTTTGTGTCAAACGACTGGATCGGTGAAACGTCAACCACAGACTGTGGGAGACTGTTTCATACGCCTCTGCGTCGGTATATAAATGAGTTATTTCTAATATTTAATCGGCATCTTTCTTTAAATATTTTTAGGTGGTGCCCTTTCGTATGTGCTTCGTTGGCTCCCAAAGTAACAACATTGGACAAGACTGCTGGATCATATTTCCCTGTTAGTATCTTATACATTTCAATCATATCTCCCGTGTGGCGACTGTATAATAGAGTTGGTAATTTCAGTCTCTGTAAACGTTCTATCTATTCAAGGTCTTTGAAACCAGGAATTAATTTGGTTGCTGTGCGCCGACCATTTTCAAGAGCTGTAATATATTTAATTAAGAATGGACTTAAAAGTTGTAGAAAAACACTTTTCATCGATGTGATCGAAAGTATGTCGGATTATCCCCATCATCGAATTGGCTTTTTTTTTCTTTCTGACATATATGCTTCAAAATCAAGCGATGGATCGAAAGTGACTCGAATAACTTTCACATTGTCCGTACTTGTAAGTGTTGTCTGGTTGTTTCCCAATGAATAGGCTTTATTCCTTGTGAATAATGATCCAATTCTCATATGGATACATTTATGTGGATAAAATGTGATATTTACTCTTACTCGCAAGTGCCTGTACAGAAGAAATAATTGTATGGTTTACAAATGCTGATGTACTGAAAAGATGAACTAACTGGACTAAAACGTAAAATTAAAAAACCACTCAACTCCACCACATGTTATAGCAATATCAGAAGTAAATCCTACACGTTTTAATATACAACTTACCACGCAGGAATAACACTTGGAATTGTATTATAAGGAAACTGTGAACATTAGTGAAGGCAAAGGCAGAGGGATGTTCTTGTTTATTCACCATTTTTTTGCATTTCAAGTACACCAGTTTGATGTTGAGTTGAATGAAGCACTGTTTTGCATTTTGGTACTGAAACGGAAGGATACCCTTTTGTTAGGCTCTTTTTATAGAATCCTTAACAGTACCATTGAGAACAATGACAACCTTAAGAAATTACTGGATACAATAACTGAGAAATGTTTTTCACATGTTCTGCTATTCTTGGAGATTCCAACTACCCGTAGATTGATTAGTAACTAATATCAACTACAGCAGCAAGTACTGAAGATAAATAATTTAAATTAATAAAATAAATCGAGACTGTTACTTGGTGCAACGTTTTATAGAGCCCACTAGAGGTAACGGTACAACTAAACCATCGCTCCTTGACCTTATAATCACTAGTGAATACATCGAGATCTAAAGAGTCGAGACTCCATCAGCATTAGGAAGAAGCGACCAATCATTCAAACCCAAGCTAAAATCATTAGGAAAAACAGATTATGGAAGAATATCTTCTTACCAAAGATATCGAAACTTAAGAGAAATTTTGTCGATTGCGCTATTAGGTCAGGAGACTGACAAGAAAGCACAGAAACTGTATGAAAAGGATATAATTAATGAAATAAAACATAATCTAAGAAATCTGGCAGTATGCAAGGGCAAAAATTAAGACATAAACGGAAATACCCAACTTTCCAGAAAACAAAAACAAAGATGACATGACAAACTCGGCGGACTTGGAAAAACATAGGTGTTAGCCAATTACTTCTCCTCGGTAATTATGAGAGAACCAGAAGGAGATATCACGAAGGAACCTATGAGATTTTTATAACACAATGGAATCTTCCAAAATCAACCCATCGATAGTGGCATATAAAAACTATAAAAACTAGCATATCAAAACTAAAGACATTTAAACCATCAGGACTTGGTGGCCGCCACCCTTGTGTCTTAAACGAAGTAGTAAAGAGCACCGGCAGTATATTATCAAACATATATGACCTGCTCTGGTCCTATTTCTTCCTTATTTGTTGTCTCCAGACCTGCTCTGGTCCTATTTCTATACTTGATTGCAGAGGCATGTTTATTGTGCTTAACTCTCCTGTTGACATCAACAAGTGACTTGGCTCTCTTTCTCAGGAGGGCATTTTTCACACCCTAGAGAATAGATGACAATGCATGGTCTTTCACAAGCCACCTGCACAATGTGACACCGTTCTGCCCCCTTAGCAGATAACATAAAGGGTGGCCTGATAAAATTGCCTTAAGTATTCCTCTCCTGGGGATGTAGAAAGTTGACTGTTATACACAGTGTATAGGGACACATGTCACGCACATGTCACGCACACGCACACGCACACGCACACGCACACGCACACGCACACGCACACACACGGTGTTATTTCAGAACGTATGGTTGAGTAATAGTGAGATTATGACAGCTATCCTTTGGCATTTTTTAAATGGCTCGAGTTCAGTGTGTTTGATACAGGAAATGTCGTCACAAAGAAGAAGACAGAGTTAACAGGCATTAATATAGCGCTGGCGGCCAGTCACGCAGGGTCACCCAGAATGGGATGATGAAGAACAAGGGTGAATGTTCAGTAATCTAAGGGCGAGTGCTGTTTTGTTGACTTAACTGTCTACTAGTGCATCACTAGTGAGTATAATGTGCTTGGTGTGGAACTTGAAAACACGTTTTCAAAATTTTAGTGACACTGTTAAAAAGATATTCAGCCGGGTTATCAATTAATAGTAACACGTGGACATGAAATTTACACTTGAAAGTGGATATATCTATAACATTATTATATTCGTAGCATAGCTGTATCTATTCGTTATTTACACATAAAATACAAGTTTTGTTAAAACTAATGAAATAACAACACATGTTAATGTTTGTGAATATTTAATAAATATAATGATACATGTAGTAAAGCAATTGATAGTGTTCTGCATATACACTCGTCACACTGCAAATACACTTTTGGTGACGTGTCTATCGTCACACAAAATGTCCTCCCAATGATTCGTGTGGATTCATCGTGTTGCCCAAGGGGATTACTTGGGATGTATCCAGTTGGGAACCTAACCCTTAAAAAGTGGGTTTATATATGTTTGTTCAGAAAGTTTCCTAACAAGTATATATTGTATTATTTTTCTGTCAAATTATACAAACATACAATATTATTTCTTTTGTGAAACATTAACATTCGTTTATGAAATTGCAGATACGTGTATGTATGTACCATACGACTTTTGCAACAATGTAAACAATATATTTGTGATTGAATGCTATTAGAGTATTGTGTTGTAAATGCAGACATACTATGTCATTTGTTTGTTTAAAAACTGTTGGACTGTTGTTTGTGATAACAATGTTTCAGTGTTGTGTGTGGCAGGTTCGATCCCTGCTAATGTTCATTCATACATTACTGGTTGTGCACACACACACTTACTCCATTCAGTAATTTCAGCCGTTTACAAGAACTCCATCTAAATTAAGTTAATTCCACTTAAACAACTATTGGAAATAGCACAGCAAATTATGGATTTTAAAAGAAATTAACCAGGTATATTGCAAGGTATATTATGTCCTGATGTCTGATGTTATGGTTTCTAGATTATCAGGGTTTCACTATCATATGAACACTTGTCATAACAAGTTAAAATTGTTGTAACAAATTTATTGACACATCTATAATCATGTACACACATGCTGAATAATATTAGGCATTGGCAATTGGTATGACAACAATATTTTCAGACAAACATGTGTATTAAAACAGGCAATTCTCTTTTACTTCATCCCATGATCAGAGGTAATTAGTGACTAGTCTTTTTGTTTTCACTTCTCTAGATTTAAGTACAAATCGGCTTGCATTTTGCTTAATTAACATAATGCCAGTTCTTGATGTGTTTACCATAAAGGTGTACTATATTCAACAATACGTGGACAGTGACATCTGTGCTGTTATTGCCACCTTGAGATTTATTTTAAATACAAGTTTTAAGAGATAGTGTTACTGAATGTCAAATGTTTCAAACAATTTCAAGTTAGGGAATAACAAAATAATGCTCTTCTTGAGGAAACATTATTTCTTAATATAAAAATAAATAGTACACAAGTTACTATTGATAGCATACATACTTGAATTGAGTGAACTTTGCCTAGTACCACCAATATGGGCAAAAACCCAACATTACCCAGCTAAATGTAGATCTACACACCATAAACTGTGTTCATCTTGGAACTAATGAGCATCTAGTATTCACCAGGTCAGATTTCCACAGCTAGACGAGTATGTTGATAAATCTTTAAATAATTTACTACGAAAACCTATCGTTTCTTTACCATGTGCTTTTGACATTTTCATTTGAACGTACTGGCATTTAAAATATAAGGCAACAATGCAGTATTTTGAACATATATATCGTTAAACCAGGCATGGTTCCTTCAGCTCTACAAAACTACAAAAGCAGGCATGGGACATATGAAATGTTGTACATTCTAATAAAATACATCACAAGATTTCTTTCCCTACAATTCTGTTTCTGTGTGAAAAAATATTCAATAAGTATTTGGCATATTTGGCATTTGCACTCAATAAATACTTTGCATCAGACCATCACTTCTGTTGGCATGATCTAGTGATAAGATTGCACATAATTACCTTATCTCGCCATCATATTAACATTTCTTTATGAATTTACCCTTCACCATTCAAGGACAACATTTCACTGCTAGAAAATGTGTACACATTAAGCAAAATTACAAAGAATTCACATCTACAGGCTAATGGTACAATTCAATCTGACATTAGTTAACCTCCTGTTTTGCATAGATCTGATCTACACATTTTGTATCATTGTAGCTACACACAAGTTTATAGTGTCTAGATTATGTTCGCAACATTGAAAATACATTGAATGTTTCTCTTGGGTTGACTTGGCTCCGATGGCTAAGTCAATATCTACTCTTCAGCATGTCCTATTACAGCATCAGGCCCAGCAGAACCGACCAACCAATCCTCTAACATCTCCCTTCCAGTGGTGCATAGGCATCCACCTTCATGACATTTTGTTTGCCACTTGTCACGACTTCCAATACTTAATAATTTCATCAGTCATATAATAGATCTTTTTATCATACATTTTTCAGCATGATGACAACAAAACTGTGCTTTTGTTTGAAATATCAACCAGTTCTTATTCTGTTAATACGTTTCAAAGCAACTATCAACCAGCCGAGATATATCATTTTAATCGGTTACATTTATGTTAATAAAACTAATAAAGCTGACAAAGCCCCAAAACACAAAGAAACAAGAACACTGTAGCAACTGGATGGTCGTAGCAATGAGGGGTGTCAGGGCGCCACGACATACCCCGACAGCGTCATTGGTGAGGTCCAGGGGTCCCTTACCCTGGATATACAGGTTGCTGACACAACCCTCTAGCATCTTCTCGTACTGACCAAATGTCATGCCATCCAGGATAGGCACGCCACCTGAAGCATAACCAAATCAAATCAAATCAAATTTATTGTAACTCATTACAATACAAATCAAGTTAAGACAAATCCTATATAATAACATAATGAGCAGAACAAGGGAAGAACATTATACTATGTTATATTCCCTACATAACAACCAATGTCAACCCTCTGGCAATACTGGCCGAACACGCTTAAATATTAATCTATCCTGCACGTGATATGTTGCCTAGCAAAACCTCCCGTCAAATCATCAGAAAACAGAGGTGTGTGTGTGATAATTTAGATATATTTGCTGCGGTCTCTGATGATGATGTGCACAAGTTGGTTATGAAATCTAAGACAACCAGCTATGTTCTGAACCCCATGCCAACCAAATTGGTCAAATAGTATATTGAGGAATTTGTGCCATTCCTTACACACATCATCAATTGCTCCATTGCTGCTGGGGAATTCCCACACGAATGGAAGACTGCACTTGTAGAGCCACTGCTTAAAAAAGCAGAACTGGATCCTATTCCAAAAAACTATCGCCCTGACAGACAGTCAGACATGGGGTCAAGTACATTGAAAGGTATTTAAATGCAAATGCAATTTGTTAATGTCAAATGCAAATACTTTTCAAAAGTATTTCAATACTGTTCAAATACTTGACGTCCCCGTGCTCGTGCATAATACATAATGACAAAAATGAGCTATACTTGACCTTTGTTTATCCAGAATTAAGGGAGTTCATTGAGTCCATAGACCCATGTTATAATTGGTCACACATTTTTTTATTTTCTCCTGTGACAGGTTAATCCTGTTTTCCATTTCCTGTGCCCATTGATGCGTCTTCCAATAAAATTAGAATAAGCCACCCACTGTTAATTAAATGCCTGCTAACCTGATCCTGTCACAGGCCAACTGATACACTGATCATCCATCTGATAATGACCCGAGTAGTTAATGATCATCAAAGCATGCAAATGCTGCAGTTGGTCAGCTAATAAAAGAGCTATAGGAAGGCCAGTTTTCTCTCAGTGAATGTCATGCCTCGGTGATCACATAAGTAACACGATTGACCTGTATCAACAGCCCAGACCAAGCAACAATTTAATTAAGTACAGCTGTGATAACAGTTTTCATTGACATAATTAAATGCTATAAGTTCAAATATTTTTTAAATGTATTTAAATGCAAATAGTTTGGGCTCCAAATTGTCAAATGCAAACACTGGATCAGTTGCATTTAAATGCGTTTAAATGCAAATGCATTTGCATTTGACCCCATGTCTGCGCCCTATATCGAATCTCCAGTATATCTCTAAATTAACAGAACGGTCTGTTGTAGACCAACTTTGCTTTCATTCAGAATGTGGATTTCCTTGCCACCTTGTCAGTCGGCGTAAAGAGCTGGACATTCTACTGAAACTGCACTTGTAAAGGTCCAGTCTGACATTCTTTTAAACATGGACCAACAGAAACGCCACAGCAGTTGGGGAGGATTTGACACTTCCAATACGAACGACTTGATGCCGACCGGACAAGTAAGATCTGAACCACTCAAGTGCAGCGCCAGTGACACGGAATCTGTGAGTGATTCTGCTCAATTGAATTCCGTGGACAATTGTGTCAAAAGCGGCGATCAAGTCAAGCATAACCAACACAACAACACAGCCACGGTCTACTGCAGACATAATATCATTGTGAACTTTAAGCAGAGCCGTTTCAGTTGAGTGATCTTGTCGCTATGCCGATTGAAACTGGTCGTGCAAGTTGTTCTCTTGCATGTGGACATTCAGCTGTTTTGCTACAACGCGCTCGATTACTTTAGAGAGAAATGTCAGATTCGATACAGGTCGATAATTCTGCATTGATTCTGGATTTAGTCCAGCCTTCTTGATGGCGAGATGCAGCCAGTCTTGTATTTATCCGGAACAACGGACGCGTGCGAATAAACTAAGCTGACCTGCATTATGATTGTATTGATAAACCAGTTCTTCTACGTTCAGCAAGTCAAGATCATCCGAACGGAACAGTGGAATGTCTTGTCGAAAAGACACTACATTATTGTTGCATAACTTGCAATATTTGATTTTCATCAAAAGAGTGCGATGTTGAAGAATGGCTATGATGAAACTCACCGCAATGTGGTCAGAGAGGCCCATGTCCGTAAAGGTAACATTTCGAACAAGGTGTTCGTCCTTGCTGCGGCCTGGTCATGAGTACATCCAAAGTGTGTCCTTTCCAGTGGGTTGGCCCGCGAACATGCAACACCATCCCTGTGGCATTCACATAATTGGTCAATCGCCGTGCATCAACATTTGCAGCGTTGTCAATATGAAAGTTCAAATCTTCCATGATAATCAGAGGTCCAGGTTTTGTGGCATGCTGGTCGATGAAACGGTCCCATTCTTTAAAAAAACACAGTTGTTGACAAGCCATTTATCACAGATGGCGGCGGTCGATAAATAACAACGATTCTCAAGGATGACATTGGTGTTTAAAGGATCGAAATGCATCGGTATCCTGTTTGTGTAAGACGATTTCGGCGTGTGCTTGATGGAATATCCATATGGTACAATGTATGTAATCACATTGGCGTCCCTCGAAGGCTTCAACCACGTTTCGCATATCGCCATCATATCGGGATGGTTTTCAAGTATATGATCCGCAATGGCGAGTGTTTTGTTCTGACACGATTGTGCGTTAACGTAGCATACTCTTACGCCTTGATCGCGCTATAACTGTTTACGCAATGGTAAAGTTATGAAATTTGGTACATTTGGCTTGGTTGTGCCAACGTCGGTACTCTTGCGTAGTGAATTATTGTCCTGATCTGTTTTGTGACTTTACGACCGCCAAGGTGTTTACGTTTCGTAGACGAACGCTTGAAGATGCACAGTTGGTGAAAGAGAAGATTCACACAGCAGGTCACCGGAGATCTGATATACCTGGTTGCATGGGCGGCAGTTGACAACAAATGTGTCCTAGAATAACGCACCACTGATGTTGACACACACGCATGCTGAAGTGCGTCTTGCGTCACTGAGTATCATCGGCGATTGCACAAAAGTTGTCCGTGGTCCGGTGTTATCCAAGAATAGACCACAGCGTTCTGCTTGACAAGTTTGCAACCGGTTCTCAAGGCAAGCGTAGACGAATGTCGATTAAAAACAATAACAGTCCGGCACCAGTAATCATTTTCAAGTAAAATGTAAACGTCCGAAGTAATATATGTACCTCTATACACGCACCTGAGAAATATGAAAAACGTTCCTAGAATTGAAATACGTCAAACTTGTAACAATAAGACAGCTGTCGTGGAAGCTACTGCCAAGCACAACACCTCAGCTCCATGTCATGCCATGAATATGTACAAAATAAAATCGACACACACCTCAGAAGGGCGGGATACTTGTAAATAAACAAGGGTTGAACTCTCGATAAGCCAAAAGGCTGCCATCTAAAGTTAATTATCTGCGTGGCAATCTTGTTAAATAAGCTGAAATTCAATTCAATAGCAACCCCCATCTTCTGATGTCACAGTTGAGCCAGGCAAGCAAGCGGAGAAACTGAAGAAAAGTTGAAGTGAAGATACAGCGACATGGCGTAGCGGCAAAAAAAATCAACAGACCTCCCCCGCCCGTCTTCCCATTTCATCAGTTGAGACGAGTTAGGAGACAGCGCAAGAGACAGCGAGAAGACGGTGAAATTACGGCTGCGCAATGACGAAACATTTTCAACAGCACCCCCCCCCCCCCTCCGCCCCATACTCCCCTTCACCCCCCAGTCATCCGATGTCACCAGTCGAGCAGAGACAGTGGAGAAGCTGAAGTTATGGCGGTGCAGAAGCAACACATTTTCTGCGACTACAGCATTTGGTTTGGCTCAGATCGAGAAACCCTCACCTGCACCTTAAGTTAAGCCTTAAGACTCCAAAAAAAGTCTGATTACACCCCCGTGAAGTTCACAGAAACTCTCTGAGGCTCACAAAACACTTCCAATTATACACCTACCAACCTCACCTCCTTCACTGTAACAGCAAGACGTCTCTGGATGTAGTTTTTTGTGTGCGACAAATAGTGGCGCCACATCACGGGGCTTGGTTAATCAAGGCTAGAGGAAAATGCTTTAGTTCCAACAGATGACATTACTGCTACTAGCAGTCCACGGACAGCCGTCTCAGATCTGCTGAACCGGAATTAAACGTACTTAAGAAAGTTCATGCCAGCATGACACAGACGCCTACAAACAATCATAGTTGTTGATGAGACGGTAGCTGTTTGAGTGTCAACACAGTGTGCTTGCGAGATCACTCAGAACAGCCTCAACTAGTCGTTTAGTTAGTTAATGGGTAGATGTCAACACCATCCCAATGAAAAACCATTGCACGTAATATTTTATCATACCTTTACAGACTTATGTTACGTATAAACATCGAATCAAACAGACATGCAAATAATATAGTAATTGTTATAGATGTGGGCTCT
Source organism: Escarpia spicata (assembly GCA_963995525.1). Classification (NCBI taxonomy): domain Eukaryota; kingdom Metazoa; phylum Annelida; class Polychaeta; order Sabellida; family Siboglinidae; genus Escarpia; species Escarpia spicata. Next base: position 55,816,028 of record OZ023211.1, on the reverse strand, counting down.
CCATCTTTGCGCATCATCTTTGTCAAACACGTCCGTAGATGAAAGCAAGGCTGACCTGGCTCACTGTCTCATCCATTACATGATGGAGCGCGGTAAGCACCTGCCCGATGGATGCGAACTCGTCGTGGGTGGGGGATTTCAAGATAACAAATGCACAAAATCAACTGTTAGAGATGTTGGTTGTGCATTTAAATAAGGAAGCAGACACGCGCCTCATATTACATGCATGTGACAGTGGCAAGCACGTTCAAGAGGACAGTGGTCGTGTACATAGACACACGCGTCTTCCTCGTGTTGCTTCTCTTTATAGCCTACTGTGACATGAATGAGGCAGTGACAAGCACGTTCAAGAGGACAGCGGTCGTGTACATATACACACGTTTCTTCCTCGTGCTGCTTCTCTTTATGGCCTCATATTACATGCATGAGACAGTGACAAGCACGTTCAAGAGAGCAGTGGTCGTGTACATAGACACACGCGTCTTTCTCATGTTGCTTCTCTTTGTGGCCGGATCCAGTAAAACCAACTATTGGGTTGTACTTGGTAATGTTGTAAGAGATGGCACTACTTTGAATCTGCAGGTGGTGTAGTGTTCTATATATATATATATATCAGTTTGGAGGTGAACGCGTATTGTGAACGCATTATGCTAAACCATTAATGTAAGTAAAAAACAATCTGGAGCTTCAGCGCCATTCCGTTCCGCTATCGGTTCACGACAGCGGAAGATGGGGGGGGGGGGGGTAGTTCTTGAAAATTATTATTCTGCATCGCGCCGCGGTAATTTAACCTTCTCCGCTGCCTCGGCTCTCAGCTGATGACATCGAAGACGAGCGGTGGCGGTGGGAATATTTCTCGCGGGCCGCGGCGACGTTCAAAATTGTTGAAGCTCATTAGAAACCTCCAGTTGCACCCCATTGACAATCGCCACGAAAAAAAACACCTTATGGATTCCAGAATACTTCGATTTGCCCATTGAGGCTCGCCAAAAAGCCCATATGCACGCTCAGATTTATTCGGGGGGGGGGCAGAACCATATGTCTGCCCTCAGCGAAATTCCAGACCCCTTTGCACCCTGTTCCCACGCATATGACTCACCATAGAAACGAGCGCAGTGGCTCGCAGCAGCATCTTAATTGTATATTAGAGTGTGCACGTGTCTTTTACGACCAGCACGTGATTCCATACTTGTCAATGTGACGATGATAAAGAAAACGATAGGGCAGAACTATTGTCCAGTGGCAGACCAACGGATGTGGAATATTTTTTCGTGTACTACTCTACTCGGTACCCCCCCTATTCCCGGTGTATCCGTGTTATGTTCATGTAGCCCTTTCTCTGTTTGTACTGAATTTACGCCAACTCTAGGGTAGGTTGGTATTGGGCAATCAAATTTATTAACACAGGGATTGCCACTGTGCACATATAATATATACAATAGTCACATCTTGTGCACAGCCAGGTACATCCAGATTACAGAGTGATGGACCACACATGTTATGTACGACACATTTTGTACATTTAGAATAATCATACTAGACATTTACCAAAAAACCCTTGATTGCTGTTATATTAATTACAGCATACCGACTGTAATATGCTTACAGTATATAGAACACCATGGAAAAAGATACCTGGTGTGCAGACTGCACACCTTTCTATAGTACTAGCTACAGTAATTCAGCTTGATATATACAAAAGTGGGGGATAAAAAACCCCCTATCTTACATTCATGTAACATCCCTATTTAGTTATCTTGCATTATGTATGCTCATATGGAAGTAACTAACACACGCTATACGTACAACAGATACAACGGGTGGGTGGGTGGTATTCAAAATTTTGTAGTCAAATCTGAAGTTGTCACGATGGTGAAGCGAAATGAAGTGACGAGAAAACCTTGCATCGTCTCCTGCCCACAATTTTTTCCCCGCGCCCGCTGCTGGCCAATAGGATGCCGCGTAACTGACACGAGCTGAATGGGTATTTTGGGCCAGCTTATTCCCTGATCACCTTGAGTCAGGGAAAATTGTCAAAACTATACAACTGTTCTGGACATGAAACCAGAACATCCATTACAACATAATAAAGTAATTACATGAAGAAATAATGGGATATTTCTAATGTACTTTAGTTAAAAAGTTAAGTTCTGTAAGAAATATAGCTTACTTTGTATAAGTATAACTGCTTTTTATAAAATAATATTAAATTAAAACTATCTGTAATCGCATATTTAACACAACCACTGTTTCTTTGCAATTTTGTAAATTTGGATATTCGTTTTAAAATATATTAATGTACATTTCAAAATGATTTGGTCGTATAACAAAAGGAACAACCAGCCTACGTTCTTATGAAAGTTATAACTAAATGTCGTCGATCTTGGCCCGCCGTCCATTCTACCATCGACATTACTTTATTATATGATATTATATTTGCTTTAATTTGACATATGTACACTATTTCCAAAGTAGAGTAAAAAATAGATATTATTTAATAAATACGATTTTCCATGCGTATCCGTAGATCGTATGCACAATTTGAAAGTCGGCCTAAATAGCAACGACATGCCAACATAATTATTATCGCCGGTCGGACATGGTCGTAGTAGCATCTTTTGCCGACATTCCTGTTATTGACTAAATATTTCGTAGTTCCCTAATCGTTTTTAACGTAACACATACATGTTACAGTATACATAAAACATATTCGATCATGTAAAGTGGGATAACAAACAGTGAAAATAGCACAAAGAATGTTGAGCAAAATATCAGTTAACGACGGGTATAGCATGCCCCTCACACCAAAGATCGACTTGTACTATAGCGCACATTGCTAAGGTTGTGTGGATCAGTCTATTTTATCGCGATGGGAGATCCACTTTTAACAGTAAACAAATACTCAAATTATTCGCTACGCGTTATCAATACAATATTATTTGTTGTGTAGATCATATTTATTTGCAATTAGGAACCACAATATACCGAAATATCTTGCATATGCATCGACAACAATATTAGAAACGTAACTAACGGCACGAGTAGTGAGCGAGCTACCGGAGCCGCGCTAAGCGTCGGTACTCGGGTAAAATTCGCAAATCTTTCACCTTTCAAGTATCGGCGCGGCAACAAATTTAATGTAGCTAGCCGCTCACCGCCCGATTGTCTACGCTGCGACGCATCTCGACGGTCGTAGGCAAATCGCGTATGATCGTAAAGGTAGGTAAAGCTAAGTTCTTATACAGCGCAGTATCCAGTCCTCAGGACTGCTCAAAGCACTTTACACTTTACTCCCTGGCAGACCTCTTCAATCGAACACCATCTCGACTTCTCTGGGACGAATATCCACCACTGTCTATCGCATACAGCTGGGTGAACTGAAGCAATGTAGAATAAACGAACTTGCCCAAGGTTCGACACCGCCGCACTGGATTCGAACCCACGTTCTCTCAGTTGAGAGCCCTGAGCTTTTAAAGCTGCGCTACTGCGCTCTACATAAGCTAGTGACTGGCCTACGACTGACCGCAGCACACCGGTTAGCTGTGACGCAACGAAGGGCAAATTGCCGTTAGAAACTATGTATTTGTTATGGTAATTACCAACAAATCAAGTCGAAAATATAGGCGTACATTTGTCTTGGTAAATTAGGCATAGTACAAATTAAAACAAATACATCACAATTATAATTGCAATTTTTAAGTTGATAATGTCGATTATGATTACCATATGTGTCCTTTGTAAATAAATGTTGCTCGAACAACTTTATTATTTGCAATATTTTTAGAAGACGACTGTGCCAATACTGTTCATTGCAATACAATTTAGTACCGCTCATTGATTAAACGAAGTCATACCATTGAGAGTGGTGTGCATCGAGTTTTAACCAACTTTGAAGGCGTGATGCAGAGCCTGTTACAGAGTCGATTGTACACGATTACAATAGAGTGTCGTAGGAGGTCTATATAGCGTGCATGAGAGGAATGAAGACGGACAACTGTACAGTTTCCGAGAATCACATCGAAGAAGTTAATTATGCCTTCGACCGATATTGGACCAGTCGGGGTGTCCTATGTTGGACCACTGGTCCAATGTAAAACACCCGTGGTCCATTATACGTACCATCCCAACACACATGATAATTATATGAAAATGTGTCATACTGAAGTTTCTGCATGTGTATATTAGACTCCTACGTATGGCCCGGGACCTTGTTGAGTAACAGGGGAGGCCTACATTTTTAATCACGGGGTATATTATTTTCTGAAATGTTCACTTTGTTTGACAGTTTTGCTGGAATATTCGGGAAACTAAAAAACAAATAATATTTGTTTCCTCAAAACGCCTCATTATTTTATTGATAATCACCACACCTTGCTTAAAGTTTGATAGACATGGCTATTATTTTCACAGACAAGCAATAATGTGAAACTGCCTCTTATTATGTTATCAATGGTCAATAATTGCATATGTGGCACGTATACTTAACCCGTAGCAAGCATCATAAGTCGATCACGCTCATTTGGGCAAAAACATCCCGTATTCAAACCTAGCCCCTCCTGCCAGAACGACCAAAACTAAAACATGGTTTATTTAGTTTTAGATACAAAATACTATTATTATTATATTATATCAATGACATACTTGGGAATGTCGCATCTGTTTGATTGATTTAGGCTACAAATTATATTTTCCAGAGACAAAACGGAAAGTGGACCCAAGAGGAACTGGATAGAGCGGTCATGTCATTCAGAAATGGAGACGCCGGCCTCAACGCAACTAGCAAGACCTAGGGGGTTCCGAAGGCTACCCTGAAGCGGCACCTAAACAACAAAAACAAAATCGCTAATGGTCCAAGAAAGTATTTTGGTCGCCCTTGCACTCTGCCGCCAGAGTTGGAGAACATGCTGGTGGAGCATGTTTTAAAACTGGAGAATATGCTGATTGGTATGACCAGGAAAGATTTGATGGATATGGCATATCAGTTGGCTGAAGCGAATGGGATAAGGCATTGCTTTAACACTTAAAAACAAGCAGCTAGCAGACATTGGTAGCGTGATTTTATGAGGAGACACCCTGAACTCTCCCTCCGTCAAGCCGAGGCAACTTCTATTACGAGAGCCAAAGGGTTTAATCGTGAGAGTGTGCATGAGTTCTACGATAAACTAGAAACTTTGGTTGACACGTACTGATTCGATGCTACAAACATCTTTAACGTGGATGAATCGGGTATAACAACTGTGCAGAAGCCTGGCCGGGTCTTTGGGAAAATAGGGAAAAGGCAAATCGGATCTCTTACTAGTGGTGAGAGAGGCTTTACTACAACAGTGGTGTGCAGCATGACTGCAGGGGGCAACTATGTTCCACCAATGATAATTTTCAGGCGTAAACGCATTATAGAATCACTGGAAGCGTCAAAGTGAATAATGAATCAGGCTGGATGAACAAGGAACTCTTCGTCGTCTGGCTGAAGAACTTTGTATCTCATGTTGGCTGCACCAAAGACAAACATGTTCTGTTGATTTTTGATGGTCATTCGTCACACACGAAAAATACTGAAGCAATCCATTACGCCCGGGACCATGGAGTCGTCATATTATATATTCCTCCACACACAACGCACCGTCTCCAACCCCTTGATCGGGTTTTCTATAAACCTGTGATGACCTATTACAATGTGGAATGTGACACTTGGCTGAGGACCAAACAAACTACAGTCACCATCTCCTCAGTCTGTCGTATCTTCGGAAGGGCATACGTACGCTCTGTTTCCATGGTAACTGCTGCCAATGGTTTCAAGTGCACAGGCATTTGGCCTTGTGATCGGAACATATAGACTGATGGAAGGTTCAAGTTGTCCTACTCGGAAACTGGTATAGATGTTCCATCGAATTCTGCCTGAGATGCCACTGTGCAGAATGACAATTCGTCAAATACAACAACCTCGTCCGCGAGCGAGCAACAGTCCAACAACCGAAGCCTGTCCACGTGCGACCGACAGTCCAATGATCCATGTCCGCCCACAAACAAGTAACAGCTCAATGAGCTGAGCTCATCCACAAGCACCAGGCAGAATAATTTCAGGCATGTCACAACCAACCCATGCCCATCAGTGAGAGATCAACAGTCTAACAAACCTAGCCTGTCCGCGAATGAGCAACAACAGTATAATGACCCAAGCCCGTCTACAAGCGAGCAACAATCCAACAACCAAAAGCTGTCCACGAGAGAGCAACAGTCCAATGATCCATGCCCATCCACAAGCAGCAGACAGAGTGATTTCAGGTGTGTCGCAACCAATGCAGATGGACGTTGTTTCTTCCGAGTCGTTGTTATTTGTCAAGATCTCGATATGCAGCATGCAGAAAGAGACAACGATGGCAATTTAAAGGACCTGCGAATGAGAATGCGAGAAATGACTTCCGCTGATGCGCTACGATCCAACACGATTGTACATATGCTAGACAACGTTGGCCTTTATGAAAACATTGATGAGAGGAAGGTGAACGCAGATCTACCTCAGAGACTGTGCTATGCATCTATCGAGGACAGAATCGCATCAATGGCGAATCCCAGTGAAATTATTGGGGATATAGAGATCGTTGCAACGGCACGCTGTCTACAACGACCAGTGCATGTCTGCGTTGGAGAGAGTGTACTTGAATTTGGGACGGAATTTCAGGAGTCTGGTGCAATTATGCTCAAATACATAAATCTGAGTGAAGATGCTGGTCATTGTGAAGCATTAGTCCCAATCACGGGGCAGCTTACTGATCAACCAGAGCTGGTTAGAAAGGTCACCACTCCTGCAATCATGTCTCCCATCCCAAAACCAGCGATTTCTAGGGTCAAGAGAAGAACCACCAATTCGGAAATCATAAACTCCAGTCCCTATAAAAAACTTTAACAACAAAAGTCAAAAGGCACAAAAGTAGGCATAACTCAACAGTTGGCAAAACAAATAGAAAGACAACAGATCCAATTAAGAAAAAAACGAAAAAAACGGCAGCTTTCTCCTGTCAGCCAAAACGAAAAAAGCGGTCAATGTGACAACGAATCTTGGTAATGTGTACTGTGTAACGAACAACGAAAAGAAACCATGGTGAAATGTGTACACTGTGGGATATGGATACATATGAATTGTGCTGGTGGCCTGCCCTATAACTATCGATGTGACATGTGTCAGTAAAAGATCGTATTCCTAATTTGGTGATCAGGGACCATCAATTACCGACTGGTATCTTTTTGTCATTATTAGACACTCTACTGGCCATTATTCCGTTGGTTTGTTCGTTTATCCGTGACAGACTCTATCATGGCAATCACTTCGTTGGCGTATTCTTCTATTCGTGACAACATATAATAGTTTGTTCTCAGTTCATAATTAAATTGTGTCAAATATATTTGGCGTTTAGTCGTCACATGTCATTTGTATGCTCATTGGAACGCCGTAGTTTTCGTGATTTATGCATTAAGCGACTATCTTCTTATAAGTCTGAAGTGGGTGCTGAACCTTGGTTTCTTTCAAAGCATCAAGACAGATGACGTATATCGAACCAGAAGCACCTATATTGGACCACCTGGTCCAATATCAGGACCACTGTAGTCCAATATATGTCACCCGTTACCAATTACGAAAAACACTTTTTTACATTTTGTGGAAAAAAAATAACAAATGCATTGACCCTATTTCCTGCTTGCACACAGAGCTTGTAGTAACTCGTGGCCTGATCCTTGATAATCCTCGATATCACGTACAGGAATGGAGAAAGATTGCTCGGAAGTTAGGTGTTCAATATCGGTGCACTTTCCCAACGCAATTAACGAGTGAAAACAATCGATATGGCTATAACAGAGGGTTGTCTTTCTCAAGACAAACGCACAGACGGTGCTTGTTTAATAAATCCTTCATATGCTTGAGCGTGTTGACAAGACGGCATGCTGATATGGACATTGCGCGTCTTCAGGTTCAACAGCAGTCACGTGGGCACGGAGGCTCGCAGGCCAGGTTAAGAAAATGGTGGGGAGGCGATCAAGTGGCGCCACGATGCGTAATTTTGGTGACCCTCTTCGAGTGACAAATGTTCGGGTTTTGATCGATGCAAGTGTATATTTTATAAGGAAGCGTATACGCATGTAGGACGCATGTGACGAAGTTTGGCGGCTCTATGTCGTCGTTTTGATGGTTAGGTGAGAAAGTAAAAGATCGTCCTCATCCCCCTCTCCTGTTATTTTATGGGTCACTTTCACTTCTGGTCTCATCACAGGGAAATGGGAAAACAGCCTTTTATTGGTTAGTCTACTGACTTTTTCTACAACCGAATCTCTTATGCGAGTGCGAAACACCAAAAGGTGTGGTTTGCTTCCACTTAATTAAATTGTGCTATTGGGAATCTTCATTGTGAACATAGAACATAAATAAATACAGTAGATCCACACAAATTATATATAACGGGCGCTGCGTGTGATTTCAACCAGGGTAGGGGGCAATTGAAATAGGTGCGGTAACACAGCCCTGAAGACTGTATAAATACTATTCATGGTTTACAATCAGCATGTTGCATTGTGGAGTAGCACAGGGGTAAGACCTCCAGACTCTCGACTGAGAAAATGCGGGTTCGAATCCAGTGCGGCGGTGTTGAACCTTGGGCAAGTTCGTTTACTCTACATTGCTTCAGTTCATTCAGCTGTATGAATGAGTACCTGGCTATGGACAGTAGTGGATATTTGTGTACGAATAGTCTTCGTGCATTAATTGCAGCGTGGCTGAATGCTTCCCAGAGAAGTCAAAATGGTGTTTGATTGAACAGGTCTGCCAGGGAGTAAAGTGTAAAGCGCTTTGAGCAGTCCTGAGGACTGGATACTGCGCTATATTAGAACTTACCTTTTGCATTGTGGTCACATATTTTGCAGACTATGACTTATTTGTTGAAATAAAACATTTCATTGTCACAGACACATAATAATATTGACGCAATAATAAACAGTTCAAGTCCATTATAACGTGACTTATCGAGTAGTTTTTATTCAAACATAATTTCTGTAGTGCATACAACATACAGGAGCTAGCTGTTAACATGACGACATCGATCTACCACTAGTGGCCGTGAAAGACAACGCTGCGGCCCACACGCTGTTTGATGTAGATTTGCCTAACTCGCTGCAGTGGCAAAGACACGCATAACAATGTGGTGTGATGTCACAACAAACATTCTGACCAATGAGTGGTATTTACCAAAACACCATGCTGGGCTTAAGGTAAAACAAATATACATGAACGATTTTGAAGTATGTACACTTCAAGTTACCTCATTATGGTACAACTAACTGCATATACTTTAAAAATAGTCTAAGTTAATTAAACTACCATAACATTGATCACTTGTTAAATGGAATGGTGACATTGACCTTCAATGAATTCTGGACCACAGTACACCGCTGAGCAAATACCAAATGTGACTCGTACACATGTTGTACCATCACGTACACACAGTAGAGCAATCAAGTGAGACAATGGGTGTATGGTCAACGTAATTATACAAATAAATAACGATGTTTACAGATATGAAATTATACCATATACATCATACACATAGAGAACATATAATGCTAAATAATACAAACAATTATTACCATATATACCCGGTACTAAAACATCTCATTTTCCTTGTAACATCGCAAATATTGATTGTGACATATTCTGCTAATAGAGAAATTAATAGCTTGTTAACATCGCTTCTCAATTACAGTATTTTTTAATATACATAAAAAAAACTGTTCTAAACATTCCAAAGCAATGACGTTTTATGTTAAAATTTAACCGGTTATACAAATGTTGGAGTATGCGTATTTTAGTAGCTGCATATTTACCATAAATTAGCAACATCTGCCATAGATAGTAACCTCACATGGTAAACGTGAATGACACATGAAGACATAACACAGCAAAGCAATAACGCACGAGACACAATAAATAGGCAGTTCAACAAAAAATCTCTTTCGTTCTACGCAATGATTTTTTCAACACAGACTAACTTAAACCTAAGAACATAATCATCCCCCTAATGCATCCTTCAATGTTAAAACAGCAAGTGAAACACAGCTGTCATCAAATCGATGACATTTAGCATAAATTGGATCAAATTTCAAAAAAGAAAACAACATGGATAATGTTCAGCCTAACACGATCCAACAGTGAATGAGATAAGTGACCAGAAATACTCCACCAAAACACAAGTTAAAACAAACCACTACACAGGTGCCTGTGAAAAAATTAGCTCTGCACAGACTGGCTTTCTGCACACGATGCAGGAACCAGCTGGCAGGTTTTGTTGAAGTGCCTACAATATAATGTCAAATAAAGTCATATCAGAATGAAACTTTTATATACAGAACACGTTTTTATCTAGCGCTAATGATAACTTAAACATCTAAACAAAATACAGCTGTAACTACAAAAGCATAATTGACCTTTCTTTCCCATGAGCATTCATTAAGAGACAGCTAATTTACTGCCATGATAATTATGTAGAATTAAATATATGTCGATGACGACTGTGTTTGGCTTTGTACATTCAGACACGTCAATCATACTACACTGTATATACATCAAACGCAACAGTATCAAATAATAACAGTATTGTCTAAGTATACAATCAAATTGCTAGGCTAAGAATAAGGAATACAATATACTAACAGTAAGAAATAAACTAAAATACACTCGGCAAAATTACCTTCCATAAGATATATATATATATATTTATGACAAAAAAGCATACGCAGAAAGGTCAATTGCAAGTGTGATTAGACGTAAATAAGTGACGTAATGGAGGTAAGTCTCGAGCAGGCGCCGCAGTGTCACGGTCAGTTGTGTTGACCAGACTAACAACAGAAGATAACACTTTACTGATTTATGTAGTTAACCCGGTTGTAGTTCTGCCATCATTGACTGCTATATGTATAAACGTGTGCACGCACGCATCAATCGTGCACACATGCGAATATGAAGACAATCCAAGTTGACTCCTTCATATAAAAATATTGATAACAAAAACATGTTTCTATAATTTAGATTAAATATATCATAGATTAATATGACTCTACCACGTAAACTAATATTAATATTTGACAAGAACAGTCCATGTTGTTTGAGATATATAAAACACACTTTCTGGTCTGTTTTGACAGTTGTTGTTGACAAAGAGTGGACGATTTAGATACAATGTTTCTTTGTTTGAGCTGTGCTGACTTGGACTGATGCTACAATGTGATACATTTAAGGCCTGACCTTGGGTCAATCCCTTGTATACAACATGAGGGGTAAACATCATCATTACCCAGTTTATAATGCCACAACTTAACTAACGACTGTATAAATAAACACAGATACACAATACGGGGACATTTGTCACATCCAGCGACACAATTTAACGGCGTTTTCGGGAATCGAACCCTTCCTAGGGCCTTCAGACCCATAAAGTCACTGCCCTGGTATGACATCGGTGTATCGCAGGTTATAACCCCTGAGCAACAAGGGTCGGGTTCTCTTTGACACAGCAGGGTAAACCAGGACAAGGAGGGTGAATGACCAGGACTGAGTTAATTGATCTACTTACCAGCCATACTCTGTCACCAAACTCGTCCTCCAGATGATGGCAGGTGTCACGTGACAGAGAACAGCTGTAGAGACTGGAACATAATTAATGACTGTTGTTGATTACACTCATTACAAGGCAAAATTACAACAACACTAACTTTACGACCACAACTTCCGGTGTAATTATTTACCACCAATTACACGTGGATTCGTAAAGAAATGTGGGCTTTGTAATTGTAACTTGACCAAGAAACAGATCCATTTTTGTTGATCTTCTAAAAGACGACAAATTAGCTGTGCACCTGTCAAAGTTTGTCACGTAGGTGTGTTTAGTTTAGTGACACATGAACTGACACATGTGTCGTGTCAATGTCAACACACATATATAAAAGGGCTTACTTACATGAGGGTTAACCCCCTCCGTGCCCTCAGCATCTCTGTCACATGACCACCTACAGACGATGTCAACTTTCCGTAACTTGTCTCAACATCTGTAAATTGTAAACAAACCTTTGAGTTATAATTTGTCTTCAAAACTTTGTTTATTTCGGTGGCTGTAAAAGTTAATTACAAGTTTGAGATCGACGCAAACATCAAAACTAAAACGAGTCATATAAAATGTCACTAAAGACAATAAACTGATTTGACGCGTCGAGTCCAATAGCAACCACACCAATCTTCCTATGTCAAGATCCGAGATATATGGGAAACATGCTGAACCCCTGAGGAATCTCCCGGATTTCAACAAAAAAGTTGGCAGGTATAAATTATATATTTTCTTTGTCATGTTGTAAGAACTTCTAGGGTCAGGTATGTTTAAGGTGTCAGACGAGTATCCAAAAATAAAAATAAATTATTCTGGTACGATTTAACCATGGGAGTAGAATATCATCTTTAGACACATCTGCCTGATTCACAGTGTAAACATTGTTGTCTGTTTATTGCTCTCACACAGACTGGATTATTTACACTTGTCTTTGACGTGAATAATACAGACGGCGTATTGCACACAACAATGTAATCCACTTACTTGAACATGTAGTGCCATCAAACATATAACCGTACGAGCATGTCGTACATTGATCAGCAGTGGTGCAGGAATCACAGATGTCAGCACAAGCTAGAAGCAAAAGAACTTGATATAACACCCAGAATTGTATGTGGTTCACAGAAACACTGCGACGTCTCAGCAGCACTCGGATCCACTGCGACATACAGCAAGAAGGCTGCATGTTTATCTGCAAGGCAACCGGATAACATTTACATGTGTCCGCTGTACAGCTCGTCTTTGTTCTGCAATGTAGAATATGTGATATAGATTTCAATATGCATTTGCAGCACAGTATTGTAATTTTGTGAGTGCATTGTGCTATTCCGCTAACAATGCAGTTGTTTGTGTTGGACTCCCCATGTTAATTTACGTGTAGGGAAGGACATAACTGCAAACTCAACACACCATTTTGTCTAGTGGTGTTGCACCACCAGCACAACGTACAACAAATAACCAATGTTGAAGTTGAACGTGTATTAATATCAAACACTGTAGAATGCAATACATACCTTTACATTTCTTTCAAGTACTGTCATAAACTAAGGGTGACTTGCAAGAGTCACTGTCACACATGTTTGCCACAGAACACTTGGAGCAGTCAGCCGCACATTCTACAACAAGCAAATAAACATCAGTTGAGCAGTCACAACAAGGAACAGTAGATGACACAGTCTCTCAAGACAGACTTCAGCCATAGAGACAGGGAGAGAGTGACACAGAGAAAGGAGACAAAGAGAGAGGGAGAGCGAGGCAGAGAGAGAGGAAGAGCAATGGAGAGAGAGGAAGAGGGAGGCAGAGGGAGGGAGAGAGAGAGACAGAGGTGGAGAGAGACCGAGGGGGAGAGAGAGAGGAGGGGAGAGGGATGGAGAATGATGGAGAGGAAGAGAGACAGACATACATAACATATAACATTCACATACTGCAGATATTTCATTACCATCTTTCTGGTAGATGTCTAATGATCATTCCACTACGATCCGAGAAGTCTCGCGGGAATAACCCTACCCTGTCGCCCCCTTACACTAACATATCATAACAACTTATGACACATTATTGTTAACTTTTTTGTAGTGGACTGCATAGAACAGTACAAAAGCCTTATAGAGACGATGTTCTCGCTGACTGCAGATCCGTAGTCCTTCGCTCAGTTCACATGCAGGGAGTTGCCCGGAATATAGGTAAGTCTCCCGTCTTCGAGACAGCGCGACACCATGGGAGTTGTGCCAATACGTGCTGAACCACTGAATTTCCAGCAAAAAATCTCCAATAGCAACCACACCAATCTTCTTATGTCAAGATCCGAGATATATGGGAAACATGCTGAACCCCTGAGGAATCTCCCAGATTTCAACAAAAAAGTTGGCAGGTATAAATTATATATTTTCCTTGTTATGTTGTAAGAACTTCTAGGGTCAGGTATGTTTAAAGTGTGAGACGAGTATCCAAAAATAAAAATAAATTATTCTGGTACGATTTAACCATGGGAGTAGAATCTCATCTTTAGACACATCTGCCCGATTCACAGTGTGAACGTTGTTGTTGTTTACACTTGTCTTTGACGTGAATAATACAGACGGCTTATTGCACACAACAATGTAATCGACTTACTTGAACATATAGTGCCATCAAACATATAACCGTACGAGCATGTCGTACATTGATCAGCAGTGGTGCAGGAATCACAGATGTCAGCACAAGCTGGAAGCAGAAGAACTTGGCATTACACCCAGAATTGTATGTGGTTCACAGAAACACTGCGACGTCTCAGCAGCATTCGGATCCACAGCGACATACAGCAAGAATGCAAGGCAACCGGATAACATTTACATGTTTCCGCTGTACAGCTAGTCTTTGTTCTCCAATGTAGAATATATTAAATGTGTGATATAGATTTGAATATGCTTTTGCAGCACAGCATTTGAATTTTTTTTGAGTGCTTTGTGCTATTCCACTAATAATGCAGTTGTTTGTATTGGACTCCCCACGATAATTTAGTGTAGGGAAGGACATCACTGCAAACTCAACAAACCATTTTGTCTAGTGGTGTTGCACCACCAGCACAACGTACAAATAACCAATGTTGAAGTTGAACGTGTATTAATATAAAACACTGTAGAATGCAATACATACCTTTACATGTCTTTGAAGTACTGTCATAAACTAAGGGTGACTTGCAAGAGTCATTGTCACACATGTTTGCCACAGAACACTTGGAGCAGTCAGCCACACATTCTACAACAAGCAAATAAACATCAGTTGAGCAGTCACAACAAGGAACAGTAGATGACATGGTCTCTCAAGACAGACATCAGCCAGATGGAGAGCGAGGGAGAGCGAGGGAGAGGGAGGCAGAGGGAGGTGGAGAAACAGAGATGGAGAGAGAGAGCGAGGGGGGAGAGAGAGGAGGGGAGAGAGGGGAGAGAGAGAGGGATGGAGAATGATGGAGAGGAAGAGAGACAGACATACATAACATATAACATTAACATATTGCAGACATTTCATTACCATCTTTCTGGTAGATGTTTAATGATCATTCCACCTCGATCCAAGAAGTCTCGCGGGACTAACCCTACCCTGTCGCCCCCTTACGCTAACATATCATAACAACATATGACACATTATTGTCAACTTTTGTGTAGTGGACTGCATGGAACAGTACACAAGCCTTAGAGAAACGATGTTCTCGCTGACTGCAGATCCGTAGTCCTTCGCTCAGTTCACATGCAGTGCATTGAGCGAATTGATGTGCACATCAGCCAGACCTGGGGCGGAAGTACTCGGTACTCGTGTACTCGAGTACATTTTTGAAGTACTCGTACTCGTACTCATAAAACTTATGGGTCATGTACTCATACTCGTACTCATTGTACTCAGATTTTACGAGTACATTACGAGTACATCTGAGTACTTTCTCAATATATACTGGGAACAATTAATTTATTTGCAGTTATAAAATCAAACTTTCCTGAAATATTTAAATGCTCAACTATTTTTTTAAATACTTTGTTATTTCACATAGAATGCCACCTTGCCATCCCTACACATAGTACATCCTCATTCTCTGATAGCCATGAGTCCATGACTATGATACCCTAACATGGCAACAGGCAGCATCTTTCCCCAGTCAGAAACACCCTGTTAAGCAAACAATAATTGTAGGCTATCAGTTCAGGCCATAAAACTGTTTAATCAAGCCACCAGGATGTCCATAAAGAGCCAACTACTAGTAGCAGTTAACCCACCTGTTAGACAGGGAATGCATTTAATGTAGTCTGGAGACCATGCCACTTGGCACTGGCAGACAGTGCTAACTGCTAAGAACAAGAACTGCCAGTCTTCCTCTGTAGAAGTAAGGTGGCTCAAGTCAGACTTCACCCTACACTAATATAATCTGGTGCCAACTTAGTGTGACACCAGTGATGCCATGTGGCATGATAGTCTAGGTCAGAGAGAACACACACTGAGGGAGCAGAGATAAGAGAAATGCTAAACAAAGACATGTAGCCAGTGGGATGCCAGGTAACAAATCCTCCTGTTGGTTGCTTTGTTTTACATGCTTAACCTGGAGACAACCAGCAAAGTTCAATGATTGGCTGGGGGTATCCACTGGTCAGTCTCTTTTACCCACTCATTTGTGATCATTAAAGACAGATATCAACTGGATTGGCTAAGTTTTTTTCTCAAATGTCAATCGTACTTTATGATTGGTTTACGTGTGCCTAGTTGGTCGGTGACTCAATATTGCCCCTAGATATATCATGACAGTGATACCACATGCCTACATTGCAGAGAGATCTACTACATTGTCGATTAAGTTAATTGGAGTATTGTTTGTTCAACTTTGTTGCAAGAGCTGAAGTATAAAACTAGTACTAGTAGCATGTCGACTGTACTTAGCCATTTTTTGATACCACCTAACTCCACATGGAATTGTTAGGGAAATGCAAATACTGTAAGATCGAGATAAAAGGCCACATGAAAAGAATTTTGCAATACGTTATTATTTAATATTTATATTTACAAAAATGTACTTGTACTCGTACTATGGAGAATGTACTCGTACTCGTACTCAGCTTTTAGTAATGTACTCGTACTCGTCCATCGTCAAAGTACTCGTACTCGTACTCGTACTCATGAAAATGTACTCGGCCCCAGGTCTGACATCAGCAAGACATGTGGTTCTGCAACTGTCAACAATGCAAGGCATCAACGCTTCTCCAATGGCAATCGTCAATGACCCAGGCCGCCCTCTATGATCAAGAAGTACTTGTTTCAAACCTCTTTCATCTGGAAGCAGTCAACCGCTAGCAACCAGGCAAACAACGCTGTGTTTGGTCAATAGGGATGGTAACAGGATGAGCACAGCAACCAATGGCTTCCTTTCTGGTCCACTCTCGCTGTTGCAAGTATGGCTTGTGCCCTCCTCCTACATGGTGGATGCATGAAACGTGCAAGGGCAATTGAAAGAACTGCAGGGCAGGCCTTCATTGCACGGCATTGGATCCCATGGTGGCTGCCTAAACAATGATGGCAAAGATGCTAACTATTGAACCTCTACTAATGGATAGATGGATGGTCGGATGATGGATGATACTGTTTAGGTAGATTCATTGTATGTTTCGTTTCGACCCATTGATGGAATGATTCTGAACTATAAACAAATTATATGTTCACAATAACGGTTGAAAAAATATCAGTGAATTTGTGGATCTAATTGACTTATCATTGGATCATTCCCATGTCAAATCAATCACTTTTAGGCCATTTTTGCATCACCAGACTCCAATTTTGATTAAATTTAGCACAGTTGTTGGCGCACATGAGAATATCCAAATAATTTTTTTTTAAATCTAGGTCAAGTATTATTTATGATATAAGTCACTGAACTTTGACCTGAATCGCATACTGAATGTCACAATAATGCCCATAACTCTGCTGTTAACAAAAGCTAGAAAAGCAAGCAATACATAATTGGAAAGCCAATAAACAAGCGCACATAGGTATAACATAAATAAAAATATAATAATTTGACTTTTGACCTCCGATACCCAAAAACGTGTCCTCCGATTTGTTTTAATTTTTTTTATACAGTATCCTATACTATTGCAGAAGTATCCATGAAAATATTAGAGTGGGCAAATAATAATGTTCAGAGATACATTAAATTGAGTACACCCGGTTATGACAAATTGTACCAGGATGGCACAGGATAACTCACTTCAAAGATACAGTACTACCTCTGCTGTGTAAATCCAAATATATATGCTTACTAATTATACAATTGTTATTCAATACACCAGGGATTATTGTTATGCAATAAGCCACCAGAGGGACTAGATCATGCACATGTACATGTCTCCTATGTCTGTAATTTTATGTGATTGGTGGCATATAGAGCAACATTCAAACATTACAAATGAACAAATTTGATAGCATATTACATATGGTAACCATTACAAATTGAATTGTATTGACAATTGCTCAGCTTCATGTGTGATGATTGCAGTTTCATTTGACTGAGAGATAATATATGAGACTCATGCATATTCATTGCACATGTGCGTGATACTACAGAAACTGCTATGAAATAACTATTTAGTCAGCCTGTAACCATCAAGTCTACTAGTGACGGTGTACTGATCCACTAAAATAGCACCCGGACAAAACTTGCGAAATGTTTCTGCAGAACTGGTTTCAAGAAACTAACATTGGGTTTGACCACACAACATTAGCTGTGCAGACAATGTTGTGAAAAGCTGGAATCACATATACTGATCAAGAAAGAACAGTTTTTGAAGAGCATGAACTGTCAATACTCAATGAATCATTGGATATTTTTGGTGAATCCCCACTCTCAAAATGAAAGTTAGGCCAGGAATCCTATTCTGCAAGAAAGGTGCAAAAAATTAACAGCAGTGGTGAAGAAGGTAAAATTAGTTGCATCTGAGAAATGTTTTGAACATGAGAAAACAGCTACTTCCGGTGAGAAAGACTGGTGAAATGATGGCACAGTTAAAGGACAATTTCCGGAAAACAGACAAGAGAAGCGAAAAGATCAAATTATTGACCGTGATCCCAAAAAGTTGGAGCATCCGGAAAACAGCAACACTCTTCAACACATCATACCTCATTTAGTCATTGCAAACAGAGAAAACATTTAGTGAAAGAGAAAGGCATCATGAGTGATCCAGATCCCAAACCAGGAAAAAGCCTGTCCTCTGAAACCATCCAGTTTGTGGAAGCATTCTATTCTATTCTATGAGAGAAAAGACTTTGTCTCTATCTGTGTTCATGGTGAATGATTCCATAAGCAAAAGCAACTAGTTCTTTGTAACTTTGCATTTGCACAATTCATCAGAATGGACAAAATTACTGATGGTTGGTGCAAAACTCAGCAAACTTACCAAAAATTATCACATCCCACTTGTTCACTACAACCATTGTCTTTCACAACTACGATGTAATCCACCAAGTCACGAATGCTTTCTACAAAAATGTGTGATGACTCAGGTAATTTGAATGAATGACTACGAATTACATTTGACAGCCAGGTAATCAAGGAAATTAAATTTTTTAAATGGATAACTACTGATCGATCAACACTACCAACCATGAAACTCAGTGCAGATGAATAGATCCATGAATTCTGCACCCAACTTGAAATCTTGCTGTGGCACGATTTCATAAGCAGACAGCAGGCACAATCGTTCCCTTGGAATAATGCACAGGCAACATTGCACCCATTTGTTTGCTACTATTGTGAAGCTGGTAATGACTGTGTGTCACATGTTAGTTATGTTGTCATTTCTGACTGTAACATACATGATACCATTACTGTGCACCTGTTCCAGAAAAACCTCATCAGCAGCTCTTTCAATTTGCACCAGCTCATTTTCCTGCTATAAAATTCTACTTTTCGACCACAGAAGAGTACTACGAAGAAACAACTCTTCTTGCAAGCCGTATGCAGAGCGTAAACAATAGCAGGAACACGGAAGCCACACTTCGTCAAGCAATTACCACTTAATGATTTAGAAGTAGCAATATATTTTACATGTTCCATAAGAAGAAAAGAGATTGTGACAGCCCAGTGTGATGGTCTCAGTCTCGTGGATATCAAAGAGTATCTGATGGCCATCTATGATGGAAACTGGTGGGTGGCATATGTAATGGATGTTATTCCAGCTGATAAAGAGGCTGAAATGAACTTCCTTCACCCATATGGACCATCTCCATCATATTGCTACCCACGACACAGTGACACTCTTCATGTTCATGTGGGTGATATACCAACGCATATTCACCTGACAACCGACACTGGTTGGACCTACAAACTATCCAGAGGACACAAACAAAGTATATGAGGCCCTGCAAAGAATTTGAATACATGTTAAGAGAGAGACTACAGCCTTTAGGAGCTTGTTAAGTGATCTAAAAAAGGGAACTAATAAAATTCAATTTTGCATCCACTGATCTATAGATCAAAGGTAAGTCACCCAGGTGTACTCAATTTAATATATCTCTGAACATCAGTATTATTTGCCCAGTGTAATATTTTCAGGAACTCTTCTGCAATAGTATAGGATACTGTAAAACATTTAAAAAATGGGAGGATACAATTTTTTGGTATCTGAGATTAAAGGTGAAATCATAAAAAATATGTTATTTTTATTTACATATTTTTATTTTACAATACCTATGTGTGCCTGTTTATTGGCTTTCGAATTATGTATTACATGTACTTCCTTTTCTAGCTTTATTAACAGCAGATTTATGGGAATCAATGTAACTGTCAGTATGTGAATTGGTTCAAAGTTCAGTGACCAATATCTTCAATAATATACTTGACCTAGATTTAAAAAAAAAAATATTTTGATATTCTTGTGTTAAATTTCATAAAAATTTGAGTCGGGCATTGTTTTGAGTGATTGATTTGACATGGAATGACCCCACTGGTATTTCTAGAATAATAGTACAGTGTATCATTACTATGGACTGGGCTGCATTCCCAGTTGTACATAATCAGAAGTTTCTATAATAAATGATGACATTGATCTTGACCTTCATTATATGACCACCATCTTGCAGCTCTTTGAATGTGCATCAGCCCATATTCCTGTATTAAATTCTACTTTTTGACCACAGAAGAGTACTACGAAGAAACAACTCTTCTTGTAAGCCCTATGCAGAGTGAAAACAATAGAAGGAACACAGAAGCTACACTTCTTTAAGCAATTGTCACTTAATCTCTTGGAAGTAGCAATATATTTCACATGTTCCATAAGAAGAAATGAGATTGTGACAGCCCAGAGTGATGGTCTCAGTCTTGTGGATATGAAAGAGTATCTGACGGCCATCTATAATGGAAACTGGTGGGTGGCATATGTAATGGATATTATCCAAGCTGATGAAGAGGCTGACCTGAACTTCCTTCACCCACATCAACCATCACCATGATACAGTATCCAGAGGACACAGAAAAAGTATATGAGGCCCTGCAAAGAATTTGAATATGTTAAGAGAGAGACTACAGCCTGTGAGTATATACTCATTTCATTATAGCTGCACCGGCTATCATGTCAGTTGATTTCTTTATTTCTTTCTTCATAGAACATTAGTAGGTGTCAGTATGAACATGTGTACTATTATAAAAACCAAGGCACCATCACCATATGTCACCAATTAGTCCTTTAAAAGCTAGTATTTTTAGTGTGTCTGTGGAAAGTCCCTTCAGATTCTTGGAAACTGACTATGTTTCCATAGTGCAGATCAAGTGTGCGTCATCCCAGTTCAAACATAAATCCATGAATGCAGATCATAATAGTCTGGTTATTCTCATGCCACTATGCTGTTGTATTATAATTACCTAAATATGTCACCCAGTCAAATCACAAAAAACTGGCCTTAGTTTTGTTTATTCTCCAGATAATCTCATGTGCCATTTGCAATGACATGTGACTGACCCCAGCAGGTGTCAATCAACCTTGTCTACTGCAACAACTTCAACACATGGCCCTTCGTAACACAATATCATGAGACAACTTGGTGGGAAAACCTTGGGGGGAAATCTCAGTAAAAAAAGTGTCTGTCAAATTGTGTTGAAATAAGCCACATGCCAGTAAAAAGTCACATGTCTAAGAAAAAAACAAGCATCTGGTGACAGTTGTATTATTGGTAACAACCAGGAAGTATTACTTAATGTAACTTTTTTATAAAAAAAATTACAATACTTACAAAGCCATAACTTGGCATAAGACTCAGCTTGTGTTTACCCAAAATTGCACTGGATGGTTTTATGTTTGGTGAAGGGGTCGTGCCAAAAATGCAGTACGGATTTTTGCTGTCTTTCAACATTGTAGCAAAATGTTTATGAAGCCGTATCAAACTGAATATGCATTTGTTTACAAAAAACCCATTGGAATGTCAATAACATGTTTGTACTTACAACCATACAAATTTTTTCTTTTGCGGAGTTTCTCAAAATGAAATAAAATGCCATTTTAATGTGATTTTTTACATATTTTTTAATTATCTTTAAACACATTTAAATATATCTAAACAACATAAAAAATATATTATTTTTTGTCTGGAGTATTGTATATAAACTCTAAGAAAAAATGGTTAGCTTATCTTCAAAACTTGTATTAGAAATGATTAATTTAAAAGAAGCATATAATAGCCGATGCAGCCACCTTAAGTGATCTGAAAAAGGTGAACTAATGAAATTCAATGTTGCATCCACTGTTGTATAAACCAAAGGTAAGTCACCCAGCTGTATTCAATTTAATGTATCTCTGAACATTATTATTTGCCCACTGTAATATTTTCAGGAAAAATCACAAAAATCGGAGGATACATTTTTCGGGTATCTGAGGTCAAAGGTCAAATGATGAAAACTATGTTATGTTTATTTACATGACATTTTTAATTTTATTTTATACCTTTGTGTTCCTGTTTATTGTCTTTCCAATGATGTATTACTTGCTTTTTACCTTTATTAACAGCAGAGTTATTGGCATCAATGTAATGGTAGGTATGTGAATCAGGTCAAAGTTCAGTGACCAAGATCTTCAATATAACTTGAGCTACATTTCATATTTTGTTTTACTTTGATATTCTCGTGTGAGCCAACAACTGTGCTAAATTTCATCAAAATTGGAGTATGGCAATGTTTTGAATGATTGATTTGACATGGAATGACCCAGTGGAAAGAAGCAAACATTATACCATTATTTAAAAAAGGTTTGAGAAACAAATCAGACAACTACAGACCAGTGAGTTTAACATAGGTGATTTGCAAAGTATTAGAAAGACTAATTAAAGATCACATGGTGGATTTTCTTGTTAAACATAACTTCATCAACCCATTTCAACATGGGTTTCTAAAAGTGAGGTCATGCTTAACAAATATGTTATGTTTTTGAAAGATCTCACTAAGTGGGTAGACGAGGGATCTCCAGTAGATATCATCTACTTAGATTTTCAGAAAGCTTTCGACAAATCAAAGATCACTGCTTAAACTAAAGGCCCATGGCATAGGAAATGGTATAATTAACTGGATAGAAAAATGGCTGATTGATAGAAGACAGCGGGTACAGATAGGTTGATGGGGAGGCTTCAAACTGGAAATCAGTTTTGAGTAGTGTACCACAGGGATCAGTATAGGGACCTATATTATTCTTAAAATATATATCAACGATTTGAACTTTGAACGATCATGTAACAAGTAAGGTTTTGAAATTTGCGAATGATACAAAAGTGTTTAGAAGGATTAAACGTGATGGAGATAGACAGCATTTACAAGATGATCTTGACAGGTTGATCAAATGGTCTGAAAAGTGGCAAATCAAGTTTGGGAAATGTAAGTGCCTCCACACAGGACATGGGAACGAAGATGTACAATATACAATGGGGGGTTCTGTGCTAAGTACTACAGTAAAAGAAAAAGACTTAGGGTTAACCATTAGTGCTGCTACGAAGGTTTCAGTGCAGGCCTGGGGTAATGGTAATATGTAATAGTAACGATTACAAATAGTGAAGCAATAGTAATAGAAATATGTTGAGCAAAAATTCTATGTAATAGTAATAATAATAATAGGAAGCAATGTAATAGTAATTGACATATTACTTTTATATTACAAATGAACATTTCAAATGAATTTCCAGATTACCCCATTTACCCATACTTGGACTTCAAAGGAATCTACACTTTGGAGTAATACTGGCTTCTTTTGAGTTAGACCTGTTCCTACAGCCTAACAAAGACAATGAAGACTGCCAGTCTGCCAATGAATCCATGTACATTTTACATATCATAACTGACTGGACTGTTTATAAAATCTGGTCAGTGGCAGGAGCTGGGGTCATTCAGATGAAGACTTCTCTGAGTCTGGCTGAACCGTCTGTAAGTGTAGTACCTGCCAATACAGAGGGGAATTATAAAGGAAAATGCAAGCATTGTGCTACAGTGATATCAGGATCTTCAAAGACATCATCAAACTTCACAACCTATTTGAAGGTCAATATTATTTTATTTTATTAAACGTAATTCATGTTAAATTTGTTGACACTGTTTGCCATGTTATATTGTGTCATACTAGTGATACTACTAATACTATTGAAGTGGCTTCCTTGTCCACCTGCCATCTAGAGTTAATTCTCTGGGTGGCAATCTTGTTAAATCTTATTAAACTGGTGGAGTTTTGACTGACAGCGTTTTGAATTGTGTTTTACACTGCTGTGGGTTTTCACGGATGTTCATTTTGATTGATAAGATTATGACTAAGGGGATAATGAGTGATGGGATTTTGACTGATCAAAATGGTTTTGAACTTTGGATTTATGGGGTTTTAACTGCCGTGGGTTTTGACTGATGGTGTTTTGAGTGATAACATAAGTTTTGGATGCACTTTTATTTTTATGATGGGATTTTGGGTGATGGGGATTTTGACAGAGATTAAGGGGGTTCCCCATGCAACCAGCTAACCACAACTTACACAAATAATTCACAAACACATTATCATGCACATATACAGACATACTGTGTGCAAGCACAGTACTTAGAATCATTCATTTCTTACCTGATGCAGACGTGACCGTGAGAGGTAATCCAACATTCCGACATCACAACTCCGCACGGGAATACCCCGTTCTGTTGCCAGGGACAACAGTTCAACCACTAAGGGTTTATCCAACTCCCTTAGACTGTCCTTCATAAACAGCTGATGACATTCGCACCTCCCTTGTTGAAGAGCCAGCAGAATCGGGTAGAGTCCAAAAAGAACTTCACCTTCGACTTGTGGTCTTCTTGACCAATCCCTGAAATCATTTGGTCAGAATACTAATTAGTAATATGCAAGTGGGCTTTAAAGTTAAAACTAAAGAATAGCAAATGACGAGGGTCTGAATTTATAATTAAGATATATTCAAAAGGTTTGGTTTTATTATATTTCAATTGTAATTAACAACATTCCACATCCAAATGCTTCACATTAACTTTATCAGTGGGTGGCTCTCACATTAGCGGCATATTTGTAAAATAAAGAGTAACATTTGTAAACCTAATGCTGGGCATACACTGCTAAACTTTTGTTGGGTGTCGTCTATTTGATCAATAAGAAACCATGACGTCTCTGTCAAGATTGTGATTTTAAGAACTTAACATAGGTTGGTAGCATCTGTGAAAGACTGCATTTAGGGTTACAATGTAAAGCTATGGTTGGCTGACTGGTGTTATAGGGTTGCCCTGTAAGGCCATTGATGGCTATCCAGTGGTTATGCAATACTGTGAAGGAACTGGAGTGCCGACCTAAGGTCAGATTTTGTTCACTACAACTATTGTCTTTCACAACTACGATGTAATCCACCAAGTCACGAATGCTTTCTACAAAAATGTCTTGTGACTCAGGTAATTTGAATGAATGACTACGGATTACATTTGACAGCCAGGTAATCAAGGAAATTGAATTTTTTAAATGGATAACTACTGATCGATCAACACTACCAACCATAAAACTCAGTGTAGATGATTTGATCCATGCATTCTGCACTGAGTTTTATGGTTGGTAAATACAGATTTCTTGTGTATAGTGACACTACCACCTGGAATGTATATATGCAAAATTATAGAAAAAGTTACAGAAGAGTTTTTGAAAAAATAGGCAAAATTTGAAAATGTACCAGTTTTGTGGTCTTTTTTGTGGGGTCTAATACAGATTTCTTGTGTACAGTGACACTACCACATGAAATATATATGCAAAATTAGAGAAAAAGTTGCTGAACAGTTTTTGAAAAATATGCAAAATGTAATTTGTTTTACCAGTTTTCGTGTCCTTGGATGTCCTAGGGAGCCCTTAGAATGATTCAATCAAATACAGATTTCTCTAGTGGCAGTGCCCTAAGGTAGGTCTATGCAAAATTAGAGAACAAGTTGCTGAACAGTTTCTGAGATACAGCAGCTAACAGCGGACACAGAGTGATGGCAATAGTCCGTTGGACTTTCGGCCCAAAGGACTAATAACGTACTTATTTTTATCTTGTTATTGCCCGAGTTTTTTTAACCCAGAGATATTATGGTACATTTACTACATTGCAAATGAAGACTACTTTGACAACCGTTTTCATCCCAAACATGTGTTCATGTGGGAAATGTAATCCACTTGGTAGATGTTCAAGGGAAAGGGTGCAGAAGTTTCACAGAGTCAAAAAATGACACATAGTTATGCCGGGAAACATGTCTGTGAATTAAAATGTATGCATAGTTCCAACAGGAGCTAAGGCATGCATGAGTTGAAGCTGAAACACAAATATGCAATTGCACATTTTTTATTTTGGTCGATTCTAGTCATACATAATGATATTGACACTTGAAAGTTGAGAAGTCAATTGACTGAAGTGAGCAACACCTTAGCTAATTCCACATCATAACATACTGAGTTGACCACAAAGAGAGGTTTGACTGTGCATGGCTTCAAATCCAGGGTATTCTACAGAAAAAGACAGCAAGAAGAACACAGGCACTAGGCCGAGACAGACTGATTACACTTCTAGACGAGCAGGGTAGAGAAATACAAGACCAAGATATGATCATAGAACAAATAGAGGAATTCTACACGGAGCTATACGACAGTGAACAGAGAACCATAATTCACACTGACCTGAAAAAGGTAGCAGAGATAAGATCATGGGAGGTGGAATCAGTGCTAAGATATATGAAGAATGGGAAGACATCAGGCAATGACCATGTAAAATGTTGTTGTTGTTCAGGTTTTATGAGTACATTACAAGTACATCTGAGTACTTTCTTAATGTGTACTGGGGGAAATAAATATATGTGGTTATAAAATGAAACTTTCCTGAAATATTTAAATGTTCAACTTTTTTTAAATACTTTGTTACTTTGATAGAATACCACCTTACCATCCCATACACATAGTACATCCTCATTCTCTGATAACCATGACTTATGATACCCAAATATGGCAACAGGCAGCATCTTTTCCCAGTCAGAAACACCCTGTTAAGCAAACAATAATTGTAGGTTATCAGTTCAGGCCATAAACATATTTGTTTAATTAAGCCACCAGGATGACCATAAAGAGCCAATTAGCAGTTAACCCACCAGTTAGACAGGAAATGCCTCTGATGTAGTCTGGAGACCATGCCACTTGACAGTGGCTGACAGTGCTAACTGCTAAGAACAAGAACTGACAGTCTTCCTCTGTAGAAGTAAGGTGGTTCAAGTCAGACTACCTCCTACACTAGTATAATTCTGTGCCAACAGCCTGGCTAAAAAGCCCAAAGGGGATGCTGAGCCTGTTATGTGGACATGTGCTAACTCGCTCAACAACAAGTAGTCTACGATCAGAAAATATAAATTGCAAACTTATAATATCAGCAGATTGCTGATTGTAGAGGTGAACGAATACATCAGCAGACCTGCCTACTCCAAAAACTTCCTGTCAGTAATCCATCTTCCCATTCTGCATTCCAGATATCATAAAAAA
Organism: Escarpia spicata; assembly: GCA_963995525.1. Classification (NCBI taxonomy): domain Eukaryota; kingdom Metazoa; phylum Annelida; class Polychaeta; order Sabellida; family Siboglinidae; genus Escarpia; species Escarpia spicata. The sequence continues at coordinate 55,788,379 of OZ023211.1, read as the reverse complement.
AGTAATAAAATATCTGACGCACCATAGTGGCAGGGTAGACAGGAAATATATGTCAGATATCAAAAATATAATATTAGTTATTAAAAATTATTTGAATGCAATCAGCTGCTTAAAAACATTTTCTGAACTAACTAATCTGAGCTCTTTAGCAAGTATTTCAGCTTATAACCACAACTTAAACTATATATTACAAACAGTACCAGAATTTATAAAATGTCTACCCTCTGTGATTGCCAGATTAACATCAATTTTAAATTTCAAATTTTCCCGCCATTTTGTAAGGTATGCCTGTGATATATTAGATCATGTCTACATCAAATTTTATGACAGATTTGGCTGATTTTTTATTCTGTAGTGATTTATTACTAGTATATTTACTATATATATATATATATGTAATTGTTTTTTGTCGCAATGCGTAGCCAATTACAGCATCGCCTGTACATCGTTGGTATGTGGTGCCTTCTATGCTGGTTCCACATCGTATGTGGCACCACTTCTCGCATGATTCGCACTGCACGGCTTTATAATTTGTTTGTACTCTTCTGTGGCACTCTACGCAAGGGTGTAACTGCGGCATTGCTAATGAGTTGTGAATAGCCTTTCTACTACAGTAACGCACTATTTATAGAGACATAATACCCGCCCCATGCCATGATTAGCTGCCATAATCATATCTACTCAAACATTCACACCCCGTTCAATTCCCTGATTGGCTATCATGAACACCTAGAAAAGTTTAAGCTCACATCTGGAAATTCCAGTGTCAGTATTGGCTCATTCTGTAAACGCTGGTCACATTCCAAGAAAATGCAGTTAGGTCACCAAATCGATCCATATACCAAAAAAACAATGTATCAAACACCATATCGACTTCTCTGGGAAGCACAAAATAGTCTAAACTGATTTGATGTGCGATTGCGGTACGTGTTCCGATACCGACTGTGTCGGTATGGGAGCGCGTATGACCACTATTGGTCATAAAAACATATGATACAGGAGATATTGGTCATAGAACATATGATACAGGGGATTACAGGAGATATTGGTCATAGAACGTGTGATACAGGAGATATTGGTCATAGAACGTGTGATACAGGAGATACAAATCTAACAGCAATAGTATGAGTGTATTTTCGCGATTTGTTTTATCAAATTGCATAATTTCTCAATATTCCGGCAGGCAGCTACCATACAAGTGATGATTTGTACTAGAAGGCATCACTAGAACGATGTTGTTTATTTCTGTTTCTTGCTTGTGCCTTTAGTAGTCATACGTGATTTTTCATTCTCTATTATTAAAGCAATTCTTTCTAAGCTAATAAACATTCAAGATGAACAGTATCAAAACGTGATAATTTCCCATAAATACGTTTTGAGCTTTGTTCCGATGCACTTTGTGCAATGGACCAGTGTGAATGAGACACACAGCTTCAACTTCACAACTGCGGTCGCAACGATTCACGATTCAACTACAGTAGACATCAAAGATCAAATGCATTGGGGTTCTTTGATACGTTAAACAATAATGATCAGTTATCGTGTTTTTTGTATTTTGTGTGCCTGAGTATACACTGTATTTTACTTTATTTTTACAATCATTATTATTTTTATTATTATTATTATTTATTAAGGTGAAGTAAACAACAGTGTATAGTTTAAACTTTACGTAACACAAACTGCATTACATTTACTGGAAATTCGTATTTACTAAACATCACCTATAGTCATGAAATATGAAATATGAAATAGTCTTTTTGTATTACATGAAACTTGTTTAAAGTGGAACCAGTCTCCGAGTGTCAAATATTTCACTTTTATATACATTGATGTACAAAAGTGCAGGTTTTCATTACAGCGTCTGTGCAGTAAACAAGCAGGTACCTATAACGGCTTTGCCGTTATACAAAAAAGACATGCTCAGTGAAATAATGCTTGAATAGCATACCGATTACTACGGCCTCCACATTTTTTATCAGACACAAATAAAAATATGAAATGATCTGCTCATTCATTGAAACAACGCAAGAGCACCAAGCCGATTACTAATGCCTCAGCCGACTACTTATGTTGTTACCACAAACAAATCAAAGACAAACAACATTATACATCTGCTCAATGTAACAATGCTACACAGCTGGCCGATTAATATGGCCTCCACAATTTCTTTAGAGACACCAATCAAAGACAAATAACATGAAAGGATCTGCTCAATGAAACAATGCAAGAGCACCAAGCTGATTACTAAAGCCTCAGCTGACTATGTAAGTAGTTACCACACACTAATCAAAGACAAACAACAGCCACATCTGCTCACTGAAACAATGTTAGAGCAGCTAGCTGATTACTATGGCCTCCACACTATGATATACACCAATCAAAGACAAATAACATGAAATAATCTGTTCAATGAAACAATGCAAGAGCACCAAGCCAATTACTTTTTCGACTCCACACGTTCTCACCACATACAAATCAAAGACAAACAACACAAACTTAAAGCTCAGTGAAACTTAGATTTGTTCATATGTTAGACTGGTTTTTAATCATATCCAATTTTAACTTCCAGTTAAGTTTCACTTCCAATTAATTTAGTAGAAGCTGTGCGAATAATCTCATTGAAATAGGTGGGCCGATATGTTTATTCTCTATACGCACACACATATATATTTATACATATCCCCCAACACAACTACCTATTTTACAACTATAATCAGGTGGGCCGAGTTCGACGTGGGCCGAAATCAACATGGGCCGAGATCGACGAGGGCCGAGATCGACGTGAGTCGACCGTTCGCTACCCCTCCCCCCTGGCGACCAATATCTGACACAGTTCTGAATTACTGACAGGAAGCCTATATTCCTGAAAATCACTGTTTGTGGTTTAATCAGCGAGACAGTGACCATTTACATAACTATTCCTGTTGACCCTGAAATATTAAAATCTATCAGATGACCATTTATTGTAAAGCTGATATTGACCATGACCATATGCAGTAAATTTACATCCAAGTTAAAACATTTAAATCTGAGCACCTCTACATATTTCAACTATTATCTATGTTAATGGTGGAATCTTGGAATAGAAATACTTACTTTTATTTCATTTTGTATTTACTGTTGTAGTTCCAGAGCAGTTGGAAGAATATGGCCAGATATCCTGTCAGGAGCATCGTTATTAATTGTTGCAGCTTACTGACCAGTTCACTTATATGTGATGCATAGTATTCAATGCAGTGGCGCATTACAATTACATTTCAATGTACTCTATTACTATTACTGTTTCCTTCAGTTTACTATATTACTGCTTCCTTCCTATTACTACTACATTTGAAGCTATTGCTATTAATATGTCTATGACATTTATCATCGCAACTATTTATTGTATAATATAGATGCCACATATAATATATGGTTGTAGGATAGAAATTAATGGACACAAAACAACCGGAAAGAAAGTAGCGGACAATTTTAATTTTGTGGATTATGTGTAATTGAATACTGCTCTATTGCTGCTTGGTGTTAATTGTGTTTCACACCTGTGAAAAGAGTAAATGGTGTGACAACAACTTCAAAGCACCATTGAATCCCTTTAGCCATGCAACAGTCACACTGTCCCAGTCCGAGATGGATGACATACATTGTTCAAGAAAGTAGGAATATGTGGGCCGAGATCGACATGGGCCGAGATCAACATGGGCCGAGATCGACGGACACCTTGTCAACTCCTCACAAACATGTTGTGCGACTTTGTTTCAAATACTAAGTTAATAAGATACATTTCATGTGTAGTTTCTAAACAGGTTGGTGTATATTGTATTACTTACTTGACAAGCATACAGATTTCCAATGTCAATAAACACTATTCCAGATATCCAGTGTTATTTGCGACCAATACATCGCATGTCGAATTTACTCAACAAACGGTGGCGCCACCTCACGGTGTCTGTATTATCGCGTCAGCGGCAAAGCCACTAAAGTACTGACCTCACGCGGACAGTTTGTAAAGATCTTTTAATCGGGCAGCCAAGGGAAAGAGTATCTAGAAATCGAATATGAACATGTTTTTTGACGGATTATTGACAAAAGGCGTTTCCAGAAAAAAAGGGCCATGAGTGATCAGTCCCCATCGTCACCAACTGAGAGCTACAACCAACAGCGTGATCGCGTGTGGTTGTGATTTTAGTAGAGTATGCAATAGTTATTTTATTTTAGGGACTGTTATTGGGTTAAGATTCATGTAGAGTGAAGTAGTTATTTTCGTCTCGCATTTTGTGTGCCTGCTGTAATGTTGAAATTAAAACGTTAAATTGTACTTTTACTTTTACTATTACTTCAAGTACCTTTGAAAGTTACTTTTACTTTTTACTCAAGTCGTTTTTTTTAATGTACTTTTACTTTTGCTTAAGTAATTTTAAGGTGAGTTATTTGTAATTTTACTCAAGAACAAAATAAAAGTAGTTCAGTGAACACTGCGGATTTAAAGCGTTACCAAACATGGCTGTTACGGTCGGTAAACAATAACTACACTCATCTTCCGTCCGTGATATTGGGGTTATATACGATCAACACCTATAAGTAAGACCCAACACGTAAAAATTCCTTATGCCGAACTGGATATTACCACCTCAGAATCATCGGGAGAATCCGTCGATACCTCACCCATATGACGCAGCGAAGACACTCGTTCCTGCTTTCATAATATCAAGACTTGATTACTTTAATTCCTTACTGCGTGGCTTGCCCGTGAATCAACTTGCGAAAATGCAGCGTCTGCAGAATGCATGCGCGCGTATAATCACATATCACTCCCGTTCTAAAGAAGCTCCACTGGGGTCCAGTCCATCGTCGAATACAAAATAAGATCATGTCACATATCTACCGTGCTGTACACCATCAAGCACCACTACACTTGAGCGAACTGCTGTCCATTTACACTGAACAGACCAATACGTTCTCTACGATCTGAATCTACAATCTTGGTGACTGTGCTACGAACTCGAACAGTCACATACGGTGATACGGAGATCGGACATTCTCCAAAGCAGCGTCGACTTTGTGGAACAGTTTGCCTGCTACCATCAGAAACTCTAACAGCTGCATCAACTTTCAGTGGCAGCTAAAAAGCCTTCCTTTTCTGGCAGGAATATGATTAATGCCTGAACAATACATGTCTTACGGTTTTAATCAATCTCACCTAATATATTTATTATTATTATTAGTCTATTTTATTTAATTCCATGCTCATAATATATCATCTTACTATTTAAATCCCACTTCATCCTTATAACTGTATGACTGTTAGTGTAATAAATAAATATTATTATTAAATTATTTTATTCCTTATATACATTTTAGGTATAACACCCGTATATTTAAATAACTTAACTATTTAATTCGATATACGATTTTTAATTAATCTGTTCTTAAATTACTTAACATATTATTTTATGATTAACATGTTTAGTGGAATTATTAGTGTATTGTAAAGCGCCATAGAGCACTATGTGATTATGGCGCTATATAAATTTCGTATTTTATTGTTTATTATTATTATGACAAGGACTCGACATTGCGCCAGTCGCTGGCACAAATACATAGTAAGCACACAATTCGCCAGATGGCAGCATTGCATTTTCAGTTTTCTTATTTAACAAGATATAACAAGATTGCCACTCAGAGAATTAACTCTAGGTGGCAGGTGGACAAGGAAGCCCTTTGGCTTATCGAGAGTCCGACCCTTTTATCTATGTGCATCCCGCCCTTCTGAGGTATGTGTCGACTTTATTTTTAAATATATTCACGCTACTAGCACCCACACAATCAGCAGATAATCTGTTCCATTCATTTACAGTCCTTTGTGAAAATTAGAACTTTCTTATATCTAATATACACTGCTCCTTTGCTAATGTAACTTCATGTCCTCTAGTCCTTCTATCTTTCTTAAATGAGAAAACAATATTTCTATATATATTTTCATAACCATTCGTTATGTTAAACACTTCTATCTGATCTCCTCTCAAGCTCTTGGTCTCTAGTGTTGTTAAGCCGCATTTTTAGGCGTATTTCGTAACTAAGATCCCTCAGTTTTGATATAATTTTAGTTGCTCTCCTCTGCACTCTTTCTAGCATATCTATGTCCTTCCTGCGATATGGCCTCCACGCTTGAATACAATATTCTAAATGAGGCCTAACTATTGTTTTGTACAGCGGTATTATTAGCTCTTTTTCCTTATACAACTCATTCTTATGTAAGGTGTTTCCGTGGTGAGGAGAGACAAGGAGGTGACATATGTAGTGAAGGATGACGCGATAGACAGGGCGTCATGGTGAGGAGAGACAAGGAGGTGACATATGTAGTGAAGGATGACGCAATAGACAGGGCGTCATGGTCAGGAGAGACAAGGAAGTGACATATGTAGTGAAGGATGACGCAATAGACAGGGCGTCATGGTCAGGAGAGACAAGGAGGTGACATATGTAGTGAAGGATGACGCAGTAGACAGGGCGTCGTGGTCAGGAAAGACAAGGAGGTGACATATGTAGTGAAGGATGACGCAATAGACAGGGTGTCATAGTCAGGAGAGACAAGGAGGTGACATATGTAGTAAAGGATGACGCAATAGACAGGGCGTCATGGTGAGGAGAGACAAGGAGGTGACATATGTAGTGAAGGATGACGCAATAGACAGGGCGTCATGGTCAGGAGAGACATGGAGGTGACATATGTAGTGAAGGATGACGCAATAGACAGGGCGTCATGGTCAGGAGAGACAAGGAGGTGACATATGTAGTGAAGGATGACGCAATAGACAGGGCGTCATGGTCAGGAGAGACAAGGAGGTGACAGAGATTGTGGAAGAGGACGCAATAGTCAAGGCGTCACAGTCAGGAAAGACATGGAGATCACAGAGATTGCGGAGCAGGGCGCAATAGACAGGGCGTCATAGTCAGGAGAGACATGGAGGAGATATAGATTGTGGAGGATGACGCGTGACAGGGTTGGGAGGAGGGGTGTAGAGGAAGAGAGACTGGAGGAAGGGATGGATCAATTGTATCTGACCCTGACATGTCAGGTGGTGCACATGGAGGGTGTCAATGTATCGTTGTGCACTGAGGTCCCAATCAATAACCACAACAAGAGTTCAATGATGTCTGGACGTGGTCTATACATTACATTGAGGCCAATCCACAGGTCAATAGATGGCTGTGAACAAAGGACCCTGAAATACACTATCGAGAACTCTCGAGATGACTAAAAACAACACAGAAATAACACACTTGTTCAACTGAACATTTTGTTTTCGTGGGATCACACCACCAGCCATATTATATAGTACATTACCCACCCCGGATAGTTTCCATGACGATAATACCCATAGGCGCGGGAACAGCTATCGAGGGTTAGAATTATAACTTGGTTTATAACAGCACTGCACCCCCCCCCCTCCGTTTTCGGATGTCATGAGTTCACAGCCGAGACAGCGGAGAAGTTGAAGTTACAACGGCGAAAAAATGTCAACAGGTCACAGTCGAGCCAACCGAGACAGCCACAAGGTGAAGGAAGATGTGAAGATATGTAACGGAGCGGCGGCGGACATTTTTCAGTAGTGCTGAAGCTCCAGTAGTCCCCAAAATGAATTTGAAACCTGTTTAGAAACCTCCAAGCTGTAAATCCTCGGTATGCCCCTGAACACGTAGGCCTTCTTTGAAGGCTTTTGTGTTGGAGTGACTCTAAAATGTCATAAATGTTCGCTCATTGCGTGCTTCAGTCATTGTCGGCGACACCAAACTGAATTACTTGTGGCTCATCAGATCCACGTGAGACGAACACTTTTTAGACGCCTGAGTTTGAAATGCCATGTTACACTATATCACCCAGCGTTCTAAACGCATGCAATAGTTGGCATAAGCTAGTAATAAATGTTTCGTCTCGCATGCTTCAGGTACTGGAAAATTGATAACGAAGATATACATTCGGACAGTCACTCGAGACTCTTAATAGCCATTCAAAATGGCTTGGCGATCCAATTTTGGGTCGAGACCCAAGGTGTAAGAATCGTTGTTCTAGCCCATGTATTACACCGGTGTTAGACTGCATCGTCACAAAGGTGCACAACCAAGTGTACGATGATTAAATGTGTAACAATACATCGAATTACTAATGCATCGCAATAGTAAATGTGACGATTAATACCTCCTCTCCTTTTTAGGAGGTATTAATAACAATGACTTAGTTAACATCTTAGACACAAATGATGTTGAAAATTATGAACCTCAACTAATACGTCGGTCATCATATTATGACTTTGATAAGTTTAGCAAACTTACACATATAAACACTACGCGTTTTAGTATCTTAAGCACCAACATTCAATCAATCAATTCTAAATTTAACGAACTGGAAGCTTTTGTAGAAGAGCTAAGTAGTAACAATTTTAAATTTAATGTCATCTGCTTACAAGAAACTTGGAAATCAGAAAACGATGACCTATCACAATTTTACTTACATGGTTATGACTGTTTAGCTCAAGGTAAGATGTGCAGTACCAAAGGAGGGCTAATAATATATGTTGACAACAAATATAGATCAGAGGTTATATTAAATGTAACACAATGTTTATTCAAGAAGCGACAAAACTCGACGTGCTGCGGTGGCAGGCCGTACGAGCAGAAGTATTCGCCGCAACCGTCGGCGTCTACGTAGATCGCTATCCAATGTTCACCGGGTTTACCCGAGTCGTGTGTGTTGCACACGAAGGCGACGGGGTAAGCGTCTATCCGGAGTTCGAGGAGTACGTCTTTGGGTACGATTCCGCGCATGACGACACGGGCGTGCGTATCGCGGGTGAGTAGACGGACGAGCTGTAGGGTTTCCATCAGTTGTCGTAGATGACGTTACGACTCCTGTCGATCTCCAGCACCTTCTCGAATTCGGCGTAGGCGACGACGTTCACAGTGTTTGTCAGCGCGTCGTGGAAATGAATCTCGATGCGCACGTTGCCCTTATGTACCAGATGGAAGCAGCAGTCGTCGCACGCATCGGGAGTGAGGTCCACGGCGAAGAAGGTGTAGCCGTGTCGGAAGTCGTAGCGAGTCAAGCCGTTGCCTTCGTCCTGCCACGCCTTACCCGTCGAGGTGAACAGGTTATGGTAGCACCTGACAAAGAGGTCGTTCTCGAAGTCGGGCTGGAAAGGTTTGGTGGGTATCTGTCGTCCGTCGACGTACACGGCGAGGAAGTTGATGTTGTTGTTTTTAGCGTGAAAGGGATTTCTGTCGTAGCGTCGGTTGTAGGCGTCGTTATCGATGCAGCACAGCACGAGACGTTTCGGAAGAACACCAAGAAAGAGGTTCTCGTGCGTGTGTGAGCGGGTACCTGTGGGAATGGAGTAGACCTTGCATTCGACGGGTCGCAGCGGATACTTGGCGGTGGCCTTTTCGAGGGCTTTGATGTGCGCCATCTGTACGCCTGGGTTCAGGGTGACTTTCCTGATGAACAGTGTAGCGTTGACGATCTGTAACTTGTAGCCGGGGTTACCTCCGCCGGCTATGAGTGCGAGCGCATCCTTACTGCGCATCACACGTATCTTGGCCTCGACACCGTTGATGAGGAGTTTATCCTGATGGGAGAGATCGACGTGGAGACGACCCGTCATGTCGACCACGCGACTCTGGGCGATCATGGCGCGTCTGGCGACGAACCCCGCGTTGGCTGTCGGATCGTCACCGTCAATGACGACGGCGTCCATAAGATTAGCCGTGTCCTTGTACCACATCTGACTCGTCAGATGCGTCTCCTTGGCATCGATGCCGTAACTGAGCAGCGTCTCTATGTAGGCGCGGTACGGGTACGTGTTGGTCGAGGAAGTCACGAGCGTTCCGTTCAGGTAGAGGTCGACCTGACTGAACAGCGAATGGAGCCAGTTATTCACGGGAGCAACGGGATCGGCGGCGTCGAGATCGCTTCCGTCGGCACGCGTCACCTTCGCCTGAATGTGTAGCGTCATGCTAGCGAGATCCTGGTAATCGTCTCCCGAACCGGGTACGACGAATTCGATCGGACCACCCGAGTCGAGCGAGGACATCGGTTGGTAGTGGACCGTGCGACTGTCGACGATGCTGGTCTGAGTCGGAGGCACGGCGAAGATATCGAGTTCGCTCTTGAGTCCCTCGCATGATAGTTTATGAACGAACGCCATTGTCGAATATATCCGGTTCACGTCGTGCCTTCGGTCTCTGCTGCTTCCTTCGACGTCTCGCGGCTGTACTGACTCGTTTCGAGGCGGGTGTGCGTCTTATACGCTTATGCACACAAGGGGTCAAGAGGTCGCTTATCATTTCTCTACCTGCAGCGGTGGCGCGACGTTTGGCGGCCGTTCTGATGTTCTGTCCCGCCAGGACGTCGTCGGCTATACGTGCGCCGGTCGACAGAGCTCTCTTTCCCAACGCCACGGCGCCTCTCTTGACGAGTGGCATGACGCTACGCAGTAGACCTCCGAATAGACTTCCCAGTCCGTGTCCTCGTTGGTATCGGGCACCCGCGAAATAAGGAAGCGCACCACCCGCTTGACGAGCGTAGTAATCGTTGTAATTCATCTCTCTATAGAACAGTGGCGTCCGTTGTCGTTGGAAATGAAGTGTCACTGTCACCTTGCCGACCTCGAATGGCACGCATTGTCCCGTGTCGTCTCTTATATCTATCTCGATCGTACCAAACTCTTTGCAGAGCACGGGTACGTAGTGAGTCTTATCGAAGGTCTTCGACACGACGTCGCCATGACGACCGCTCACCGAAACGATGCGCAGCAGCGGTACGAGACTGTCACCGACAACTCGTGGTTCCACGACATCCGTGTAGATGTAGAGCGATTCCCGTTCCATGGTGACCACGGTGTCACCTTCCATGATACGTACCTTGAACTCGGGTACCGCGGGGTCCTTCGGGAGAGCCGCCAGCGTAGCGGTACGAAAGCCGAGAACGGTGGTCAACATAGCGGCGCGGAAGACGGTATTCGGTGCCATGTGCACCGATACCTTACGCGTGATGACGCTGTAGCTCAGTTTCACTCGTCCCTCTCCCACCACGCGACGTAGAGCAGCGTTAATGACGAGGATCAGTGACCACGGATCTTTATAGTGTCCGGTTCCGATTCGGATAATCTCCGTGTGCAGGGACCGCGGGTCCCGATATTCATCTATCGGTAGTGACACGGCGAACCCCGCTTCGTCGCCTACGATGTTGTACCATCTGTGTGGGTACTGTACCTCCACCAGTCCGCACTCCCATTGTCCCTGTAGTAGGATACGTTTCGGTAGCGTCGTGACGTAGTGGGTCAGCTTGTTGTTGGGGTGCGTGTCCATGGAAGCATTGCTGGGCAACGTGAGATAGAAATCACTCGTCGCCATGTTTCAACGTCGGACTGGGTAGCAGGTAACCCAACGAACTACTCAACAGGGTCGTCCAAAGAGTCGGATTGACGTGGTGGCCGAACGTCAGGTTGTAGATGCTGACCAAGATGACCGTGTACAAGACGACGACTTGACACAGAAAGACTATCTCCTCTTTGGGACACGCGGTGCCAAATATATGCCACGGAGTCCTCTCTTTCTTTATTGGTGGAGTGGCGTCGACGTCTTCTTCTTCTTCTTCTTCTTCTTCTTCGTCACTAACGGTAATCCGTGATGTCGTCTCGTCTGCCATGCGTGGACGACTGACATCGCGACGGGCACGTGACTAGTCTTTATAAGCCGACGAGGGCCTTGGCATCGATCCAGCTGTTGAATTTCGAAGGGTATCCGAACCATTTCACCAACACCTCCCGTCGCTTGCCTACCTTGCGGCGCTGTACTATCGATTCCACGCGGTACAGTTTATCGGCCGGAACCGTCACCTTCTGCAGCTCCGGCTCGTAGAAGGTACCGTCCAGTATCTCTCCGCTCCGCTAGAAGATAGATGGGCGGATCGGACGGATGCACCTCGCGTATCGTGAATAGTTCCTCTGTCCAATTCACCGTGTAGCCTTTTTCTAATCGTCTCTTGATCTTGCTGCTACGCACGCGATCCCCCACGTGGTACTTGGGTACGCCCTTACCGTGATGACCACCGTACAGGCGCTGCCACACCTCTTCCTGATTAGTCGCATCCACCTGCGACGGAGGCATCCCGATACTACGATGGGGCGTGTCGTTGTACGTGCGCACCAGATCCGGAAGGATATCGATGTATCGCCACGATGCTTTGTGTGTCAGGTATCGCCACAGCCGCGTCATTAGCGTGCGATTGAAGCGTTCCACGATGCTCGCCTTGATCTCCTCGTTACAGGTGGTGAAGTGTTGGATGCCGTACCTGTCCAATACACCCCGAACGCTACGGTTATAGAATTCCAGACCTCTATCGGATGTACGTCGGTGAAGAGTCCGTTCAGCGCCTTCGACACAGACATCGCCAACTTGGTCTTCAGCGGAACGCATCGGGCGACTTTCGAGAAGACGTCGATCACCGTGAGCAGGAACGTCGTACCGTCGTTTTCTTTTTTCAGACTGGTCACGTCGAAGAGATCGGCTTGCCACTGTTGGTCCCGTCCTCCGACGACCGTGCGTCGTCGCTTGAAACGAACTCTGACCGGTTTGTGTAGGGTATAGGCGTTCTGTTCCGATAGCCATTGTTCGACCATCTTTCTCGGTACGCGTGGCACGTCTCGTCGCAAAGACGCGATTCCCCCGTAACTTCCCACCTTGGCGGGATCGAAGTAGACGTCCTCCAGCTGTTTGCGTCGTCGCACCATGATCGTATGATATAATCGCCGATAATACCGCACACGATGGGAAGTCCGGCGTAAGCGACACCGGTATACAGACGACGTAGACTATCCTGTGAATCGCACATTATGTCGGCGAATCGAGACGGTGCGCCTCTTTTATCTGAGATCCTCCCATCCCTTACTAGTCGAGGCCGGTGGTGTAGGTAGAGTGGACGGGCTCATTCGTCTTCGCGTGAGGGGTGTCCACTGCAGCGATCGACGCGCTCTACCAACCGACCGTGTGGCCGCTGCCGCTACGGCACTCCTCCTTTGTTCCTGTTGAATGGCCAGTCTCCTGACCTCGTTACCCACCAACTCCATGGGTAGATTCATGGTGCCGTGTTGACGCGTAAACACCTGCCACCCCGTTGGACTGGCAACGGTCTTGCGTTGACGAAACAGATCGTTCACGAGGTCCACCACGTTACTGCCGGGTACCGCTACGCCTTTGTGCATGAGCTCTCCTCGTGCATTCCACACAACGTCTCGTTTCAGACGTTCCATCAGTAGTCTAGCTTTGGTCTGCAGTGCCTTGGGAACGCTGTCGACGACGTCCGCTTCCATACCTGCCGCCACCGCCGCTTCCATACCTGTCGCCCCCTCCTCTGGCGGGGTCGGGTCCACCGCCGCCGCCGCCGCCGCCGCCGCCGCCGCCGCCGCCGCCGCCGCCGCTGTGACCATCGTGTCCTTGTTGACCGTCATCACGCGCACTAGTTCGCGCACGCGTCGATCGGCCAACGCGTTGTGACGTTGCAACACTTGATTATACATGACGACCTTGTCACCGTCGGCGAGATCTTGTCTGTCGAGTATGAGTTTCATCTCGTCGTCGAGCACCTGTACTTTACGTCCTAGGGTATCCGTCGGTGCCGGTGCGCGTAGACTATCCAACAGTCGTGGATCTACCAAAGCCATCTTCCGTGTGTGTTCCATCGTCGTCTACTTGAGTAGCACCTGTTTTAGCAAGGGCAGAAAGACCGCACCGGCCAAAGGTGCCAGCAGCGCCGACAGGAAACCACCGGTCTGTCCCCCGCCGCCCTGGTTGTTACCACGTAGCAAGATGCGACGTCTCCTCGCCGCCGGCGCGTCTCTCTTTGCCAAAGCGCGCAGGTTTGTTTTGTACACACTCAGAGCGCGTCTCTGCGCGTCGGTCAAGGGCACGTTCTTCTTCAATATGTTGTAGGCACACTCGGCTAGTGCACACAACAGATCGGCGTCGGCGTTTCTGATGATGGCCCGTCTCAATTTCGTGCTATTGTACCTGTTCAGCGTCTGTATGCAGAGGAGGTGTTTCTTCACGAGTTCGGACATGCTGTTGTCTTCACGATCATACTGCGACTGAAGGGACGAGGCGTGCGCGCGGACGTCTTATACTTTGGGTTGGTACACGTACTGGACACCGTCGTCCGGAAGGACGCCCGTGCGCAGACGTATGTCGTCGGGCGTGTCCTGTTTCAGATCGACGAGGAGATAACCGTACGGAGGTGCCGTGGCGTCTCGGAACGCTTCCTGTACAAACTTCAGGCGTCCCGGATACATCTGTCGCGCCAAGTGTCCGATCTGTGACGCGTCGCGAGGATTCGTGAAGACTACCATGTAGTGCGCGTTCAGACTGATCGTGCGACTCTCCTTGTTCTTCGGAAACAGGTTCTGCACGAGATACAGTACGGATGTGTTCTGGTGATGACTCTTTTTCGTGAACAAGGTCGTGACCCGTTCGTCCGTTTCCGCCATCAGATCGTCGATGACCACGAGGTTACGCGTCGATGCATCGAACGCACCACTCGGCAAGCCTTCCTCGAAGCGTACCAGGTCGTTGTCGACGTAGGCACTCTGCCATACACCGTAACACCACGTGATCTTCTCTGGGGGCGGATCGATAATCGTCGCGGCGTGACGTAGCAGACGCATCACGAACGTGCTCTTACCGCATCCCGTCGGAACCGCGACGATACAGGTGAAGGGGTGTTTCCATCGCGTGTCCATCTAGTAGGCGTTCGACAATGTTACGTTGTCCGCTGTGCTGTTAGATACGACGACACCTCCGCCACACCAACGAAGGAAGGGATCGCGGAACAAGACGTACAAGACGTACAGACCGAGTATTCCCACTAGTGCTACAGCTACGACCGTTCCCGTCCGTGACATGCTGCGCTATGACTATCGATTGCGTGGTATCTGACTAAATAGTGTTATTTTTTTCGTGTGTCTCCCACCTACTAACCGCGTGACAGCTAGAGGCGCCTATAACCCCAGCTGACGTAGGGGCGCATTTCCTCATCGTGTCAGCAGTGGTTCGGTGTTACACGTCCACCGGACCCGTGGTGATTCCGTCCTCGTTGACCACGCGCTTGGCATAGAAGTAGGTCAACGCCGCGCGTTCCTGGGTGTACGTCAGCACGGACGAGTGATTTGACCCTGAACCCACGGTTCACTCCGCTTCCACTACGACGACTGGTCAGCACGTCCAGGAACACCTGCTTGTCGATGGCGTTGAGTCGTTTGTTCAGTCCTTTGGTGGAGTATTTATCGACCGTACCCGAACAATAGTAGGTCTTACTGCACAGTCCCAGGAAACAGTCGCCGGACCATTCGACATTGAAGAGTCCCGGTGTTCTCTTGTCGTACGCTTTGCGCGCCTTACAACATGTCTCGGTGCCGTTCCACGGACGTCCGGCTAGTCGACAGCGTATGTAGTCGTTCCGGTGATCGTCGCAACATTCGGACGGTAGCCATTCGAAGCGGTGACGATAGTAGTGGTCACGTTGTGCCGGGGTCACGAGGTCGTCGACGGACTCTCCGGCCAGAGCCAAATAGGCGCTATCCGTATCGGTTTCGCAGTACTCGAACAGCGGACGATCCACGTACCTGATCATAAAGTCGTAGTAGAACTCCAACATGCGCAGTTTGGCCCACTGCAACACGAAGAATCCCACGTGTGTAGGCAGAGCGTATTTGACGGTGCGCTTGTGCATTTCGATCTCGTAAGCATCGGCGGTGACGACATCGAGTTGACGGAAGCGACGATTGTTGATCGCGGACGATGCGCTCTTCTCCGTGCAGTAGGTGACTTCGCGGTGCTTATCGACGTTGGTGATAAATTTCCCATAGGAAGAATTACCCATAAGTTTGTTGGTATCCGCGATCATGGCCTTGTCGGGATGGGCGTCTCCTTCGCGACGTGCGGTGGACACCGCCTCGCCGAATCGTCGGAAGCAGGCGACCGGTGTGTACTCGATGATCTGGTAGACGTGCGTCACCTCGAGTCCGTGCGCGAGGTACCATCGCAAGAGTGGTGTGGCGAGCAGGATCTTATCCCCACGATAACTCCCGACGAGCATGCGACGCGGAGTCGCCATGATGTCGTGTTCTTCGGCGTAGCGACGCATGAACGGTCCGAGGTCGTCGCGGGTCAGGTGAATGTTCTTGAAGATGGGCTGCATCTCGGCAAAGTACGCGCACAGGACCTCCGGTACACGTATGTCGCACTGAATCATACCGAACACGCTACCGTTGCGCACCCCTGTCAGGATCTGTTGTGTCGTCATTTTCCAGCGCACGTGTCGACGACGTTGCCGAACGTCCAGAAACTGTTTCACGCACGGATCGCGTCTCTCGACCTTCCACTCGCATTCCCACATCTCGACGACACTCACAAAGTGTCGAAGATAGGCCGTGTTCTTTCGCGTTTCGGCGAGCAGTTGCGCCATGGGTTTCCCGTTGACCTCGTTGACCTCACGACCGGTACACGGACAACCGTGATAGTAGCATCCGTGAAATTGATAGGCCGTCTTCGTTTCGCTGCACCAACCGTCCACCGACAGTTTACCGATGCGCTTCTCTCGACCGTTGGTCTGGTGACGTATGGCGAGTCCCGTGCTTTCGGACTCCCACGTCAGCCATTCGGCAGCCATCTGACCTGTGGGCTGTGCCGCTTCGGGTCGGAACTCCTTCTCTTCCCGTCGTCGCGTGTACCATCCCGTTGGCATCTCTTGCGATATCGACCACAGATACAATGCATTCGCATCATAGCCAACGATGGACTGACACGTTCGAGCCGCATCACCGTAGTCGTTACGACGTATCTTCGTGACCCCCTTCTCATGGTGTCTGATGAAGATGAGGGACGGTCCTACGACGATGTTCTCTCTGACGAGCTGGTGGACGTCCTTGTTCGTCTCGTTGAAGAGCGTAAAGAACGTCCTCTTCGGCACGTAGGTGAACAGATAGGACAAGGTCAAACCAGGTATACTGATCCCTTGTTTGAACATGTCGATACCGCGGTGTCGGTAGAAGTCGAACTGTTTGGCGATGGCTTCCAAGAACGGCACGACGTCCCTGTTGTTATACCAGACGAGAAAGTCTCGCAGAGTCTCCATATCGTTGTCTCGCCACACCTTCCGACATCGCGTGTAGTCGTCGTCGGATATACCTTCGTTCTTCAGTCGACTGAAGAAGGCCTCTTTGGGAGGTAGAGCGGTGTCGTCGAGTCTCTCCAAACTGTCCATGTATTCGTACGGGAAGTGACCTTTCGTAACCTCGCAACCGTACGCTTTCAGGTACTTGTCGTACGAGAATCCCGGGGCGATATAATGAGTCATATCGAGGAATTTGAGGTCGTCCGTCGATAGACACATAAACGTGTTGCCGCGTTTGATCACGTGAAACGTCCCTTCATCCTTCCTCTCTTCTTCTTCCTCCTCCTCCTCCCCGTCCTCTGTTGCTTTCTTTTCGGACAGGAAGTAGGGTACCAGGAACTGTTTGACAACGTTCAGATCGTACCTGCTCGAGTTGAAGCCGATGACAGGCAACTGATGAAGCCAACTGTACAATTGACCCATGAGAGTTTTGTAGGGATTGGTCGGTTTTCGCCGTGACTCGTTGTCGTCTCCTTCTGCGGCGGATGCCTCCTGTTCGTCCCACGTCGTGATAGCCTCCCCGATTTCGCGTAGTGTACCCTCGTAACTATCTACGATGGCGTCGTAGGCTGCTTCGCTCATCGTCTGAAGGATACCCATCATGTCGGCTACCAACTTGTTGCTGTCACCATCCGTGATCAGACATTGTACCTGTTCGAATCCGGGTACGTTACTCGTCAGGGACACACTCAGCGGTACGTTACGAGCCACCCAGTGGACTTTGGCGCTGTCCGACGGAAGCTGTGACGTATCGAACCAGGACTCGAAGTCGAAGGTGGCGCGATACGGATAGTAACGCAAACACTCGGTAACGTGAATGTTCTCGTCGTCCAAGCACTGGAAGACTGTCGGCGACGGATGGTAGACACCACCGGGATAGATCTTTCGCACGCCTCCCGTACACCCGCGTTCGTGTCGTTCTAGTTTGTATGCGTTGCGCCATAGCGAGTCGCCACACTTCTTACATCGATAAGAGTGACAGTACATGTTCACGTCTTGTATGTAGGAACAGTGTGTCTCGTGAAGATTGACGTACATCGTTTCGGGATAGTGACACAAGGACCGGCGTACGAGTTCGGCAGTCGCCTTTCCGCCTTCTTCTTCTTTCGATTCGACGAGCTTGTAGACGCACACGTTGGTCTCAAAGGTGGTCTCGACACGATAGAGATCGTCCATTGTCACCCCATCAAAGTCTTTCATTGCCACTCCATCACAGTCGTACTTCGCGTAGAGTAGCTTCAAGGCGGGTTCCAGGTGGTATCGATCGCATCCACGGTGCAGAGCCAGACACCGGAAGAGACACAGATTGTCGGTGTACTTTGTCTTGTTGACGGGGTCTCTTTCCAATCCGATGACGGCTTTGTTTCGTTTGATGTAGCTCGGTAGTGTGATATCCACACATCCTATCGGGTGATCTACGATGTGATTGACGAAGAAGGTGACATTCGTGACCACCTCGCATACCCATTGACTGTCCGGACGCTGATTGATGACCCACTGCAGCACGTCTGTTTCTCGGATACGTTCCAGAAACGCATCAAAGTCTACAGTGTTTGTGATCAGACACGGTTCGTCGAGGTAACGTCCGCAGCAGTTACAAGACGAATGAAAATACCTGTACCTGTTCGTGGTCTTGTTCCTTAGAACAAAACCATAACTAAGATTAATCTTAAAGGCGTGCGACTGTTCGCGGAACATGATCTTCAGTGACGGTTCTAGGGCGCTCGTGTCCAGTGTCGATACTCTGTAATTGTACCTGGATTGCACGGGTCCTCTAGCCACGTGGGTTCGGATGGTCATCCAGTGATCTCGGACGACGTCTCATAGTTCCCTCGATAGAGTATCGGCGAAGGGGAGTCGGGGCGGTGGTTGTATCGGGTCGTCATCGTCGGCACTCACACGTGGTCGCTCTGTACATATCGCTCCTTTGTGTAGGGGTGGGTCGCTCGCTTCCGCACGTCGGCTGCATACCGTCTTGATATGACGTACCAGGGTGTCACGTCTCGTGAACTCACGTGCACATCTCTCGCAGCGGTGTAGTGTTTTTTGTGAGGTGTCACAACCCTTCCTGTTGTGACGTAGCAGGTTGCCACGTCTCGTGAAGTCTCTTCCACATCTCGAACAGGGGTGCCTAGTACTTTTTGGTGGTTCGCCAGATGGCACCACTCGTGGCGGTGGTTTACTGTAAGCATGATCGTCGTCGTGTGTTGATGTATGCGTTTGGTCTATGTGGCGTTGTATGCCGGCGTGTGTGTCAAGCACGAGACCGCAGTGACGACACGTGTGCTGCTTCATCGTCTACCTACAACTGAAGGATAGGAGATCCTTGTACGCATCTATATATCCTAGTGTGACGTCATAGGAGCTTGTATGAGTGTGCGTGTATATAGACGGAGGGGAGGTGTATGTATTCATCGATCGTAACGAGCTATGACAAGAACAACAGACACCGGATTCCTGGATTACATACATACATACATCTTTATTCATTGAATTATACAGTAAAAGCGAGTATAAGAAAGCTAAGCTAAGCGCCTACAGTGACAGACAAGCGGCGCCTATAACCCCAGCTATAGCGTAGGGGCGCATTTCCTCTTGTCGTCACTGCAGACGCTTCTGGAGTGAGTCCGTAATGTACGCGACGTGTTCAGCGGACTCGATGTTCCGCGCAAGTTCTTTGCAAATCGTATGCACGGCCGTATCGAGGCTACATCTTTTGGTGACGAACAGCACCGCAGCTAAACTCTGGATGTTTATTTCCAGGTCCTGTACGCCACTGAACAGAACCGGGTATGTCCACGGCATCGACGTGTCCGTTTTCGACCACACGATATGGCCATCGGCGGCCATATCGAGGGTCGAGCAATCCGTCCGGAGTGCCTCGTATTCGGATGTGGTGACGTCATCGTCATCACAAGTCATATCCAATGACTCGTTGGATGGTGGTGGTGTCGCACACTCACACGTCATTTTCAGATCCGTCACGTGACGCTGGGCGTGTAGGTGCGTAAGCAGAGCCTGTCGCAGTGGGGTGTGGTGACGGCGTCTTTTTCTAGGTGCCCACTCTAGCGGCTTCTCATCATATGATCTTTGGATGAGATCTAGTCCGCTAGAGGGAGCATCGCTGACCTGACAACACAATAACAACAACATTAGCAGGGTGTTTCCTCGTCCAACAGAGGTATACCGCGCACACGCAGGATGGCTTGCACACGTGTTATGAGGTCACGTGCCCGCTTCGGTGTGTCCACCATAAACCTGTAATGGTGTACTGCATATCTCACATTGTCTTGGATCAGATCGCTACGTACCAGGTAGATGACATTTGTCTCACTTTCGAAAGTGCGCCACAATTCGTTGCTCACGAACCGAACGATAGCATCGCGTGCTACCAGCATCATCTCGGAGCACCAGACCTGCCTTCCCGCCTCCTCCCCCGTCGTGTCGTCTTGTAGGTACCAGGGCTGCGGCGCCTTCGGTTATCCGTCTTCCGTCTCATCCGACACGGTTATACCACGACTACGGAGACTCGTTTTCACTCGTGACACGACATCACGAGCAAACCACGGTGCGCGCGATTCGCACACCAGATCGGATACTGCCATATCAAAGGTATGAAATATACGCGAACGATCCACTTAATACACGTCTTCGTGAACGTTCGCATAGCGAAGGTACAGTCCTTCGGCTACCTGACGAATGCATGCAGTGGTTATAGCGGCTATAAATAAGTCGTCATCTATCATGTGCTCCGCTCGTTTCTGAATTGCATTCACTCTCTCTACTGCCCCCTGTAATTCACTAGGTCTCCGACTCTCGTCGTAGTCAGACCAATCAGTATCAAAATCACCATCGTTAGCAACATCATCATTATCCTGATCACTAGACCATGAACATGACCCCACGTGAATGACACTTGCCTCGTCATTGAATGACAGTCGACGTTTCACGCCACGCATGGGGGTTGACAGAACTGCCTCGGATGACCGAGGAGGCGTCTACAACATACGACAGAACATCATAGTATCAACTAGGTAGACAAACAGAGACAACCTCTAGGAACAGGGTGTCTCTCTCTCTCTATATATATTCCGTCTGGGGGCGTCACCTACTCTTTCGTTACTGTCAGGTGGCGCCTCTTACAGGAGTTAGGAAAAGGGTCTCTCTATACGCCGTCAGACGGCGCCACCTAACAGTGAGTCACTGTCAGTTGGCGCCTCTTACGACAGTTAGGAACAGGACCTCTCTATACTCCGTCAGAAGGCGCCACCTAACAGTGAGTCGCTGTCAGTTGGCGGTTCTTACGAGTGGATTATTTCCAGTGCTATCACGGTATAATTTTGATACCCTGCCTTTCTTGTCTTTCTAATTGTCACCCTAGCCTGTTTGCCACGTAGGACATTCAGTGATTGGTAGCGCTCGTCGCCGGATTTAAGCGACATATAGTCGCTTGCTGTCATTCCTCCCACGACCTCCTGCACTAGCTGGTCAAATCCTGTTGCCCACACTTCATTGCCCTTGTGATCAGCGAAAAGCAGCCCCGTAGCATACTTGTAAACGGCAGTTCCCTTCTGACGCCCGTGCACCGGACATATACTGACGTTATGGTGCCCTCCTTTCGTCGTTTCAAGAAGAACTTTCCGATTACATACTTTACATGCCGGGTAACATACGTATTCAGGGGACAGAGCATATGTTACTAGTGTCAGTGGACGAGCAAATGCGTACGTTCCGTCACTTACTTGTTCGAGTTCCGACAGGAGCATTTCCTCGTTGTTAAAGTTGGATGTCGCCATCTTGTCGTGTAGGTATCGGTATAGTGTGAAGAGCTTCGAACGGCAGCGAGACTGAGAGAGAGTGTTTGTCCTGTTAGATTTACCGTGGGTTTATATACAATTGAATCCCTCCAGGGATCGAGCGCGTGACACCCCTAGATGATGATATCGCGCCCCTGGGTGTTCACATCTTATCGTGCGCGTGACTTTATCTCTCACTCTCCCGTACTTTGTCACCGCGTGGCTGCCTGTCTGTTTTTAATGGGCGCCTTATGTAAGCCGTATAGAGCGCTGTCTAACGAAGTCTCACCTGCATAAGTATCACACCGAGTATATTCTTACCTGGTTTGTTACGGTTTGAGCTCTTACCCCAATACCCCTCTGCACTGGGTACATTCTCAATAAGTCGTGCGTCACCTGTAGCCAACAAGCGTTGGCGTAGTTTAGAGGCACGAAACTTGACGGCTACTATAGCGTACATCACGCCTCGACGTTGTGACAGCCATGAAACGACTCGATCGGGTGTCCAACGAATGCTTTTACTCCAGTATTTCGCCTGTATTCCAGTGCGCGCGGTCTGAATCTTTCTCGCTGTGTTCTCGTCGTGAAAATGTCTAGCTTTTTTAAACTGATATGCTGCTTCTGTACAAGTAAAGTCTTCGCCCCATATATGTATCTCACACGGATAGAAATTCGATAGGAAGTGACCAGCACCCCTGAATTGTATATCCAAGCTCTTGACCGCCATATGTTTCATCGCTGACCACTCACAGAGTTCTTTTCTTCCGACTGTATTGTTAGTGTTCTGATAAGGCGCATTCCATTGTCGTCTAATTGGCACATCACGCGCTTATCACCAGCTGGTCCCTCCGTCATATGACTGGTATCGGTTTGTACTTTACCACTTCGACATTTTCCATAACCGCGTTGATAACCAGGCATCGTCCAGGTGACGTCCCTAGATGATGTCGTCATACGTCCCTGGGTCTTCGGTGCTTTTCATACCCCGGTATATTTCCACTCCACAGTGTGTCTCACAAGTTGTCTTCATAGTGTGTCTGCATACGTATGCTCTATCTATATATACCGGCTCGTTTGTTACATTCTTCATCTCATTCACAATTGCTATGTCGTCGATACCTTGGACTCAACTCCGTGCTGAATGGCGTCTTCGCGACGATGGTCTCGAAGTTGTGTAAGTACTTTTATTATTATAAAGATATATATATATATATATTCTTTGCTTTGTTTCATTCGATAGATATCCTATACATAATCACAGTGTTCTTCACATAAACTACCTGTGACGTCTCACCTCTATTATAATATGCTCTTACGTTCGTTATGTGTCACTCACGGTTGTCTATGCTTACGTTCGTTATGCATCACGGTTATCTTATTACCTTTCAGGTCTCCCGATGGTATCGACACTGACGATACCTGGAGTGTCTCCGATATTGACGATTACACGTGAGTGTTCAACGATTATTTTACTACTTTATTTATGTTTTCTCTTCAATGTGTTGACCTCGACCGACCTCTTGTCGTTTCGACTAGCTACGCGGTGTTTGATTACCGATTGCGTCAGCAGACGTCTCCATTACGTATTGTATCATAGTCCGTTGATCTAGCTTGCCCTTTTATCGTGTGTCGGTTCCCTACGCGGTGTCTGGTTACATCGCTGCCTTATTCCACTCGCTTGATCATTTTCAATGTTTCAGAGAAGATATTTTCAAAGTTTTCATATATTTAACGTCTCGTTCATCCGGTTTGAGAGTTTTAATGTATGTTCCAGAGACGAAGAGCTCCGCGATTGTCATAGTTACACGTTCTGCATCGTCATGGCGGAGCTGTTGCGGGTACGGGGACGTTACGATCCACCCAACCCTTGGTTTGACCCCGACCCTGTTGCCCCTATATACACGGGGGATATGGAAAATTGGTGTTCGGAGACAGATGATAGTGATGACGGTTTTGAAGATGTAATTGATCGTTGATATTAATAAAACATTCAACTTTCAAACTGTGGTGTTTGTTGGTTATTATATTATATTATATATATATATATATATAATCTCTCTTTCATACATACATACATACATACAAGCATACCTACACACACATTTTAAAGTTTCATATATATATATATATATTATAACGTTTTCTCTTTGTTCTTTCGTTATTACTCGTTATTACATCATTCAGTTTACTTCTTTATCTCTCATTATACACCTTTCATCACCTTTTAAAACTTTTCTCTTTGATCTTTCGTTATGACTCTTTGATCTTTCGTTTCTTTCAATACCTTTCCTCTTTGGTCTTTTGTTATTACAATTCCCTCTTTGGTCTTTCGTCTCTCATATATACACAATAACCCTTCCATGGCTGCTCATTCCACCGCCAGGGGGCGCTACACACGCTCACACATACGGTCACGTGACTACTCACTTCACTCAGGGGGGCGGCTTTCGAAACCTCCCTAATATCAACCAAAAATGACTCCGAAACACCGTAGGATACCCCTTCAGATTGCCCGTCTTACTACTTGCGTCATTTTTATCGTTAGCTTGACGCGATTTATCTATAAGTTAGATTTCTTTTGACCTAGAGTCAAACCAATAAACGGAATTGATACTACCTAACCATGCAGCGTTTAGACCAATGTTTCTCGAACACCTTACGTATGACTATACTTTGTTCAAGAGCAACTTTAATAAACGTTTAAAACTCCAGCCAATGTATATGGAGCATTCTCCTTTGTATGGTGTATGTTTGACAACGTTTGTGGCAGTAGCTCATCGTGCAGAAATGACCGCACACAACCACCTTCGCCCGCGCACGCACGCACGCACACACGCACGTGCGTACATATATGTACCTAAATAGGTACGTCAGACACACAAGCCTACCCTCGGAGTCGAGTCGAAAACATGTAATAGTTACTAAAACCACAGCCGTGCAGCGATGTTTTCATGCGCAGCTGAGCATTTCAATGTCGCCATTCCTACTCCAATCGAACGTTGTAACGTCAACAAAAAGAGGTACACTTAAACTGCAACAAAATGAAGAAAAAAACTCATTTGGAAGTAGAGGCCAATGATTTCATGAGCATGCCCAGCTCGCTTTGGGTCCTCACCGTATCTGAGAAGCAGCAACACGGCGGGGGCATTGATGGCGTGACAGGCTGGGAGTAGTGGGGTACTACCCTTGCTCAAGAATATCGGCATCTCAACAAATAGCACCTTGGAGTAGTAACTTGTGTATAATGGTTGTTGGCAGTCGGTGACGCGAAACTCGCTCAGCTCAACCGGCACTGTAATGCGAGTTGCTTGCGACAAGAAATACTCCAACACCTCCAGGTGGCGTTGACTGATCGACCCGGTCGTGTGCACGTTCTGGAAGGGATATATGATCGGGTCGACCTCAAACGGGAATATGAGCGGGTTGAGGAAGGTAACGAAGCGATCGAAGCCTCCGTCGCAGAGGAACACCGACATAAGTATGTCCCTCAGCAGTTCCGGCTCATCGTCAATGTTGTACTTCTGGCAGAGGTGCGCCGCTAGGACGATCACCGGATGTGTGGTGCACACATGATCAGCCTAGTTGATGTTGTGGACGCTATGACGTCGATAGAAACGGAAGGCATCGCCAATCACTGTCTTCACAACTTTCTTGTAGGTGCCGCTTGCTTTTACGAGCAATAAAGCGAGTTCTTGATCCGGCTCATTCGATCGCTCCGACGGAAGCACTACGGCTCGTGGAGACGGAGCAAATCGTCGAAGATGTTTGACGACATTTGAGGAGTTTATGTCAGCCAAGCAAGGACAGATCCTGCAGTTTGCCGACATCTGCACGCAGTGATAGCGCAGCGTGACGTCTGCATGCAAACGACGGCGCGCATACTTAGCGCTTTGGTTGGTCGTGGCGAGTAAAAAACTAAGCAATCGTACTATATATTCTGCTTTGATCTTCTCTTGCATGTGACAAGCGTGAAATCGTAATATCTTATTATATACCTCTACTTGTTAGAGGCTTTCGGGAAACGTTAACAGATGGGAGCAATTGACGTGTTTGATAGGTACGCATTTAATAGCAATTAAATTGTAATCAAAGTTAAAATAAGCTTATCCAATTATAGTAAGAATCTGTTCGTAACTATAATTTAAATCCGTTGTAGGACGTACAGGAGCAGACTGTGACAGTAAAAGCTGGAGAATCAATTGGTTTCACGTAAGTTACCTTTGTTGAACAAAATCACAAAGCTGTCAATTTGTAATGCGGTTGGATGCACACATCGTTTGTAAAAGGCGTGTATCGTTCGATTTGATCGGATTCCACTAAATGGCGAGAACACTGTAGAATTGATCTCAGCTATCTATCGCATGAATTGGATGTCCAACGAACACATATGACATATATATATAATATATATATATATATATTACAAACACACGCACGCACACACGCACACAAGCACACACGCACGCACGCATGCACACACACACACACGCACGCACGCACGCACGCACACACACACAGGCAGCAGGGCAACTTGTCTCGTTCAACCCTGGATCTGTCCCAGTCCTTCGCAAGCGCCCGGGTGGCGAAATGCGTACAACAGACGTTTATATAAGCGGACCTAATTACACATCATATGACAGGTTTCAATCATTTCTATTGGCTAAACAATATACAATTCAAGCTAGGCATTGTGGAACACCCTCTAAGATTACAGTGAAACCACCTGCTTGCATAGAAACGCTAGCAAAAGAATACCACGCCCCACCGAGCGCAACTGCAACCGAGTTGCTGTAATTACGTAACTAAGGCGGTTGGTCAACAATATGCCTATCTACTGGCTTGACCTATCTCATTTACCAAATTAAACCTTATGAAAGTCGATTTAAACATCCAGAAATAGCAGAAATGCTACACTCCTATTAGTCCTGTATAACATAATTATGCTCAGCATAATTATAATTATGTTACTCTCATGAGCATCTATCGTACATGTAACATAGTGCAAGTACATTTAACAGGGAACATTGTGTATAATAATTATAATGCCCCCTTGATATAAGGTCTACTTATAAATACACGAATCTAGCTAATAAGCATAATTGAGGAAAATTGACGTATTCTCTCCCATGTAACGTAATTATAACCTGCATTAAAATATGAATATCCTTCTGTCATGCGTATTGACCGTAAACGTAACATAACACAACTGCATTTTATCATTGCGGATAATAATTATAATGAACCCTTCCGTGTAAGGCCAACACATGTACATACGTGAATCTTTAGAGCCCAAGAAGGTAAGTCCTTATATATCGCAGTACGCAGTCGTTTGGGCTGCTCAAAGCGCTTTATCCTTTACTCCTGACAGTCTTGTTTAATCGAATACAACCGATACTTCTCTGGGAAGCATTCAGCCACTCTGCATTTAATGCGCGAAGAGTATTCGTACACACATATCCATTATTGTCTATACCCAGGTAGTCAGTCATACAGCTGAGAGAACTGGAGAAACGTAGAGTGAACGAACTTGCCCAGGTTCGATAAGGCAGCACACGATTCGAAACCGATCGAATTCTCTCGATTGATAGTCCAATGCCACTGCGCTCCACACAAAAACTTAGTTGACGTAAAATTGCTGTATTACGTAGTCATTAATATCACATGTAACTGAGAGATCATTGACGTAACTCTAGACTTTGTTTGAAAACTCTGTGTCGCGGATTGACGTGCAAGGTGTGATTGATGTGTTTGCAAGTAGTCTCATCATTCGAATTTCCGATTCTTCAAGGACGGTTGGAAGTATCTCCATCAGCTTGTGACGTCTGATGTATCAACTGTTCGGCTCATGTCTACGCGAAGAATCTCGACTGCGAAGCGATATTTCTGTGCCTTGGCACACAACCACCGGTACCCAAACACTACGTCAGTCGTACTTCGACCATGGAATCCACTTTGATCAGGCGAAAGGGGCTCATCGACTTTCGATGCGATTCGAGAGAAAATCACAAGCGACGACGTTTTGCGTTTTCACTGACCCTTGCACCAAACTCAACCGGATCTGGGATTAGTCGACCTTCTTCGTCATGTATCGTGGCCTGACCGTAATGTTTACGAGATTACATCCTGCCTGCGCGGAACATCTTGGCCCCATCTGCCATCTTTTGAGTTTCATTACTATTTAGAACTGTCCCTGCATATGATCTCGAACACGTGAGAAGACATTTGTGTGTCCTACAATATGTAGGCTTACAAATTCTTATTTTCATAATGTTAGGCTACAGGAAAGACAATATCATGAAGTTGCATAATAATATCATATTCGCGGTAGGTGGGCTTAGCCGGCGCTTCAGCACCACTCCGCATCCGCCGTTGACGGATCATATTTTTCGGCCACCTTCAACATATTTTGAAGCTTACCAAAAACCTCCATTTGCATCCCCTTGAGGTTCGCCAAATATACACTGTCAGGCTCACCAAAAACCTTGACCTGTACCCACCCTTTAGGATCGCCAATAAAACACATTCAGGCTCACCAAAAACCTCGATTTGCACTCCTCTTGAGGTTCGCCAAAAAGCACCTCCAGGTTCAACAAAAACTTCAAATTGCACCGATAAATACACACTCCTTCACTCTATATTGGGGGGCTAAATTATCTTCACCCCCCAACAAACTATGTTATGCGTACGTCCTACCTACTTATGTTTGTTGCCCAATATAGCAACCCCGAATAGGGGGTCCGGGAGGGGTTCGTCTTGTAGCAAGGTGGCGCAGTGTCTAGAGCACCGGACTCTCAATCGAGAGAACACGGGATCGAATTCTGTGCTCCCGTGTCGAACTTTGTATAAATGAGTACCTGTTGGATATTTGTGTGTGAATAGTCTTCTTGCATTAACTGCAGCATGGCTGAATTCTGCACCGATGAGTCGAAATGGTGTTCGATGGAAGAGGTTTGCCAGGGATTAAAGTGTACAATGCTTTGAGCATTCCCGAGGACTAAATACATCGCTATATAAGAACTTACCTTTACCGTTACCTTTTTTAGAAGGGCAGAGGCATAAAAAGGGCTTCAAAAAGAAAAAAGAATTCCCGGTCAAAAGTACGCCCGCTCTCCAAGGAACGACGCTAAGTCTATATTCACACCATGCAACGACTCTGCATCTTGTGAAATAATCATTCTTCAGTGAGTAAGGCGTACATTTCGATTGGGAATTCGTTTTACATGGTCACCCGAGTAGAAACGCGTGAGCTGCAATTGCATCATCTGGTGTTAATTCAAAACAATCTCAAACATTAACCCCCCCCCCCCCCCCCCCGTTGACACCGCGAACAATCTCCAATAATACTGATGCAAGTGGTATGCTATCTATACACTTTTTATTTGTCACTTACGTGAAATTAATCGGTCAATGGAATTTAGTGATAGTACAATAACGTAAATTTAACCCATGGTAAAGCCGGTTATTTATATAATATGATATTATAAATACGTTAACTTGGTTCATCTCTTAACTCGCAACGTTATATGTCCACTCGCATCTTTGGATCGTTGGCCTTTATAATCTACCATTTCAATTGGTCACATATTAAAAAACGATAGTTATTTAGAGTCATGTTTGCAATACTTTCTGCTTTCCTGCAGAACTTTTCTCATGCCTGAGAGAATTCAGTGATAATCACCTCATCATATTGCTCCAATGTAAACAAGTAGATGATCAACATACTGTGATGGTAATAACCAGTGTTCGACTGTTATCCCAGAAAGGTCCTAGTCATCTGGACCAGAAACTCGAAAGAGTTACTGGTCAGACAGCAAAGCTACTGGTCCGCTTTTTAGCAGTGGCACAATGCACGAGCGCAAACGGCCTGCTAAACAATAGGCCTTAAAGAAAAAGTACACAGTTCTACTTATTTCCATCGCTCGGCGACGTTCTATTAACTGACTAGTATGTATTATTGTGGTTACAATGTAATGGTCATTCAACTAGTCAGCCGTTTTCAGAACATTATTGCCAAACCGACCTTTCTATGCTGGCACTGAGGGTGGTCACTGCCAGGGTGCTTGTCGTCCTCGGTGGTTATTTTACGACCCAAATTGCGACGAGACCGTCATTAACGTGATCTCCGAGTCACGAAGGATACACAGTCCCCAATGTTGAGAGCCACGTTTTTACACCAAATATCATGCCTGCCCTGTCCGGGTTTCAGTCCTGGTCCAGTGTATTGCCAGCTGATAATAATTTAATACATATGTCAGATAGGGGTTATGCTGCTGATATATACGCTTATAAACTGATTTGATATATTACCATACTGATAATTAAATTATTTTTCTACATTCGCTAAAATAATTATGAACAACAGAGATTTGGGAAATTGTCCTCAATTCGATTTAATTGAAACAGGTGGCACACACTGGCAGTCGACCATTCATTAGCCATCTGTGAGGAAAGATGTGAAGTTGTAAGTATCAAAGCCTGCTTCTAGAGAACTCGACAAAATAATCGTCGGTTAAGTATTAACGCCGTTACAGGAGTGGCTCAAAGGTTCCCTATTATCGTGGGGCCAACCTTCCCTTACATTATTTTGATTTTTTGAAATTTGTTCACAAAGGGGAGCGGTGTTCATCTCACAGTGCCTGTGTCTTTCGGGAGACACTAAAAGCCATTGTTCCCTTCTATCTGCTGTCTGAGCTAGGGTTAGACAAACAACCTAGCTGAAGGGGAATTTACGTGTTCAACTAGTTCAATTCATGTGTTTTCTGTACGTGAATTCATAAGATTCTGTGAACAAAATTCAAGGTGAAAACACGTGTTTCGACACGTGTTTATCTGGTTCACCGCACGTGACATCATGAGTTTCCGTACGTGAAATCACGTGTTTCCGTTCGTGAATTCACGAGATTCTGTGAACAACTTTTCCGGTGAAAACACATGTTTAATGTGTGTCTGTGTGTGTGTGTACATATATATATATATATATTATATATATACATAAAATCAAGGCACAATTAAAAGTATCATCTTAATTCTCCTCCTGCTTTCATGACGCTAGCAGCGTAGGCCCTTGTGTAATTTCGTGCAGAACTTTGTTAATCGCAAACTTACACTTGATAATGACTATTTATGTTATAACTAGCTGAGTTACTCGGCATTGCCCGGGGAAATAGGCAGTCATATATATATGTTGTAATTTAACTGTTTGAAATGAAATGCAGACTGTGCAGATTACAGTGGGAAATATGTCGTATTCTGAATTACCAATATAACCTCCCAACTCAATAAGGATAATTTTATCAAATTCAACATAGCCGCCCACCATGCAAATTGTGCTAATTTTCCATTAACATATTATTTTAAATAATTCCTTACATGTTTACGCTACACTGTCTGTCCTTACCACTGACAATGCCCTTTTATATTAATGCTTAGTATAATTAGATACATGTGAATGGTAGTAGTGGGCCGCCATCTTGTATTTAAAATGGCGGTTGTAAAAAATAATCACCTAGCGTTTACTGTATTAGTATGCGCAGTATATACTTTTCATTTACCAGTGGTTCTTTGTATCCTCAAAGTGTTCTTTCATTTGAAAAGGCTTGCAAATAGTTGCATGAACATTACCTCTCATCACTGAATAGTTGACTCTAAAGTTGCATTCCGAGACCATTCGTCTCTTAAATATACAAATCCACTGAATCAACATGCCCCACATACTATACATAATTTCCCCCAACTTCATATAAACTTTGTTTCAATAATAATTTGTTTCATAATTTTTTTAATAAAACGAAGCAAAAGACGAAATATCATACCCGCGTGCCATACATTTATTACTCCGCGACCGGTATTTTTGCAAACGCATAATGTGTCAAATAAGATCCAATGCCATTAGATAATTCTCCTTATTCTCCTTTTGTGTCACCGCCATTTTGAAATTAAAGATGGCGGATCTCCACAAGCGCTCACATATATCTAAGACACACATGTATTAATATAAATGGGTATTGTCAATGATAACCGCTCCAGAGAACATTATAGACATGTAGGAAATAATAAAACATTAGTGCAATTTGAATGGTGGGGGCCGTATGGAATTTGGTAAAGGTATCATGCGTAAACAAATTGCCACCCTATTTTTTTTCTTTACTAGCCAAAGATGCAAAATCAAATGAAAGTTTGCTTTTAACAATGATTTTGCACGAAATCATTGTTTGTGATCTAGTGGCCTACACTAGCTCCTCCCTTGTCCTTCATGCTCAAGCTCCTCTTTCTCGTTGCTTTAACTGCCACCTAGCAAATCACAAATATGTACAAATAATGTAAACAGTCATCTGGGAATCTTATCACTCAGGCAGGAAGTGTGATTCACGCATTTCCTTGACCCTGTGGTCAAGAGAAATACTGTTTGTTATCCTAGCTCGCATTCATTGGTCAACTTTCAATTAAAATCTAGCACCAATTTAAATGGGAATTGGGAATTAACACAGGTATCTATATTCACTCAAAATAAACGCGTGCAGTATACTCGGTCGTGGAAGCGTCTTCAAACTTAGCACAAACTATATTATGGCTACTTATGGTGTAAGATTAACTTATGTGTTATTCGTTAACTGTTGAGATACGTTGGAAGTAAAACAACGTTGAGCTGAAACTTGTGTATTACTTTTAATTATGCACATAATATATCTGTATTTACCTTAATGTCTTTCCGTTTTGAATGCGATTACAAAACGTCCCCCGTGTCGCGAAACATATTTTCACTGGGTATTTCGATCCGCCGGTCTGGTCCTGTAACAGAAGAACACATTTGCATTACATGTTGGCAGATTTACTTCAAACTTTATGTTAAACTTACAGGCGTGGTGAAATATCCTCACAAGCCAGGGTGTGACTACGTTCCTTTGCATAATGTGGACTGTATGTAGCAGAATTAATGGGCCCACGGCATTCATTGCCCATGCAGCTCAGCCTCACATCCAAGCCTAAAGCTGTGAGCACTGACCGTTTCAAACTAGCCAATGGGTAGCTCTCATAATCCCACCGCTACTTAACTATAGCTTCTATATTAAAATAATTAGTCCTTAAAATTATAATCTATGAGCCTATGTCATACGCAAAGAACTGCCAAAACTGGCTGAATATAATATTTCCCCTAAATTTGGGAAGTCTATGGCCTTGACACTGTCTTTAGCTACGTCATTTCTGAAGACAGATTCTGAAAGCCTTGGTCCCATTTATTAAACTTCAACGTGATCAAAATGTTTTGGCAAGGGTAGTCTCCTCGTTTTTCTATCTATCTGAAATATTCGTAAATAAACAGGTAGCTTGCAGGATAATAATAATAACGATTAAACTAAGCCCAGTACTTTGGGACCCTGTCTCCCATGTAATTTGAAACCAGGGAAGGCAATAAAATATATCCGTCTGTCGCCGATACACGATTAATGACGACCCTATACTATATCATATGTGGAATTTGTGACCACCAACACGTTGGATTCTAAAAAATCTATATACGTATAAAATTGTCCCAAATGCAAATATATATATATATATATATATACACGCACACGCATGCACGCACGCACGCACGCACGCACGCACGCACGCCCGCACACACACACACACAGACACACACATGTGCTCTGTTAACGTATCCTGTTACGAAACAATTTTACATGCACATACAGTTATGGTGCGGACAGGAGGAAAATTATCATACACACCTCATTATGTTTATTATAAGTCAATGATATGTTGTTTTTGAGTATTGTCGCGATAGGGCATACTACTAGAAGAAGATAGATCTATACGTATAGTATTATATACTATACTTGAAAAGAGAAAAGGTGAACTGCATTCACCAAAAAATCCTAAATTACTGAAGTTTTGCTGGTAACACACAACTAGTTTTGTAATCAAAAGCCAAACTAGTGTTTAACTATTCAAAAATTGTAATCCTAGTTGTAGGCCAGCTTTAGGCTAACGCCTGAAACAAAATATCCACCCCCAATTTGTTAGGATAATTATCCCATCCACTACGCCACTCCAGGGGTGAAAAGCGCCCTCCTGGGAGAGAGCTAATTAAGACACTCATTGATGTCAAAGCCAATAAACATACCTCTGCAATCATATATAGGACCAGAGTGAGTCTGGAAACACTAAAGAAGGAAGAAGTCATTCCACCAACTTGGGTAATGTCTAGGGAGGGGATAGTCATGCAATAATATTTTACCTCACTGGGCAACATCTCAAGATTTCAGTTATGTTGGAAGTACATTATTATTTAAACAGGTTTCAACATATATTTACAACTTCAGTACACCTATAGAATTTAATTTTCAAATCAAGGCATACATTGTTGCCTATGCATACGCCATATCATTGTTACTAATACCTACTATAAGACTTGACAATGTTTCACTATTTACAACACAGTTTGGGATGTTTATAACCTTGAATCTTTTACAACAAATGTATAAACACATCTTTGGCGCGAAGTATCGAGGCATCATAATTCAAGGTACTTTTAAGAAGCTGTTAGAAGGTATTTTGGATTGAAAGATATAGAAGACAGTTAAGTAGGAATAAGACGAAGAATAACGCGGATTCAGAAAGGGAAGAAGGACGACCGATGACATGTTTGTATTTAAACAGATGGCAGAAACATGGACATGTGAGGAAATACTGCTACAGATATTTGTGGACATTTAGATTACTAACGACACAAGTCTGAGAGATATGGTGCCGGCAACGATGACACTGATATGAGGGGCAGAATTGGATGTCAGGATGGTGGAAGCCATGTACCAAGGTACACAGAACGAACGAAAGAGTAGTAGTGGTCCTAAGATATCGGATTAGTTTTACGATAACGTCGGTTTGAGGAAAAGACGTGCACCCAGTCCATAACTGTCCATCATCATGATGAAGAAAATCAAGCGGGATCGGAGAGAAACAGATGAGTTGGACATCGATCGTATTGGTGGGAAGATATAAAGCAAGGGATGAATCGTATTATGTTAAGGTATATTGAAGCTGACCATTTCTGGGAAATAAATCTGAACTGATATGAGCGAAACATCAATATAGGGCCTATTCAGTAATGCATACATATAAACTACATTGAATCGTGTTTGTAATTTCCTACCTGGTGACTTCCGTGCGTTGTCCTATAATAGCTGCGAAGACGGACGAGTCAGGCCGCTGTAAACCGTTTGCGGTATATCACTGGCATGCCAGCTCGATTGGGCTTTTTATAGGGGAGGGGGTTTATAGCACCTCAATATTTAAAACAGGCGTAAGCCGCGCTGAACATGATTGGTCACCAACAAGAGACCCCGCATATCGACTGTCATTTTGGAACATTTTATGGAGAAAGGGTGGATACGCTTAAGGGTGGTGACTTGTACATGGAAATCATATTTATTTAATTTATATAAATCTGGTTGTTAATTTTTTTTACATCAGATAAAAAGACCAATTTCCCGTTTTTCGAAAAGAAATCTATAATTTCACAAGTTTATTTGTGGTGATCATATCTATAGGGTTGTTAATGCCAGTTAGGCACCTCTAATGATGTTTTTGGTTATCATTTATTCAGTAGGGTTTAACATAGCACCAATTGCAAAAAACGGACGAGATTGCATTCCATGGTCCATAGTTTGAATACAATTCATGGCGGATGTATTTTGATATTTCCATTGTACCGCTGAATTGTGGAGGTTTGTGGACATACATAATACTTCATATCAATACAATTATATTGTTGTAATTTTTTAATATTACATATATACTTTAAAAAGTGTGTTCTTTTTGGTATAAAGTTCAGTGAATGTGTCATAATAATTATAACACTTGTTCGAATTACAAAGAGTCCAGTATTCTTTCTTTGACCATCCAAGCTTTTAGTAAATTTCACACATAAATCTTATTACAGTTTTATGTCCATTCTTATAAGAGCATGCGAAGTGTCCCAGAAACGCCGTCACGGACGTTCCGCCATGTTACATGTCCGCAAATCGCAACGCCGGCTCATATAGAGCATTAGATGGCAAAGTACGGGTTAGGTACCCGCATCCAGTCGGTGGAAATCTAAACGTATTCAACTGGCCATCGACCGAGGACATTGACGACACTGCCGTCGATGACATCTTCATGCCTTGGATTCCTATACCGTTCGTGACTGGAGGACGCAACCGCGCCCAGTGCATACTGCATTGAAGGTCTAAGGGATGAGATCAGTGCGGCCCACAACCAGTTTCTGAGTTTGCACGCAGGGATTGACAGATTGACAACACCTATAAATGTAGAACGTCCGTGACGGCAAATTGTCTTCATTAAATGCGTATACACCTTTACCTTGGATTTACGTTTTTGTTGTGTGCGTATTATTGTTGCTCAAGAAGGTCGTTGTTCTACATGGTGGAACTATTGCAGGTTTCTGGGCAACGTTAACTAGTTCAGTAAAATTGGAAGTCGTCATAGTCTTCTTCCATTTCGCTATAGAATCTAATGGTTGACACATACACATATGAATATAATGTAGCCTATATAATTAGGGGCATGTAATGGTTTGCCCTGCAGATGTCCGTGGCGGCTGTGTATTTGTCTACGTTAAACGCACAAATAGTCTTGTTGTAAATATGGGAGTAAAATTATACTACGTCGTCTTATCCACACAGGTTCTCGCTCGGTAATTATCTGTTGGAAATTGTCTTTTTTTAATAATGTTAATTTTGGGCATTTATACATTTATTCATAGGTGTCTTGACTCTCTCTCAGTCACACATTAACTAAGCTTAATCCTTTATAAAAGTCAATTATAATATTCTTAAGCCAGGGCATGTGCTTTTATGTAACACAAATATGTGGTGGAATGTGGCGTATATAATGTGACATATCAACCCTTGCGTCGCATTCACAAACAACGTCACGTCCGTGAGGAAAATATGGTAGTTGGATACATGGTCGATACAACAGACATATTTGCTTCAGCAAGATCAATCTTGAATATATTATAAGTATGCAAGTTGAGTAATTAGGAAACAATATTGCTTATTTTACACTTTTGAAATGTATCTATAGCTGTAAATGAAATATTGAATGCCAAAATGTTCTTGATTTTTGACCATGAATCAAATGTAACCAGAATTAAAGATAAATCATAAATGACAATGCTCTCAAAGTGTACAATATATACACGCAACACGTGTTCCACGCAACGCAGTTAAGAAAATATTATAATATGGAAACAAATTCATAAGTAAAACGTGTGTTCGATGTGGTAAAGTCAAATAGTCACGGACGTCCTGGTTGCTTTTGGGTATCATCTCTTAAACTCGTGTAACTCTCTAAGACATGATCCGATTTGCGAACGGCTTGAAGTTCTGTACGCTACAATATATATTCAAGAACGGGACACCATGAAATATAACGCACAAGAAGTTTGATTTTAAGGACCATTTTTTGGGCAATTGGTACAATATTAGAAAAACTCATCCATTTAAGTTAACTAAGTTTGCAGAACGCTGTCCTGTTACTTTTTCTCTAACATTGTTGTAATATCCAAAATCATTCATAATATTATATCATGGCTATTCTCAATTAAGTTATTGTTTAACGAAAAACGTTGTGGTTTATCCACATCAATTAATTTTAACGTGTGCATTTACAAGTTGGACACTGCTAGATTACTGCGTGTCACAGTCGCCAGGAACGCGTTATGGGTCGCTGAGCATAATTTCTACAGCCGACACTATATGCCATGCACAAATCGAAATTAAATCAATTAAATAATTATCCTAAACCATCACATGCTATAGTAATGAATGGGGGCTGTCACTCACGTGCTGGATAAGCCCGGAACGGAAGATGGTTGTAAACGACACACGTCGACGCAAACAGTAACTGTTGTAAAAGTGCCAGAGTGCCCGTGCTCCTCTCAACCAGGGCTATGGCACGCCTTATACGAACGTGAGAAGTGCAGTGGAGGCAGTCATGTAATTAGATTGGCCATGATTTAATCATAAAGACGGTATTACACGCGTTCTTAGTGGGTAAATAAATGCTTGCGAATATAGTTATGATCACAGTAATTGGCAGTACCCCAATTAAAATATATTATTTGATCAATTAGGTATCTATATCAATAAAGCATTTGAAACGACTTTATTATATTTTTCTGCATATTTACTAAGTATGTGTGTATATGTTCAAGGTATATTATTAGTTATCAACACACTGTGATAAATTTCGGTACATTTTATATAGTTACTTAAATGGTTACACACAATATGATGTATATTACATGACGATTTTAGTTTTTTCAAAAACGTTATACATTATTGTAGGTTTATTGTCAAAAAGATATATCTAGGTATCTTGGATATTAACCTTGGTTTATGAGAATATGGTCTGAGTGTTCAACGAACATAACCGCTTGGAATGTATGTATAGCGTAACAAATCAACACGTTAATGAACCCCTGAATTCACGTGAATACTCGTTCCGCTATAACCGTACCAGTGTCCCCAGTTTCACACGTGAATGAACACTTGAATTCATGTGAATACCCTTCCACTATGACAGTACCAGTGCCCCCAGTTCCACACGTGAAGAAACACGTGAATTAACGTGAATACTCGTTCCGCTAGAACCGTATCAGTGTCCCCAGTTCCACACGTGAAGGAACTCGCTAATTCACGTGATTATTCGTTCCCCTAGGACCGTACCAGTTTCCCTAGTTTTACGGGAGAATGAACACGTGAATGAACCCCTGAATTCACGTGAATACTCATTCCGCTAGAACAGTACCAGTGTCCCCCGTTTCATATGTGAATGAACCCGTGAATTCACGTGATTGCTCGTTCCGCTAAAACCGTACCAGTTTATCCAGTTCCACACGTGAACGAACACATTAATTCACGTGATTACTCGTTCCTCTTAAACTGTACCAGTTTCCCCAGTTCCACACGTGAATGAACACGTTAATTCACGTGATTACTCGTTCCCCTGGAACCGTACCAGTTTCCACACTTTCACACGTCAATGAACCCGTAAATTCAAGTGAATACTCGTTCCGCCAGAACCGTACCAGTTCTCCCAGTTTCACACGGGAATGAACCCGTGAATTCACGTGAATACTCGTTCCGCTTGAACCGTACCAGTTCCCCCAGTTTCACACGGGAATGAACCCGTGAATTCACGTGAATACTCGTTCCGCTTGAACCGTGCCAGTTTCCCCAGTTCCATACGTGAATGAACCCGTGATTTCATGTAATTACTCGTTCCCATGGAACCGTACCAGTTTCCCCAGTTTCACACGTGAATTAACTCGTGAATTCACGTGAAGACACGTACTGGTGTAGCCGTACCAGTTCTGAACCAGTACGACACGTGTCAAACTGGTTCAAATCTCGTGAAAATAGGCAGAACACGTGTATTCACATGAATACACGTAAATGCACGTACTGGTGGAGCCGTACCAGTTATGAACCAGTATGCCGCGTGTCAAACTGGTTCAAAATTGGGTCCTTATTTACTGGGGTAGCCCACGGCCGTGGAACAAGTGGTGCTATACCTTCGGCGTGCTCGCTACCTGACTGTTTGGGACACAGTCGTCGATATCAGCATCAAGGCCAGGCCACCAGACGAAGCTTCTAGCGATCGACTTTATTCTGACCATGCCCGGCTGTATCACACGCAGTTCTCGTAGTATCTGTTATCTGAACACTGCTGTAATGATTACTCTCCTCCCCATACTTTTGATTAATTCAAGACTAATAAAAAATCTTTCTGGCTAAGGGCCTGTATCTCACCCATCAGTGGGATAGAGAGCTGCCTCCTCATCAGCGTCAGGATCAACTCGGTCTGGGCGTCTTGCTTGTGTTGTTGTTCCTGGCTTGTTATAGCCCCCGGCGCCGGCTGCAACAGAGAGAGAACAACTGTCCATGACACCAGGGACTGTTTCACTACGGTAAAGTGCTCATCCGGGAAATCCATCACTAAACAGAATCCTTGTTAAATTTAAGAAGTTTTTTTCAAAATGGTCACTATCGAGGCCAACCTTACTCCAACGATCCTGTTAACGCAGCTTTCCCAAATCCTCTGTCACGGAGACATTTGAAATTACCATTAACAAGTTTTTTAAAAAACATTCCTTCTGCCGTTTTAATCTTAAGTGCTAGTTTTAAGTAAACTGTTTACAGCAAAACATGTACACACGCACAAACAGGCTTACATAGGCACGCATCACGCAGACACGCGCAGAAACGCGGACACGCTCACACATGCATGCACACACCCACACACACATACACCCCCACACACACACTCACACACACGCACACACGCACACACGCACACACGCTACCGTTTTGTTCTATAATTAAGTACGCTTGTATTATATGTAGTGTAATGTTATATTTTCTTATGTCTTTTTATTGATATGTTAAAAAATAGTTACATCGCGTCATGAACTTGAATATACAACATGCAGAAATTCTTTAGCGCGATTTACCCAATAACGTCTTTGAAATTCGGAGACAACCATCCATATCCTTTGGGTTTGCAGTCTGTGCATTCCTCGTGTGGTATGTTGGACTCTGAACAATTGCGTAATAGCCATGCCATTTTTCAAATGTTTGGCTTTGTGAAATTGGCTAAGTACAATTAATTAATGCTTGGCGGAATTAAATCCATGCATAATCCACGAATTAATATGGGAAGAACGATGAAGGTGGTTCTCTTTGATACCAAACGCCGTTGCATGTGCGCACGACACGTGAATCGTTTGCCCAGGTGTGTTACCGATTCTTCGTGAATAGCTCGTTTGACGGCTTGTATCGGTAAACAAAGCCATATGTTACGGAGAAGGGGATTCACAGTCTGTTGTAATTCATGGATATACATAAGTATTTGTAATGTTCCAAATGTTACAATGTCGTTTTCCTGCAATACGTGCATAGTTGCCTATATAATAATACACCAACTGAACCCATGCTCCGTTGGATATGCGATCACTTTTCATATATAGGAGTTAGTAATAATTAAGCGAGTTTTCTCATAAAGTTGATATTTTTATTCTAAAACATTTGTTTTCTATGTGATCTTCTTCTCCACTTATTTGACTACGTATGTGCTAAAATTCAGCGTATTCCTAATAACATCACTGTATCTACGGGGTGTCTCAGAATACCACCCGATGTTTGACTCGCTAAAAAGGTACGTCCAAAACGGGGCCCTGCACATCCACTTCTAAATTGTTTAGTCGTCATCACACATTTCGCAAAAACATTTTGCACACACGGATCCTGGCAAGTCATGGTGTGCCCACGCCGTGCATTAGTCACATTTCATCCAGGCTTCCCCGTCCTTATTTTCCGAACAAAATTGGTGCATTATTGTTGTTGCACCCAGTTGTCGCGCTTGTTTTCGAAGGTACGATACATCGCAGTGGCACGTCGAACGATCCCTTCCTTCCCCATATAGTTCCACTCGTAGTTTTTTGGTAGATCTTGTTCTCAATCGAAGTTGACGTTTGTATGGACCGAGCGTGGTGAGACATGTCTTTTCTCTGTTACACCTCTTTCGCTTTGTTGATTGATCTCCTTTCACTATAGGTGATACACTCTCTACGATGTTTATTATCATGGTTTAGTGATACAACTGTACATGCAACTTAACAATATACTTATACATTAATATAAGACGTATCCATAAAGCTAATATATTGATATAATATAAAAGTAAATTATTAATATTTTTGTTTTCCTTACGAATTGTATTATTATTCTGACTATTCTATAACTAGGTAATATATAGTAGTAGGCATCCTGCAGTCTCGTAAGACTATGGAACTGTGCCCTGGTATCGAAGAACAGTTGTTGGCTGGGCAGCGTCTGTTATTGCTGCAGAGGCCAATTCTTGAATGGCAGTCTTTATTGCATATGCTGCACTTGAAGGTGCTCTCAGCTCTGTTCTCAGCCTGGGTGTTTTTTCGGCGGATGCATTTTTCTTCTGCTAGCCTGCGGAGAGTATCCTCTCCTCTTTTGAGACCCCTGTGTAGTTTCTGCCTCCATGTGGATTGGTCTCCAGCAAGATACTCCCAGTTGTCAACATCTATGTCTAGTGCCTTCAAGTCTCGCTAACATACGTCCTTGAAGCGCAGATAGGGACGTCCTGCAGCTTTCTTTCCAGAGGTCAGATCTCCGTAGAGGATGTCTTTTGGAAGTCTCCCATCTTCCACCCGATGCACATGGCCGAGCCAGCGGAGGAGGCGTTGCCTGAGCATGGTCACCAGGCTCACAGACTTGGCACGTGAGAGGACCTCTGTATAGGGGACTCGTTCCTTCCAGATCCCGAAGATGCGCCGCAGGCAGCGCATGTGAAATGAGTTCAGTCGATTCTCCTGAGTGGAGTACAGCGTCCAGGACTCACTACCGTACAGAAGTGTAGTCAGCACGCAGGTGTTGTACATTGTCACCTTTGTGTGCTCTGTTAGCATTTTGTTATTCCACACTCTCTTTATAAGCCGGACAAGTGTTGAGGCCGCTCGCCCAATCCTTCTGCTGATTTCTGCTTCTAATGAGAGGTTGTCAGCAATGGTGGACCCGAGGTAGGTGAAGAGGTGGACGACCTCTAGCTCGTAATTGTATATGGTGATGTTTGGGGGAGTGATCACGTCCTGCCACATGATGTTAGTCTTTCTCAAGCTGATTGTCATCCGACATCTATGCATGCCTTTGCAAAGCGGTTCATGAGGTTGTGTAGCTCGTCCTCAGTATGCGTAATGACTGCTGCATCATCCGCAAACAGAAAGTCTCTGACGAGGGTCAGGCGCACCTTGGTCTTCGCTTTTAGGCGAGACAAGTTGAATAGTTTTCCGTCAGATCTCGTGTGCATGTACACTCCCTCTGTCGATGATCCAAAGGCGTGCTTCAACATAAGGGCAAAGAATATCCCAAAGACGGTTGGGGCAAGGACGCATCTCTGTTTGACGCCACTGGTAACGCTAAAAGTCTCGGAAGTAGAACCGTCATACAGGATTGTACCTCTCATATCATCATGGAATGACCTGATTACGCTGCAGAGCTTTGGGGGCATCCTATCTTCGGTAGGATCTTGAACAGACCATCCCTGCTCACAAGGTCGAAGGCTTTGATAAGATCGATGAAGGCAATGTACAGCGGCTTCTGCTGTTCCCTGCATTTCTCATGTAACTGTCGAAGCGAAACGATCATGTCACTAGTTTATATATTTGCTCTGAAGCCACACTGGGATTCGGGGTAGATTTTGTCAGCGAGTATGTGTAGTCTGTTCAGGATGACACGAACAAACAACTTGCCAACTACGCCCAGGAGTGAGATGCCTCTGTAATTGTTACAATCACTCCTGTCTCTTTTCTCCTTGTATAGCGTAACGATGTTGGCATCCTTCATGTCTTGTGGCATGGCCCCTTCACTCCAGCACTGACAAAGAAGTACGTGTAGGGGTTTGAGTAGAGTGCTCTTGTCGCACTTGATGATTTCGGGTGGGATTCCATCGCCTCCAGGTGCTTTTCCACTGGAGAGGTTGTCAATAACCTTGCTGAGTTCGTCGATGGTTGGTTCCTCGTCCAGCTCTTTTAGAATGGGCGGATATTCTATGCCATCCATGGCTGAGCTGGTGACAACATTCTCTCTGGAGCAAAGTTCTGAGTAGTACTCTACTCACCTCTCCATTAGATTTTTCCTGTCATGGATGGGCTCTCCTGTGGAGGACCTCAAAGGAGCTGTCTTGCTCTGAGTTGGGCCTATGGCTTTCTTGATGCCGTCATACATGTTACCTGTATCAATTGATCTCTGGGTGTCCTTGCATATCTGGTGCCAGCATTCGTTCGCACAGGGACTAGCAGTCTGCTAAACTTTGCTTCTGGCTGCTCGGAGTACCTGGAGCGATGCTTGGCTGGGTGAGCGCTTGTGTTCTTCAAGAGCTGCACGCTTGGCCTCGATAACTAGAGTCATCACACTGCAGTTAATTTCGAACCAATCATTTGTCTTCCTTG
The DNA here is from genome assembly GCA_963995525.1 of Escarpia spicata. Lineage (NCBI taxonomy): Eukaryota > Metazoa > Annelida > Polychaeta > Sabellida > Siboglinidae > Escarpia > Escarpia spicata. The sequence goes on along the minus strand of OZ023211.1, from coordinate 55,744,320 downwards.
ACTTCTTCTTTCCAAAGACTGATGGCAGTATTTTGTTCTGTGTCGCGTACATGGCTCCATGTCTGAATGGCAGTGTCAAGTGGTAGACTGTCGTTCAGTGCATCCTCCAGTACCTATGTAAACAGTGCTGTCTTTTCGGGATGTGTTGTCTTGCTCACATCAATGCGAGGTTTTGTTTCGCGTTTAGAGCGATATATCTTCTTCGGCTGCAACCTAATCCTGCAGCACATCAAGGAGTTGTCTGTGTCGCAGTCAGCGCTGTGGTAGGATCGGGTGATGAGAACATTCTGGAGGCAAGAGCGTCTAGTGATGATCAAGTCCAGCTGATGCCAGTGCTTTGATCGGGGGTATCTCCATGATGTATTGTGTTGGGGCTTCGTCTGATAGAAGGAGTTGGTGATGCAGAGGTCGAAGTAGGAACACAACTCAAGAAGTCGCTGTCCAGACTCATTTATCTTGCCGACTCCATGATGTTCCAGGCAGACTGGCCAGGCGACATGATCGGCTCCCACCCTTGCGTTGAAGTCACCCAACAGCAGCAGGTGTTCCTGTGGCAGTATCTGGCTGATGATGGATTCCAGGTTTCCTTTGGCTTCTGGTGTTGAGTACAGGGTTGGCGCATACACACTGATGATGTTGACAGGGCCGTCGCACGTTTGAAGACGGAGCGAGAGGAGTCTTTTAGATCCGTTTCCGTCAGGCTCTATCATCCCTAGCAATTTGTTCTTGACTGCAAAGCCTACGCCGTGCACTCTTGTATTATCGAGTCCCTTGCCTTGCCAATAGAACGTGTGGTCCTTTTCCCTCAAAGACCCTGATTCGGCCAGGCGTTTTTGTTGGAGTGTGGCGATGTCGACATCAAGCCTTTTGAGCTCGTTGTTAATGACTGCAGTTTTTTGGGCGTCACTGATGTCTTGGAAGTCGTGTCAGATGTCGGTCGTCATGGTACGAATGTTCCAGCATCCCAACTTTATAATCGATTTCCTTTTCCGGTTCCGGTCCGTTTTCCTTATCATTATCTGTTTTGTGCTCTGTCTTGTGTTGCTTGGTGCAGGAATTTCAGTCCACTTTCAGGTTGCAAAACCCTAAGCCCCATGCATCCAGTGAGGCAGGTGAACCGTGGCGATCCAACATCATGCTGGCTGGGGGCTGCCCAGCTTGAGGCGGGCGGTAGCTATCCTGTGAGATCTGTAGATCTCTCCTACCGTCAGAAGCAACCATTGGCGCCACACTCTACGCCAATCGAGCAGGAGACTTATAACCGGTAAACTGCTGCTTCCCGTGTTTTATCTACACCGTGAGGTGAAGCTGGACTGTCCTCTCCAGGCACAAGTCTGGGCAAGTTGATATGGAGGGCCAGTTATTGCCCATGCAGCAAGTCTCCCTCTCCACGTCACTGGTGGATCCAAAGGAACATCCAGAACTGATACAGTTGGGCACCAGTGCCGTCGCAGGAGCTGCCAGAAGGACGTTGAACATAACATCGGACCGCCTTAGGGACTCCGACTCCGGATTTACTCTCAGGGTGTTCTCACTTAGCCTTTCCCGTGTGAGAGTATAGCCGCAAGGCAGCGGAGGTTTGGAATAAGAGTTTACCTTCTCCTAGACATGCGATCACTCAAGGTTAACAAGCCCCACCTGCCCGAAGCGTCTAGTTTTAAGGCGCCATATATCCGTCTTTGCCCCTTCTTCTGTCAGTAAAGAACAATTCCGCCACATGAAGGCCAGGAGCTGGATTCAGCTATCAGAGGCTTTACGAGAGGGGCACTTAATATGTAGTGAGAGCTTATTCTCACACCCACCCCGTTTAACAGTCTTGGAATCAGTAATGTGTAATTAGCCTATATATGTAAAATAATGTAATACCATAATACATTACAAATAGAGGTGTGCGTATTGTACCAACGACCCATAGCGAACCCCTGTTAGCATTTAAAATCGAATACACACACATCAGAGCATATACATTTCGTTTATGCATGCCGCAGTTTCCGTAGTTTTCAACGCACACAAACGGAAATATAATTTTTTGAAAATAGTGCTGACATTAAAAAAAGTGTAAAAAACAATCTTTTTAAGCTCACCTCTTTGAATGTGTGTTTCGCGCTACCGACCAATGTTTACTAGAGCTCATTTATGAGTTACTTAGTACCGCGTTTATGGCCCTATCGGCCTGCCATACACGTACATCAACGACGCCACACGGCGTATTATGGCTGGCCAATAGAGTCATAAACGCGGTACACTAAACGCGTTGAATAAGAAGTTAACGCGTTAACTTAGGAACCAATGAGAACGCGAAAAACTTAACGCGTTAACTTAGCAACCAATGCGGACCCGAAGAAGTTAGTTCGTTAACATATCAACCAATAATGACTCATTTAGCTACGAATTATATATTGAACCAATGAATGCTAATCGTACTTATGCATTATGAACAAGAAAAGGCTGTTAATCTACAATACCATTTATGAATTAATATAGCTAAATTTTGGCAACATCCTGCGCAATGCACATTATCGGCCTGCCATATTGTGGCGTATATTATCGTAGGCGCGGATTTTAAAGCCATTACAATTAAAAGACACTATGTTGATTTCCATTATTAGTCCTAGGTGCTAAAAACTTTCTCAAGTATACACCCACCGGCCAGTTTTCTGGGTTAAAGAACATAAATGCGTCATTACACATAACATCGATCTTGAACGATGCATAACTCGCATGTCTAGTTTTTAGTTTCACACATGTTGCATCTAGATTGAATATGGATTTAACATACAGAGACAGTTCATCCCCTGTCATCGTGGGGTCAAGTCGCGAGATGAAAGCTGACAGGAATTGTCCTTCATTCACTTTGAGTTTAAATCGCCCTTTCCTCGTGCTGATGACAGCCTTGCTCCTTTTTTCCCGCATTTTCTTACCCGACACCAATAATTGGAAACCGTCGTTCTCAGTCGTTTTTCTGGGTTGTTTCGGAGCGTCTAGCGCACGGCTTCCTGTAGCATTCGCAGCTCGCGGGAGTGTCTTAGCCGTCGCGGATCGACGATGACGAACGGAAGTATCTCGAGTACTCGAGCTGACGTCAGTCAACACAGGTCTCGGTTCAGTGGAGGACAATGGTGTAGCACTGACCGGCGACAGATCAACACGGGAGGGTCTACCGATCTTCTACATTGAGTTTTGTCGTTAGCGGCCAGATCAGCGGGCTGAGTCTTTCGACTTAACGGCTGTCATATCACGTCGCAGGTCCGCCATTTCTGCTCGCATGATGGACAATCTTTCACTTCACAATGTGGTATAATTAGAAAAGGAAAATAATACCTTGAACAAGTTGACACTCCAAAAATAAATGTCTCCTCCTTGTTGTGTGAAACCTGAGCCAGCCTAGCCCACAGCTGCTGTACCAAAACACACACGTGACTGGAGATTATCTCATACCGTTCAAGCAACTGGTTAATCATAGTAATTAATTACCTAAATATAACTTCCAACACTGCACCCACCTTGGGATTTCCAACACACATCCTCCTTGGGACTTCCAACACTGCACCCACCTTGGGACTTCCAACACTGCACCCTCCTTGGGACTTCCAACACTGCACCCTCCTTGGGACTCCAACACTGCACCCACCTTGGGACTTCCAACACGCACCCTCCTTGGGACTTCCAACACTGCACCCTCTTTGGAACTTCCAAACACTGCACCCACTTTGGGACTTCCAACACTGCACCCTTCTTAATTGGGACTTCCAACACTGCACCCTCCTTGGAACTTCCAAACACTGCACCCACCTTTGGACTTCCAACACTGCATCCTCCTTGGGACTTCCAACACTGCACCCACCTTGAGACTTCCAACACGCACCCTCCTTGGGACTTCCAACACTGCACTCTACTTGCGACTTCCAACACTGCACCCTCCTTGGGACTTCCAACACTGCACCCTCCAGGGGACTCCAACACTGTATCCACATTGGGACTTCCAACACGCACCCTCCTTGGGACTTCCAACACTACATCCTCCTTGGGACTTCCAAACACTGCACCCTCTTTGGGACTTCCAACACTGCACCCTCCTTGGGACTTCCAACACTACACCCACATTGAAGCTCACCACAAAACTCCTGTTGCACATACCCCACAACCGCACCAAAACACAAACTGCACATAAAAGCCCACAATCTTTGAGATTCTCCTTTCTGGGAGGACAGTTGGTACACCACAGTACAGTTCACACATTTCTCCGATAGGTGGCAAAGCACAAATGCCGACCATTTGTCGCTCAGGTCGTAAGTAAATATTAGTCAATAACTATCGTTGTTTTAGTGCATCGCCGCTTTGTAGACCAAGGAAGCAAATGAACACCGAACGAGGCGAGTAGACCTTGGCGTCTCGGAGGAGATTGAATTAAACACTCAATAGTTAACGCATTAATATACATAGTAGACGCATACGCATTCAATAAGCCTTACGAAAGTATTGTTTTATTAACCAACACAAATTTGCCAGACAAGAACAGCAGCCAGAGATCATTGCAGCCGTTTTATTACGAAGCGAACGGAACATAACCAAGTAAAGCAAGCTGTTAACAAAAGCATTACAAACGGAAATCCAAATTGCCAAACACAAGTTATTCTTAGGCCACAAACAAATGTCATATCCTAATAAACAGTAGCCCGTATTAGTATACAACCAAGGCACAACAGTAACACATACTAAGATGTAAACAACACCAAGTCAATTACTAATGTCCACGCACGCATTACCATGAAAGCGTGGACATTAGTAGTTGATTTGTTAACAGAACGATGTACCACCACAATCGACACCGTATCGGTGGGGGTCACTTCGCCACCAGTCAAATGTGACTGACTCCCGTCCATTAATTTGAATTTACGTCAGCCGCAAGTGGAGGTTTATGGGACCCCTAGACTACTCTCTCTGGATCTGCCCCTTGTTACAATGGAAAGCTATTTAAAATATTCAGTTGGAATACAATATTTACAATAGGATTTAAAGAAAAATGGAAAATCATGATATATGTAATCTTTGTAATGATTGATTTAATTGTATAACTTTCTAAAGTTAAAGTTTCCATTTTTTCCAATACAATGAATATATTGCTCTTTGTTCTGAACCCCTTCAAATCGACCATGTTTTTTCTGATACATCTTTGTTTAACGTGGCACGAGGTCTGTTGTATCGACCGCAATCGTCATGTATATGGTGTCATCCTTCAGGAAGCGAGAGTTCTGCAGGTCGTTGTACGAGATGAACATGGGGCAGCCGGATGCAGGGTTCATCTCTGTTGTTGGACGCCTGAAGCTCGGCCTTTCCGGGTCTAGACGGAACATGTCCGAGAGATCGCGACGAGCCGGCGACTGGTCGAGTAGACTTAACGTAACCTTCTGACGGAACGGCCACTGTAGTACGGCATCGTATTCTCCTTGCATTACCACGAAGAAAAGTGACAGGTGTGAACCCATGCCCTCGCCCTCGCCATTCAAGTAGACGCATCCACACATCCTGTAACCGTAGCGATCCGTGTAGAATGGCTGACTGTATAGCGACGTGACCTGCGGTGGCAACAATATGAAATGAGCATCACTGAAAGATATTGTAAGAAATTCGGGGTGTATCGAACAAAAGAATAATTTACTATCGCGAAGGTTGCAATGTCACCTACTAGATGTCTGGGTGTTTCCTCCTACGAGCTACGGAACCTTCGTGACCACTTCGTCTGCGTCAGTGAGCGCTGCTCTATATTGTCATGTGACTATCACATGACAGCAGCTCTTAGATAATCGCTCGAACGTCGTAGCCACTGTAAAAGTTAATGACTGAGTGTCTATCCCGTATTTCGATCGCTTCACTGTTATTCTTGCGCTAGTGATCTCCTACAGCCGTGTGCAGTGCCTGCTGTTTTCGCCAAAGTGTAGTGTAGATGAATGTTCGGACATAATAATTCGTATGTACATACAAGCTGTTCTTTGTGACTGTCTTTGGGGCTCAACACTGTGGATATATATATATATACATAGTTAACCCGACCTTGTTTGCTCCTCGTTTATTAATATAGCGTTCCTAATATATATATATATCCACAGTGTTGGGAAGGGAGGGTGGGAGAGAGAGAGGGGGAGACAGACAGGTAGACGGACAGAAACGTGGACGAAACACTCAAATTGCGAGCAATGTTTCAGGTTTTTCTATACGCAATTTGGCAGCCAGTATACCAACAACATATATACGTTAATATTAGGAACGCTATATTAATATATGCGGAGCAAACAAGGTCGATATAACAGGTCAATTGTTGCGCAGAGACCGTGGACTGACCCTGTTGTTGAAGGCGTCCTGTCTGCGACGTGCGTAGTCTGTCACCTTCCAGAGGAGCACTCCCTCGTAGTTTGCTGTCTCGAGACACTGGAAGCGCACGTCCATCTCTGCGAGCCGTATGTCATGTACTCCGACCTGCTGTGTAGTGGCCTCCTGCTCCCTCACGGTCTCATCTGTGGACAAAAGGACACTCTGCGTGCTCGTACTTCTATACACATTCACTCTCCTGCCCCTTCTATCCTCGCTCTTCCTTAATTCTGTCTGTCTCCCCTCTCTCTCTTTCTCTCTCTCTCACTCTCCCACTCTGCATATCCCTCTCTCCCTCTCTCCCTCTCTCCCTCTCTCTATCCCACTCTCTCACACACTCACTCTCCCGCCCTTCTATCCTCGCTCTCCCTTAATTCTGTCTGTCTCCCCTCTCTCTCCCTCCCTCCCCCTCTCCCACTCTCCCTCCCTATCCCAGTCTCTATCTCTCCCTCTCCCACTTTCTGTCTCCCTCTCCCACTCTCTCTCTCTCCCCCTCTCCCTCTCTTCGCCTCTCCCTCTCTCCCTCTCTCCCCTCTCCCCCTCTCCCTCTCTTCGCCTCTGCCTCTCTCACTCTCCCACTCTCTCTCCCTCTCCCTCTCTCTCCCTCTCTCCCTATCTCCCTCACTCTCTCCCTATCTCCCTCCCACTCTCTCTCTCTCCCTCTCTCACTCTCTCTCTCTCTCTCTCTCCCTATCCTACTCTCTATCTCTCTCCTACTTTCTGTCTCCCTCTCCCACTCTCTCTCTCTCTCTCTCCCTCTCCCTCCCTCTCCCTCGATCCCTCTCTCTCACTCTCCCACTCTCTCCCACTCTCTCTTTCCATCTCCCACTATCTCTCTCCTCCTCTCCCACTCTTTCCCTCTCTCCATCTCCCACCCTCTCCCTATCTCACTCGCTGTCTCCCTCTCCCACTCCCACTATCTCTCTCCCCCTCTCCCACTGTTTCTCTCCCTCTCCCTCGCTCCCTCTCCCACTTTCTCTCTCTCTCTCTCTCTCTCTCTCCCACTATCTCTCTCCCTTTCTCCGTCTCTCCATCTCTCCCTCTTTCACTCTCCCACTCTCTCTCTCTCTCCCTCACCCCGCTCTCCCTCTCTCTCCCTATCCCACTCTCTGTCTCCCTCTCCCACTCTCTCTCCCTCTCTCCCTCTCCCACTTTCTCTCTCTCTCTCTCGCCCTCCCTCTCCCTCCCTCTCTCTCTCCCTCTCTCCCTCCCTCCCTCCCTCCCTCCCTCCCTCACCCACGCTCTCTCTCCCTCTCCCACTCTCTAAATATATCCCTCTCCCACTCTCTCTCCCAATATCTCTCCCCCTCTCCCTCTCCCACTTTCTCTCCCTCTCCCACCCTCTCTCTCCCTCTCCCACTCTCCCAGTCTCTCTCCCTCCCTCTCTCCTTCTCCCACTCTCTCTCCCTCTCTATCTGTCTATCTATATATCAATACATCTATCTACCTTCTATCTATCTCTTTATATCCCTCCCTCCCTCCCTCCCTCCCTCCCTCCCTCCCTCCCCTATCCCACCACTCTCTCTCTCTCTCTCACCCTATCTCTTTCTCCCCCTCTTTCCCTTCCTCCCACCCCCCCTCCCTCCCTATATATCTACCTCCCCCTTTCTCTCACTGTCTATCAAAGAAGCCATGAAGTGTTAAACTACAAGAATATATAAAACCTTGATGGCCGAGAAGGGCCATCTCTTTTTCTGTGTGGAAATTCGTAAAGCCACGAGGAAATGATGCTATTCGCGATGCTACCAGCGAAATGATGAGCGATGCGGTTCGGGATGCGATTTGCGATGCGATTCGCAATAAATATAAATGTATAAAGATGCCATAATGAGCATGCGTATGCCGAAAAGAACAATATATGACGCTAAATAAAAACGTACATATTAATGTATAACAAATACGTTTATCTAACCGTGTTTGGAGATTGCACAGATACATCTAGTTAAATTCTCACAGCAATGTTACCAGACTTGTTATTAAAGATGGTAACGTGGAACTAAACCCATCATCGTGCATTTGGCGGTCGAAATATTCTAGTTGATTACTCTGCACACTGCTCTTATATTGATACGGTGCTACATTGAAACAAACGATTATTTAACAGCAATAAAACTATTATTTTACTCTAGTGTGTAAATGCCTTGTAGGGTGCTCCACAACCAACAATTCAAAATGCTATAAATAACTGCAAGTCTTGATAGCCAGCATGGTCAGCTGTTTTAAAAAGCTCGTAGTTTAAAAGGAATTGAAACAGTCTTTCTATGATATATATTTCAATATGTACTACACGTCTGTGTATTTGAAATGCCGTGTGATATAATGCCAGAGTATAGCCGTAGAATTTACAGACTTAGAGAAAGCATACGACGCAGTACTGAGAGAGATGGCGATGGCAACACTGAGATGGACGGGGATCCAAGAGGCAGAGGTCAGTATGGTGGAAGGGACATATAAAGAATCCAATGGCAGAGTAGTGTGTGGACCCTGACTAAACGTTGGCTTGATACAGGGGAGCGCCCTGAGTCCACTTTTGTTTATCGGCGAAAATGATAAGTATACACACCACGGCGAAAGATATTCTCCGGGAAACAACTGTACGCAGACGATCTAGCGGTGGCAGCAGATTGGGAAGTGAACAACTGACAGTGTGGTAGGATATGTTCAGCAGGCATAGACTGGAAGTGGATTTAGAGAAGAGAGAGGTGCTGTGGGCGGGGCAGCAAAACAAAGAGCTGTAAAACCACATGGAGGAGATGAAGCTAAAATAAAGAGACCACTTTGCATACCTGGTTGGAGCGGTAAGCGGGGACGGCCCCTCAGTGACGGAAATTTGAAGGAGAATAAAAGTAGGGGCGAACGCAAGGAAGAAAGTTGAAGGTGTGATGGGAGAGAGACATATACATCGCGTAAGCTCAATGGAAATGTGAGAATATAGCAATTACGAAAAACGACAGGTTTGCGAAAAAATAACTGGGTCAGAATAATTGCAGGAGTGAAGAAAATCGACAGCCGAAGAATGGAGTAGATGAGGGGGGAGGCTGGGGTACAGGACAGTTTTAAGAAGGAAATGTGGAGCAAATGGAAGAAAAACAGTTGGCAAAGAAAGCAGTTGCCCGGAGAGTGGAAAGTAAAGGAAGAAAAGAACGGCCTGGACTGCATTGGGAGTGGAGAATGAGAGCGAAAGATAGAGGGGAGTTGAGACGGTTGGTGGAGACAGCATTGCAAGAACTGTAAGAAGAACAACAACAGAAATCAAGGACCAGTATCGAGACCAGCCTCACCACTGACTTATAGGGAAAGAAGAGAATATTCACACTATATGTTTGGCCTAAACCATTCATGCATGTTAGGCACTGTCCAGTAAGCAACCATTTTATTTGTATTCACCGCTTATTCCTATAAGAAAACCTATCCAGCTTCGATAATCTAAATGTGACCTACTTTTTGTTTTGTTCCTAGAGTCAACACTAACATTGGAACTAGGGCTTTTTCTGTTGCTGCACCAACTCTTTGGAATATGCTTCCCCTTCGCGTTAGATCAGCTGAAAATATTTAAAAATTCTGTCGTCATTTAAAAACTTATCTTTACAACCTTCCTTACCTAACGTAGCTCCGTAGCGCCTTGACCCATCTGTTGACAACTGGAATACTGCTTATAGATTTTGAGATTGACCAATCCTGTTTTTTTTATGTGCCTCTGAGCTTGGTTTCCAAAGATTTAGGCGCAATGGAAGTAATCTTATTATTATTATTATCTGTTTGCTTTCGCCAAAAATGCGCCATGCACACACCGTGTGGAAATTGGTTTTGTTTTCAATTCACTCCGTATGGGATACACATGTACAAAAAAATGCTATGCTTCTCCCGAATAGTCAGCCTCCATATTTCTATTAACACGCATCAAGTAACTTATCGAATATCATTCAAACGTTGTAGAAATCGTATGATTTTTTCAAGCCCATCCGCCATATTTGCATTTGATTTGCACGGGAGATACACTATGAAAAGCGCTAATTTGGTGATTCATCCGTATTCAACAAGCACGTTTAACGTATGCTCTCACACACTATTGATTTATTTTCTATCTATTTATTTGTCGTCATTATTGTATCTTCTCACCTGGACCCCCTCTAACACAAATTAACTGTCAACCATCTCTGGTTCTTCGTGTCTAGAAGTACACAAGATAGTGTTTATATTTGCGACCAAGGATATCTACACGGAAACAATTTAACAAATAAAATGAGAAACAATACAACAGGTATATCTCATATTACGAAGTATCCGGGGTAACCTATTTTGGCCTCCAGCTTTGGTATCGGGCCCCTAGTCCAGTTTTTTCTGTATAAAGGTTGCCTGCCTGGCTCACACTTATTTTCGGCTTAATTCAATCCCTGTAGACTTCCGCCACAACATTTAGAAGTACAAACACACAATCCTTTGTGCAAAATAAACATATGTGTAACCATATACTACACACAGCATCGTCAGCTATAATCAGATGCTCTGAACAGAAAAATAAATTCGTTTAATGAAATACAATTTACTGTCCAAGTCTCGTTTTCGGCATACGCATGCACATCGTGGAATCTATATCATCGCATCGCGCATCGCACATAGCATCACCCATTGCGTCATTGTCCCGAGGCATTGCAAATTTTCCCACAAAAGGCAATGACCCTTCTCGGCCATCATATCTAACAGTGAACAGGTCAACAACGTACCCCTCCAAGCCGTGATGAATCGGTCATGTTGCTCCAGTCGTACCACACGTTCTTCCATGTTCTCAAACTGACTGTTATTCTGCCTGCCTGCCTATCGGTTTCTCCCCCCCCCTCTCTCTCTCTCTCTCTCTCTCTCTCTCTCTCTCTCCGACCCTCCCTCCTTAAATACATCCTCCTCCCCTCCCTTCACCCCTCCCTCCCTATGCCCCTCTCTCTCTCCCTCCCTTCCTACTCCCCCCCTCTCTCTCTCTCTCTCTGTCTGTCGCCCTCGTGCCCTCGCGCCCTCTCTCTCTGTCTGTCTGTCTGTCGCCCTCGTGCCCTCGCGCCCTCTCTCTCTCTTTCTCTCTCTCTCTCTCTCTCTCTCTATCAAAGCCATTTGTAAAACTACAACAGGATACCAAACTGTGAACAGGTCAACAACGTACCTGACAAGCCCCCACGTGTGGTGAATTGGTCTTGTTGCTCCAGTCGTACCACGCGTTCTTCCATGTTCCCAAACTGACTGTTATTCGTGGCAATCATTTCCTGCACGAGTCTACGGTCCTCCTCCAATTCAGTCTTTGTGGCCAAGGTATCTCGGTTGGCCTTCAGTTGCTGAATTGTCTCCTGCCGTATTAATCAAAGCTTCGGTCACCAACAAGCCACACAATATGGAGCTATGTATCAACTGGACTGTTGTAAAAATTGGCAGATGTTGGGTTACTTACAGGGACGAATTGTCAGTCAATACTTGCCGAGTCACACAATGGTCCCAATCAAGCACAATCACACAGAACTATAGTGACAATATAAATATATCAAATGTCCAATTCACCATGAACTTTTTCAGCGTGGCTTCATGTGTGTTGATTGTTTCCTCCGCCTTATGCAAATTCTTCTTTGTCAACCTGACTTCGTCGATGTTCTCCTGAACATGAAGATACGCCAACAAGTAAGTAAATGCACATCAAGTTGTTTGTTCACATTAGTACGTCCAAATATTCATATTCAACAAACGGTCATCCCATCCACATTTCCAACACACGGAAGGCACCAACATCGTCTCCTCAGTATTCGTACCTTTAACATAAACATATAACATGACCTCCTGCAAGAGTGACAGCAATACCATCAACACATCAGTTTTACTCTGTAAGGGTACCTTTAACATAAACATATAACATGACCCCCTGCAAGAGTGATAGCAATATCATCAACACATCAGTTTTACTCTGTAGGCGTACCTTTAATATAAACATATAACATGACCCCCTGCAAGAGTGACAGCAATACCATCAACACATCAGTTTTACTCTGTAGGCGTACCTTTAACATAAACATATAACATGACCCCCTGCAAGAGTGACAGCAATACCATCAACACATCAGTTTTACTCTGTAGGCATACCTTTAACATAAACATATAACATGACCCCCTGCAAGAGTGACAACAATACCATCAACACATCAGTTTTACTCTGTAGGCGTACCTTTAACATAAACATATAACACGACCCCTTGCAAGAGTGACAGCAATACCATCAACACATCAGTTTTATTCTGTAAGCGTACCTTTAACATAAACATATAACATGACCCCCTGCAAGAGTGACAGCAATACCATCAACACATCAGTTTTACCCTGTAGGCGTACCTTTAACATAAACATATAACATGACCCCCTGCAAGGGTGACAGCAATACTATCAACATATCAGTTTTACCCTGTAGGCGTACCTTTAACATAAACATATACCATGACCCCCTTCAAGAGTGACAGCAATACCATCAACACATCAGTTTTACCCTGTAGGCGTACCTTTAACATAAACATATAACATGACCCCCTGCAAGAGTGACAGCAATACCATCAACACATCAGTTTTACCCTGTAGGCGTACCTTTAACTAACCGATTCTTTCCGGGCACGAGCAATGTGGCAGGTTTCAAAACTTCCGTGTGTTATGGATATTCTAGTGCATAACGACAATGACCAAACGGAAAAGAGTCCATAAGCTTCAAATGTCGTCTGAAGTCACATTTCTTTTGTATTTCATATTAGTGTCATTCTAGATAAACACTGCCCTCTACTAAAACCAATTTTAATTAGTTATCGTTTTGATTCATGATTCCTCACATAAACTATTTTATACTAAATGTTTGACTAAATTACTTATTAATCATACATATATATTTATTTATTAGTATTATTTTATATAATTATTGTGCTAGATTATTAATATTAGGTAATTTTGATGAATAACTGCTAATTTATATATTTGTTACTTCTTTATTTAGAAATTCTACATTATTCAATATGTATGTATTTATTTATTTTATTCTTTACTACTAATATTTATTTTAAATTAATTTACATGTTTATTTTGTAATTCTAACATTTGTATGTATTTTAATATGGTGTGAAGCGCCACGAACAATACTGGATGTGGCGTTATACAAAACAAAACATTATTATAACCTCAGAAGATAAAGCAGGAGCGAAAGGAGACGAAAGCATGTTGTGTTCCCAAAAAGAAAATGCTGGAAAAAGAAGATGTAGAAGGAAAGATTACACAAAGAGACCAACGGTCTATAGCTACATGTCGTTGACGTGATGATCATAACACCAACAAACTCGTCACCGATAGTTCGTCCGTCCACCTGTACCATCCAAGTGGCACTACGTTCTGAAAGAAAACACCTCAGCTGTTAGACAAGCTATATGTATTATGTTTGTCCTCATGTTCCCGTGTCCTGGGGTGAAGAATACTTGCTGTGCTGTTACACTGCTTTGGTTCTTGCCCTTCACTGGTGTTCCCTTTCAGCTGTTACCTTCCTGCGTCTTTCGTAACGCTCTCCTCATATAGGCCACCTTATGCTCTTGACTTCCCCCTTCCAGCCTCCAACATCGCTGGTAACCTGCCCATGCTGTCTTACGTCTTAATAATATTCTGCCATTAAACACATTATAATAGACAACACATAGTAACAGTATTCGTTACCATTAGCAGGAAATGCAGCTAGGTTGAACGACGAGAGACAAGGCATGGTTTTCAACAAACATACGACGAAGACAGCTGTCGCTCAATTATACAAAAATAATGCAACGCTTCAATTTTGTTTCAGGTTTCTTAACATATAATATTTACACCTCACTCTCCAAGATTAATGGAAAGCTGGTGATTGTGTAACATTGACTTACCTGGTAACAGCGTGTACTTTATTTGGCTTGTTAATTACCAGGTAGTGTATGTAGAACATTGTGGGGAGAACTTAAGTTTTAGAACAAGGCAGTAGTGTCGTATGTTGGCTGGCAGTATAAATTATTGTATAAAATTAGTTCCTTGTGCACTGGTCATATTATATATTTAGGAATGATGCTTCAAGATACATATTTACTTTCAGATATTTAAATGTTAAGGACCGGCACATTAATGGTGCAAATGAACACCACACGCTCAAACAACAACAAAAAGGCCTCTAAATTGTGTTGCCTCTAAACAACCAACATGGGTTTAAAATGGCAAATATCATAACCGAAATTTACACAGCACAACTATTTACAACTGCCTAGTTTAGGTTGATGTAAAAACCACGCCTTGTCCATACAATTTTAGTAAATGTTGTGCGTCCTATTGTGCGTCTGCTATGATTTCGTCCAATACCGGTCTTATGGTGTTCGTCAGCTACGTAAACTTCGGCAACTGACGTTCACCACCTAGATACGTTGTTCACAAGGTTGTCTCTGACTCGCTGCAGTTCATCTTCTACATTAGGTGTTCTTCGGGTTGGTGTCCCTGATCAAATGCAGTTCACGGTTAATGTATTATATATGTCTAACAATACATGTTGTTTACGTTTAAGGAAATGCGTCAGGTGCGTCTTTTCGGACACCCTATTAGATGCATGCAAAACTTTGCCACTACCCCTCCAGATAGAACATTCCGCTATTTACTTGTATTTCGTTGGGTGACGCTAGCTATTCCGATTGTCATTGTAAAATAGTAAAACATAATCTTTCTCTGTAGTTAACTTTGTCTAATAGCTATCTTTGTCTAACCATTGCTCCATTGCGAAGTGGGATGTCACTTAATTGATAGCTTATTTCGCTTGTCTTAACTGTCTCCACCTCTACCCGTCCTCCACAATATTAATCCATTCTTGGCTGTTTACTCCAGCCCTCCAAAGGTCCCGTTTCACGCTGTCGTTCCTTCTCAGCTTTGGTCTTCTTCTGCTACCATATTGAGTTTTCCATGATGTTTCAACAATCTGCCTTCACTTTTTCTTTGCCTATGCCCTCACTAATCTCATTCTGCTTCTGACTCGCATCGTTTAGGTGATTTTTCCATGCCAACCTCTTCTCTCAAATCCTTTATCTTCTTTCTACCTTCTCGGTTTACACTTCAAATTATTCGGATCCAGTAGTTTTTTACTACATGTAACTTCTCGTCCTGTCTCTCTGTCAGTGTCCGTGTTCCCAACCCATACATACAGGCTGACACCATGCAGACTTCCAAAACTTATTTTAGTTAGTTACTTCTCCAGTGCTCTGTCCTCTATAACTCCTCCCGTCCTCCTTCTTGCTGCTGCTCCTGTTTATCCCCTTCTCTCTGCTTCCTTACTACCTCCATCCTCACACACTGCACCGCCCAAGTATACAACGCTGGTCGCTTGTTTAATGGTCTTTCCATCAACAACTACATGCGAGTCCACCTCCTGTTCATTTAAACCCTCTACTTCAGTCTTCTCCTGATTCACTCAGAGGCCATATTTCCTAAATGTGCTGCTTCACTCTTGCTGTGCCTTGCTTCTGTCAATCATCTCTACTTTTTTGTATCCTTCTCCGTCCACCACGACGCACCATCCTCCACAACCACTGCTGCCTCCGCGTATTTCATCACCACCGCTGCTCTACGGTACGTGGATCACATATATACCACGCTTAGCTGGTTGGTCGTTGTTGAGCTTTTCTAAAAGTCTTGTTGTAGATATCCTCGTGCATTGCTTGGCACTTACAAATGTTGTAGATGTGTCTTCTCTGTTCTCAAGTTGAACACGTCGTTATCTTAAATTATGTTCGGTTTGAAGTATTCTGCATAATACAACCTGGGAAACATAACACAGCATTAATGTTTCCATACAATCCAGTCCTTCAGAGAAGCTATTAAACTGTTTTGGCTATTCATCTTATATCACTGTGTGACAGGATTATATATCATAGATGCGTCTCTCTATCTCTCCGTGGTGCTTGATCACATACCCCTACTGACGTATTTTCCAACTACACAAAGTATTTAAAACAGGCCAATTCTAGATCAGTTTTTATGTGGTCTCTCTATATTGGTTTCTTGTTATCTTCTTGTTCCGTCTTCCTATTCTGTTCCTACTTCCTATCCACTTCGTATATCTCATAAATAAAGTCTATAAATCCCCACTAGCCAAGGGGTGGCTTTGATTGGTAGATTCTATTGTCACTCAGAATATACAATCTCTTTTCTATCCATTTCAATGTCATATACATATTGCTTCTATGATCTTTCTTTCATCCTGCAGTTCGTACTCGCAACCTCTTCTTTACCAGGCTACTAGACCCAACTTCATCGCGCAGTGGTCTACATTAGGATCTGTATTACCCATTCTGGGCGATTATTTGGAACGCACTGCATTTGTCCATATTTCCTGAGATTTGTATTTCTTGTCTATGTCAAGTGCAAGGCATCGAGATTCTGGCAAGATCCTACCTCTACTAGAGTCTCCAGCTGCATACGTTTCAAGTCCATTCCCTCAACATGTCCAACCAGTAGCTCAAAATGGTCTTGGTTAGCAATGCTTTCATGCTTGCTTACTTCTGATTCACCGCCCTGCAAAAGATGCCCTATCCTGATCAGCATACAAAATAGTACATATCAATATTAGTTAGTTGTGTTTAACGACAGGCCAGGGGCATCAGCATTATATTATATCTACACCTCAAACGTAGATAAGTGAAATTACAATTCTTATTTTAGCACAACACTAACGTTCACACTTTTTCGTGGTTATCTTCACATATTTGTATCACACATTGTAGACGTTGTAGTAACCGTTACCTATGTTTCCCATCGTAAATAATCTCCAGTCGGTCATGTAATCGGTACTGCTGTAGGTACGTGGAGCGCACTAAGTGGAGTGCTTAGAGCTTCGGGGTCTCGACCGAGAGAACCAAGGTTCGAATCCTGTGCTGCCGTGTTGAACCTTGGGCAAGTTCGTTCACTCTACTTTGCTACTCAGCTGTATGAATGAGTACCTGGCTATAGACAATGGTGGATATTTGTGTACGAAAAGTCTTCGCGCATTAATTGCAGCAAGAAAAGAAGAGATGGTGTTCCATCGAACAGGTCAGCCAGGGTATAAAATATAAAGTGCTTTGAGCATTTCTGAGGAATGGATACTGCGCTATATAAGAACCTTTTTTTACTTTACTGCCTGACAGACCAGTTAAATTGAACACATGTTTCGATTTCTCTGGGAAGCTTTCAGTCAAGACTGCCCGACCATTTTTCATAGATACCCACCACTGTTTATGCTATAGCCATGTACAATTAACAGCCCGTTTGATGGTTCTTCTTTTTTCTACCAATAAAACATAATTTTGCTTCGAGATCATTCTCTGAGTTGTCATTTTATATCTGC
Organism: Escarpia spicata; assembly: GCA_963995525.1. Taxonomy (NCBI): domain Eukaryota; kingdom Metazoa; phylum Annelida; class Polychaeta; order Sabellida; family Siboglinidae; genus Escarpia; species Escarpia spicata. Next base: position 55,726,580 of record OZ023211.1, on the reverse strand, counting down.
CAAGTCAATATTACCCTACCTCGTGGGACTGTGGTGTCACATTGCGCATATATATACATGTTAGCAAGTTGTTAGTATTCCCTGGTCGAAAACACATTTAATAAACATAATATCCATAAGCATCTGAAGTTGAACAATTAAGTGTAGTTCATGACATACCTCAAATGGACATCCAATAAAATGGTACTGACACTTGAGCGGTTTCAGAACGCAGCCCTCTCGGTGCAACTCCATCTGGAAGGGTAGCAAACATACATTTATTTGTAGTGACTCGATATTCATTGGCTATTTATGTTTAAATTAATTATGAATTGACAACAAATTTAGCAACAACATAAGTGATCTAGAAAATTGCGCAGAAAAAGACTCTCTCACTCTTTCGCGCCACTACCCTAGGCTGGTTAGAATACACCACTTGTTGACTAGTTATTCCAACGTGTACATAATTGTTTTGTTTAGCACGTTTGGTATTAAACGCACATCGTTTCTCACCATCACTGCCCCTACTTAAGCAGTTACACTGGCTTCCAGTTGCATACCGAATGCAATTCAAGTTAGCCACTGTCACATATCGTGCCCTTTCTACACAATACCCAACTTATTTGTCTAAAGCGACGACTTGACGGAGTTTTTCCAAAACAACAGGCAACAGGTCACGTAATGGATAGGTTATTGAGCTTTGTCTTTACCAACAATGTTGATAACGGTTTATGTGTGAATTACAATACTATTGCTGCACGGCATCTCATATATACCAAATATTAGCGCAAACAGTTGTCACTTTGGCAACTTTCCTTATGATTTTGTCATAAAGAAAAACTCTTGTGGTCAGAATTTCTTCAAAATATATGAAGGTATGTAAGAACTCTTCATGTCTTTGGTATTTCCATTTTTTATGGTTTGAAAAACTTTTTGCTAGCAACAGGTCACGTGACGATTAGATCAGTTATGTCAACAAACCAGTTTCCGAGTTTCTTCTTTACACATTTGTAAAGTCAGGCTGCAAGCATATTTGGACTACAGCTTCTCTCTGAAGCAACAAAGTCGTCCCATGATACTGTCACAACCAAGAACATACATACCTCATTTCTGAATGCTTGGGTGCCGCAACTATACGGGCACTTCACAATCACGTTTGGACAGGTTTTGCTGATGTGTTCCTGCCAAACAAACCGAGGCTGGTATTACCAGATATCAAAACGAAATCACATTTTACACTAAATAATTTTACTATATTATCTGCAATCTCAATGAACAAATTATATAATCTGCATCGTAGTCGCTAGATGGAAAGCTGCACACCCGTAGGTTTTTATATTATTTTAAAAACAAACATGGCATGGCCATTGTGCACTGAACAGAATGCATTAGACGGGTGAAAGCACAGCGTACAAAGTTCAAACCTCTAGGAGGATTCTTCCCACTTCTTCCTGGCAATGACTGCAACGGACTGGCACATAGAGGCACAGTTTAATGTGCTCATCCAATAACTTCTTGGGCACTTGTTGATTGCAGCCAAATATCTTGAATGGGCAGTCGACTGGCACGAACTTACACTTTTCCACATGGCTCTGCGAACAGTCAAGATTATAATTGCATGTAATTCGGTATTGCTACATGTGGTAAATTTACCAATAAAAACTGAAAGATAAATGACAAAAAGGGAAATAAATAAAACATCGTGGTTGTAAACCTACTAGAAGTGTCGTCTGAACAGGAGGATTATTCACATGATTTTTAAATGCAAATTGATGCTTCGTGCGATGCTTGGTGTATATGAACTACTGTCATTTTAACCACCAGAACATGCTATATATATATAATGTTGTAAAAGCCACACTTCTATTGGTTGAATGCATAATTGAGTGTGTAATGTATGAAGTCATGACACCGTAGATTTTTTATAACAAGTATGAAGTTGTTTGACGGTCACTTCTTGGGGTGTTTGCTGAATGCTATGGTGTCGTACACATCCAGATGTTGAAATTGATTGCACTCTCTCTCTCACCCTCCCTCCTCTCTCCCTCCCCCCCTCCCTCCCTCCCTCCCTCCCTCCCTAAATAACTACCTCGAGTTGAGACCATTTCACTGTGCACGTGCATCCAGCCTCACTGTGGACACAGTAGACGGGTTGGAGGAGAATCTCTCGACACGTCCCCCTGTCGTAGAATATCTACAAGAGGCAGAAGATTATCCATTTCAACGCAGACGCGAACATGTTTAGAACATTGCATAACTACATTGTTAGCTAAAGCAGATGGGAGAACAGGACTCTCTCGAGATCACACAATGAAACCTAGATTCTTGATTAGCTTGGTTTGGTTTATGCCCATCGTCCCTCCTGGTGCATAGGCCGTCGACAACAGCTCTCCAGAGTCCTCTGATGTGGACAATAATTTATAGAATCTTCTCTCAAACCGTTTCCAAGTGTAGCCCATATTCCCGGTGTCCATCTGGAGGTCCCATCGCCAAGATTCTGGGTTTGTGCTTGGCAAATCTCACATACATGTGAGTTTGACTACAGCAATGCTAGGACTGTTACATTGTTAACGACGACGATGTCTGATTTGATATTGTTTGTACGTCGAAATGACGAGACAAGTGCGAGCAATTTACAGCAATTGTAAGTAAAGTACAGCGTGTAGATGGGCCGTTGTAAAAAAAATACAAATGAAACATTAATATACAGCGTTATGGTGTGTTTTCTTTCTCTTTTGCTGCCGGTACAATTAATTAAGAAAAGTTACACAATTGTAGCAACAACAGATAAGCCAGCGAAAAATGAACACCTCGAAACATGTCCAAAACATGAAATTCTACGGTCGCTAGCTCGCTCTCAGCTCGTCCCATCCCAACGATCTTGGTATCATTTGAAAGGATCCTCTTTCTGCTATTTGCATAGGTTCAGACATTTCTTCATTTCATGTTATAAGTAATTAATTCCACTCACTTTTAAACGGCGGCAAAACTGACGTGCTTTAATGGCAGCAAGACCGATATTTCAACGTCGGCGTGACATCACAATAACGTATGTCTACCAAAGGAGACTAAGGGTCAACATTCGTTGGGTCGGTTGGTTGACAGACATGATTGTGATGTCACGCCTACTTGAAAAAACTTTTTGGGATGTGCTTTAAGTTGATAATTTTTTGCTCGCTTATCTATTTTTTATTGTAGGTGCATTGGGCATTATAACTATGGGCAATGTCTTACTCACATTGAGATATGATCTTTATCTATACAACAACCTAGACTTACCTTGCCTCTAGATATCATCACACAATCTTCATCATAAGCAGGACATGTCACTTCTTCAGCAGACTCAAAGTTCCTGGTCATACAGGCCACGCACATTCTATGACCACATTCTGTCTGCCACGGATCTTTCAACACGCCACCACAAACAACACACTTGAATCGACCAGGAAGGGCAACAAACTTTGGAAGCAGCCTGTGTAAAACGGTTTGCATCAAACTTGTGGGTGGAGCCAGATAAGCCATCATTTCGTTTTCAAATGCAGAACCTGTGCATGACAAACAAATTCCCCTTTTGATCAACAACACAACATGCTCCGTCATCACATTTCTTACTTGATCCAAATAGTTTGCTTCATTCGCCGTTTATACATTCACAGGTTGCACCTGTTAGCGTTAAATCCTAATGATGCACCATTGTACACGATTTCGAGATAATTAAATCACATGCTGTAACGTAAGAAAAAAAATTGAATTTAGAAGCATGATAATAATATCAGATAATATTACTCGCAAATAACAGCATTCATTTGGAAACAATTAAATAATCTGTTTGTATCAAGTCGATACGTTAGCGTTAGTGGTGTAATGTAACCACGTCTCAGGCAAACAGACTGTCCCTCCTAATAATTGTAGAAGGGGGCTTAGCCCCCAATATTTAGAGAAGAGATGGCATTTCGTGGTGTAATTGTTTTTGTGTGGGGCAGGAGAAAGGCTTAGCCCGAAATGTTTATGGAAGGTGGTGCATGTTTTGTATGAAAAGGGGGATTTTGGAGAGCGGGAAGGGTTTGGGGGAAGACCTACGGAGGGAGCAAATCGAGGATTACGTAAAACCTCTAGAGGTAACAAAAATGTTTTAACGTCGCTGAATATCGCTGGACAGCTCCGATGTGATGAGCTGCGAAAAAGCTGAGGTCATGGTTGCGCAGTGACAAAAACCTTCAACAGCCTCCCCCGTCTTCCGGTGACGTCATGGAAGTGACAGCGCGACAACGCAGGCGCAGTGGTGCTGAAGAGCTAAAGCTCCTGCAGAAAATTTCCATTAGTGTCCCCCTTTCAACTTCCCACGTTTTCCGATGTTATGTCCGACAGCTCCCGGGAGTGTGGAGTGGAGTTCTGCAGAAACTTCTGCTCCCCAATATTAATTTCGTTCCGACGCATACATGCCATAAGAGTTATAACGAAGTACCCTCAAGCGTGGTTATAACCTTTATAAATATGCCTTAAGAGTCATAACGAAGTACTCGTAAACGTGGTTATAACCTTTATAAATATGCCTTAAGAGTCATAACGAAGTACTCGTAAACGTGGTTATAACATTTATAAATATGCCATAAGAGTCATAACGAAAGTACTCGTAAGCTTGGTTATACTTATAACCTTTATAAATATGCCATAAGAGTCATAACGAAGTACTCATAAGCTTGGTTATAACCTTTATAAATATGCCATAAGAGTCATAACGAAATACTCATAAGTGTGGTTATAACCTTTATAAATATGCCATAAGAGTCATAATGAAAGTACTCATAAGCGTGGTTATAACCTTTATAAATATGCCATATGAGTCATAATGAAAGTACTTGTAAGCGTGGTTATAACCTTTATAAATATGCCATATGAGTCATAATGAAAGTACTTGTAAGCGTGGTTATAACCTATATAACATCGCTTTAATGGTAACAGACTTGTCTGTATTCTGCATATAAATTTCAGAGTAATCTGGGGCATATTACAAATATGACCACGGTCTATTTTGCCTTCTATTAAAAGTAATTGATGGGTGGCCACTATAACAAAAGAAACTCGGTATTACTAATGCAAAGACTACAAATCTGTTGGAATCTCTAATCGTTATCAGTCAACATGTTTGCCTATCTGTGACACCTAAAAGTATTAAACAAGTGTACGTAATTTAATGACTTATATAAACTAATGCTTGGAAAAGTGTTGATTTCTTTGCAAGTGAAGTGTGGATTTCATTAATCATTTCCCTTTGGCGGGCGGCCGTTGTGGCCTTTCCGAGTCTCCTTAGCATACATGACCTACGATTCATGTCACAACTCATACAGTGACTGACCGCTTTTGTATGTGAAATTCGTATATCTCGTGTTGAGCCTAGCGCGCTCGATCTTGTCAGCCATCTTGCCAGCCACATAACCGATGACTAGATGGTTGTGTCTGTTAACGTGACGTCCTGTGAATCGCATTGTAGGGTACTCCCGGGCAAAGCAGAACACCCACCTTAAGATTTACATAAGTCGTTTTATGCATGCTTATCTGTAGACCCAATGCATGTAAAAAAATGCACACACGTATATGTTGTATGCACATGGCACGTGGTCACGCGCAAAATGTCCATTGTGACGCATTCAAACCGTGACGTACTGGACACACCTATAACGGTTGTATGGGGCCTATTTGAGTTACATTACTATTGCTGAATGTCATGTAATAAATATAACATTCCCACATACAGTTGTCACTTTAAAAACTTTACCTTATGTTTTTGTTATAAAGAAATATTTTTGGGACCAGAATTTCAAGCAAATACGTGGAATATCTGAACCCACCACAAGTTCGATTGTGTGAGGACTTGGCGGAGTTTTTGCTTAGCAACAGGCACTATGTTACGTGATGGATGGATCTTGTCAGCCATATTGCCAGCCACATAACCGATGACTAGATGGTTGTGTCTGTTAACGTGACGTCCTATGAATCGTATTGTAGGGTACCCCCGGGCAAAGCAGAACACCCACCATAACATGCATTTTTATGACACTTACATAATAAGTCGTTTTATGCATGCTTACCTGTAGACCCAATGCATGTAAAAAATGCACACACGTATATGTTGTATGCACATGGCACGCATACACGTAGGTACGAGTGAACTGCCATCATATTAAGAATAATTTAAGTATAGTAAAGCGTGGATATGTCTATTTTAACATCGTGGTTCCCATAACAAACGGTTAATGTTACCCCCTATAGGTGAAATTCTTACCTTATTATCAGCCAAGCACTCCGGTCTTTTCATCCATGTGACTGATTTTAAAATGAAACAGTTCGCCTACTTAAGTCAATATCCATAGTCGTTTAATACATGGATAGTGGGTTTGGTTTCGATGTGGCATAGACTACTGCATTTCACGCTTCTGTTATCGTTAACTTATAATTCGTTACATTATATATGTTAATTATCAAATATAACGACGGGATATGGATGCTTAACTTGCTTATCCTACGATGAGGACTTCCCACAAAATGTGTCTTCTGTAGCCACAAATCCGGGTTGACCAAATTACAATATATTCCGTACTAAAGTAGCATTCTGATTTAAACTACAATTTTTACTGATTCTTACGGAAGTGTATATCTAACAGGAACAATGTTTACTTATTTGATCATACTTGCTAATGCCGCAGTGTTTCGTTGATTTTATGTACTGGGGTTGTCGCATTTGCTTTCCGGCGGAGGGCGTTGCGTAACACCCGCTGTCACGCACTGCTGCCTACCACACACCACACTGTGGACTGTCCGTGCCTACGCATCCACCCATAAGAAAGGGTAGTCTAGAGGGGACACAAATTTCCACTGGCGGCCGGGTGTGTGGATGGTCGAGGTGCTGTTAAAAAAAATGTCCTTCCCTGTCGCCATAATTTCAGCTTATTGTAACATTCACCTTTTTATTCAGGGGGTACGTAACGTATATATATATATATGTGCCCCCTAGACCTTTGAAATGTGCCCCGTTTAGGTTAGAAAAAAGCTTAAGTATTGGCGGCGAATTTTTTTTTGCACTTTCGTGAACTCGCCAAGAAGTCTGATAAAAAAAAAACTGTATTTTGACTGTTCACTGCCGTCAGATGCATAGATCTACGTGTATAATAATGATTAATGTTTACATATTACGTATATTTACAATAACGAAATTAAGTTACAAAATAGTTATATACAAAATAAAAGGTAAAACATGAACAAACGTCCACTGTGCGATGTGCCGCCTAGTGACTAAGCGGGTGATATGGTATATAACCCAACAATGACAAAAATTCATTTTGGTTTATTTTATTGTGTGACTTGTTTTAATATAATTTAATTTTGGCATAATTTCGAAAGCATAGTATTACCTGATAAATGTTTATTCTCATTTAATGTTTTGTTTCATAGTTGGCTTCTAAGAAGTGAGAACCAATCATGATTTCTACCCAGACTTGGGGTAAAGCCACCTACTGGACAACATTTATTTAAAAAACCATAACAATTTCAGGCTGTTGTGAGTGACGATAGAGTACTGCCACCTAACGGCGCCCCGGTATTCGAGGTTAAGGCGCCACGGATTATTTCAGGTAAGCTCACTGCTCACGGTCAGTCAACTGTATCGTTGCCGCGTGACTTTGCCACAGCGCAACGTTTCCTCATCATGCGCTATCTGGCCTTACTTAAGAAGCAGTTACAATTGCTTACCCTACACACGACTGGAATGGAAGATGTAGGTCCTAGTCATAGGCGTGTCTAGGCGCTGGGCCTATGTGATCGTACCCCCTAGACTATTGAAAATGTGCCCCGTTAAGGTTACAATAAACTGAAATTACGGCGATGAAGAGGCAAAAAATGTTCAACAGCACGTGCCGTCCTCCACACGGGTAGTAAGCATAAGTAATCACACACAGGCACGCACACACACACACAAACCATTCACACACATATACACACAAACCATTCACACACACATACACACACACTCACTAAACACTCACACACACACCCCCCCACACACGCGCGCGCACACACACATACAAACAAACCATTCACACACACATACACCCACCCCTACACACGCGCGCGCACACCATACACACTCGCGTACACACACAAACACACGCACACACAAAAATGTTGCTTAGTTACTACATCAGCTATGTTCTTTGTAGGAATATAGCCCAAAGAGCAGTTGCGTGGTTATTGGCGAGACAGCAACTAGGTAGAAGATATTGATCCTCACATAATAGGTATAACCGAATCATGGGCCACCACTGAATTGTGACTAACAGGCTATGTAATGTTTAGGAAAGATAGAATAGGAAGAAGGGGAGGTGGAGTTATTTTATATGTTAAAGAATCTATACAGGCGTATGTTTGGACTTCGATAAACTAACCTAACTGTTAACGTTGAGTTTCCTGTAACTATGTTACACCAAACAGCTTCTTCGCAATCTGCTTCTCTTTCTAATTTTATTTCATAAGCCTGAATAGATTCTTTAATATACAAAATAACTCCACCTCCCTTTCTTCCTATTCTATCTTTTCTAAACATATATTTCCCCCAATTCAGCATCTGATATATCGGTGGTGGTCCAGGATTCGGTTATACCTATTATATGAGGGTCAATATCTTCTACCATAATGTTTAGTTCATTTCTTTTGTTTACTATACTCCTTGCATTTAAACAAAGACATTTATATCCAGCTTCAGAAGAGTTTTCCAGACTGTTATTTGCTGATTTATTTGTGCTGTCTTTATCTATGCCTCCATTTTCAGGCTTTTCTGTGAGTACCCCCTGCGAATCTATTTTAAATAGATGCAACCTGTCCCACTTTCAACATATAGCAGCAGGTTCTCTGAGAATACTGCTGCCCCCTTTCCACTAAGATGGAGGCTATCTCTCATGTACATATCTTCCCTCCCAACAAAGTATCCCCATAAATCTGTGAATCCCACCCCCTCTTCTTCACACATCTGCTCAACTAGTGCATTGATCACCATCCTCTTACAGTTTCTATACGTTGCCCGCCTTCCTCCCATTACTGGCAAAATTCCTGACAGAATAACCTGTTCAACTCTCGTCTTCTTTAGCTTCCTCACTAACTGTCTATACTTCTGTACTATCGCAGTTGTTCCCTCCCTGTCTGCATTATTTGTTCCTACATGTACCAGTATAGACCCCCCTTGCCATGTCCCAATATCTTCTCTACCCTGTCAGTTACATGTTCAATCCTAGCCCCTGGTAAACAAATAACGACGTCCTTCCCCTCGCTCGGTGTCTTGTCCGTCTTTCTCAAAATGGAGTCGCCCATAAACACCCTCTCTTTCCTCATTGCCCCCTCAATCACTGCCTTAGAATAGCTCCTTCTTCGGTTTGCATCTGTCTGGTTGTTGTCTTCCCCCCTGTCGTCTTCTCTCCTGTCACATTCTCTTCCGATCCATTCTTTCCTGTCGTCTTTTCTCTTGTCACCTTTCCTCCTGTCAGCGTCCCTTTTATCGACTTCTCTTCTATCACATTTGCTCTCACTTCCTTTCGTCCCTTCTTCTTTCGTCCCATCTCATTTTCCTCTCTCCTCTCCTCTCCCGTCCCATCTTCCCTCCCTCCTTCTCTATGGTCACTTTCTTCCATGTCACCTTCACGCTTGTCACGTTTTCTGTTGTCAATTTTCCAATTTCGTCCCCTCCAATCATCTTCCCTCCTCTCAATCTCCTTTCCTCAGTGTTCTTGCCACTGCTATTCTCCTTCAGTCTTGCAGTATTCTCACCTCTCTCTCTGTCGTCTCTCTCCATTCGACCTGCCTCCTTGCTAATTCCCATCTCCATTCCCTTCACAATATCTGTCAACCTAACTATCTCCTTCTGTAGACACTCCACCTTCCAACACCCAATGCACTGAAAGGTGAATCCTTCCTCCATGGTTTCTGCCCATGACTTCCCACAGCCGGACAATGCAAAATCTACCCAGCTGTGGCAGTGATCACACATCAAGTGTCGCTTTGCCTTGACTTGCCGCTTGCAAGGCGCCATATCCCGATCAGAATTTATTTAATAACTTAACTAACTTAGTCTTTATAAAGACTGTTTCGATCCTGTGTACTACAGCACACTTTAGGTTACACATTTCAATTACACAGCCAACTATTTATCCCGACACGAATGCTAACATTACCAATAGTGACCTAATTTAAATACAATAAATTACGTTACGTTAGGCTACTTTATTTATTTAGCCTCATTTTAGCCTGGTTATGCCGCCCGACTATCGCCCTTGCTTAATTTTAACAACAATGCTACCTAACCAAAATATCTAGCAAGTACTGGCTTACACAGATATTATCTTATGTAAGTAGTTTGATGGTTGTTACTTTATCTCCTATATATTCTACCACATAATCAGGTTTGTTAAATCTTGTTTACAACTTATCGATGGCTAAGTGAGTTACCCTATTATCACTCACTATACTAAGGTGTTCTAAAATACTTTAACTAACTAACTTTAAGCACAACTGCTACTCAATATATGTTTATTGCAACTTTATGAATGATATTAAGGCAAGAATAATACTTATCAATCAGTAATTCCACTTGTTTATCAACTTTTCTGCACCACCAATTTCTACGATCTATCTCCGCCAAATATAGCCTCGAACCAGTGGCATATGGACAAGGAAGCCTTTTGGCTTATAGTAACGCAAGATGGGACCACCGCTAGAGGCTTTATCTCTACCGGACGCTTTCGGGCGCTCTGGTGAGAAAACACCCGGGCGCTTTCGGACGCACGGGGTCTAATGAGTTAAGGAAGATAGAAGTACTAGAGGACATGAACTTACATTAGCAAAGGAGCAGTGTAGATTAGATATAAGAAAATTCTCATTTTCACAAAGGACTGTAAATGAATGGAACAGATTATCTGCTGATTGTGTGGGTGCTAGTAGCGTGAATATGTTTAAAAATAAAATCGACACATACCTTAAAAGGGCGGGATACAAGTAGATCAAAAGTATTGGACTCTCGATAAGCTAAAAGGCTTCCTTGTCCATATTCAGTCCAACTACAACTAATTTAATCCTGCGATCGACGTGTTTACAGTGCGCAAGTTTCAATCTCCTATTTCTGCCAGTTTTATACGATTTCAACAGTGAGTTTTAATACCATATGTACAGAACACTTCGCGATTACACCTAGAAGGTGTATCGTGCATCAAGCTGTACATATGTGAGCTATTTTAACTATTTTAATATTCAACTGGATAATTGATCCGTTATCGCCCAACCAGTGATTAACAGGTGACGGACCAGCAGGTAAAAGCTTACCAGTCACCAGTTTGAACAATCAACGGTTCCGCCTGAACGGCCATGGACAGCGAGCCTAGCCTGGTGGCTAACGGTCCGTGTGATGACTGTTGCTGCTCACCTGTTCTAACTGTACACTTGCCACTAGTCGACGCCACCTGCGATCCGGCAAGTGAAAAGACAACTAGAAAAGCGCGCCGAAAAAGGAAAACACGATGACAACTGGAAATACTGCGTAAAGAATTGCATCCACAACGGTAAGAGCAACAACAAAATGGTACAATGCCATTTGTGCCAGGCGTGGGTGCATCCGGAGTGCGTGGGCGAAGATGATAAGGACATCGTAGGGATTTGGTCATGCACATCCTGTCGTACATTACCAACACTTGTAGAGCGTCTACTAGAGAAAACGTCCTTGCTCGAGTCGTTGGTCGTGAAACTCGAGCGATCGAACCAGCAGCTTGTCACCTTGGTGGTTTACGAGACGACATAAGCAAACGTCAAAACGCCGACACCGACGAAGGGAGACCGCAGGCTGTGACGCTGCTTGTGGGAAGCAGCCTGCTACGAGATGTTCGAGTGGAGAAAACTTCCCATGGAAACGCGATAAAAATACGAAGAAAATCGGGCGCCACCTTCATCGATATTGGGGAGATGATTGAAGACGAGGCCAAAATGGAAACGATCAAAGAAATATTCATCGTCGGAGGAACTCACGAGGCAATGTCTGAAATGAACGTTGCCGACATCTACTACGAAAGGCAAAAACCGTGACATCAACCGTGACGGTGAGCAGCGTGCTGCCGTCGAAGCACCTAGATAATCCAGAACGTTGTGCCGACGTCAACTCGCAAGTGAGGACAACATGCAACGAAATCGACGTCACATTCGTCGACAATGACGCCAACTTTACGTTCCGAAATGGGGCCGCCGACGTTGCTGCTTTCCAGAGGGACGGACTGCACTTGTCTGAGAGTGGAATTGGCAGATTGCTGTCAAATCTCACTCTCCCGGATCAGTTACCGAGGCGCAACCAATGTCAACAACAACACCGACACATGGCAATGCCGAGAGCAGCGAACCATGGTCAATCACGCAGAGCGTCGCCTGACAATAACTGGACAGTAGTTGAACGCCGTACTCGTCAGAGGCACACGCTGGGCAAGTGTGCCAAATGTGGTGAGAAGAACCACGTCACTGCCACCTGCAGACACCCCGAGAAAGTGCAGTGTCGTCAGTGCGGGAACGGGGACATAAGGAAAAACACCACACCCGTGATTAGGGAATGGGCCTAAACGATCTGGCCATTGAACACACATCGAACATGCAAATTGTGGACTCTAATACAACGTGGTATTGTGTTCCCAATCTTACAGGAAGCAAAAAACGCAAATGGGATCAGCCCTCCCTAATTAATTTAAACGCCAGGTCTTTGAGCAGTGAAAAAATGGACGAACTGGAAGTAAATGTAGCAACACATGATGTGTCGATTGTATGTGTTAGTGAAACATGGTTTAAAGAGAATATGGATTCTAATAGCCTTACTATGCAAGGGTTTTGCTTGGAGAGGAAAGATAGAGGTCATGGACGAGCCGGAGGTGTAGCTTGCTACATTAGAAATGACTTAATGTATACGAGATTGAGTGGAATGGAGGCTCACAATTTAGAGGTAATATGGATTAAGATAATGCCGAAAAAAATGCCTAGGAAATTTTCATGTATATTGTTAGCATGTATATATTACACTCCAAAGACGGAGTATTTGAAAATACGTGACCATATAATCACGTGCCTAGATATCATGGTACGCAGACATCCAGAATGTGGTGTGATTGTAACTGGGGATTTCAATCAGTTGCATGACAACTTTATGAAAACGCATTGTAGATTTGTCCAAGTAGTAAATGTAGTAACACGGGGACAGGCGATATTAGATAAAATATGGACGAACATGGAGGAGGTATATACATCGCCTGTTACTATTTCCGAACTTGGGTCATCAGACCACAACATGGTGTTGCTTAAACCAAAATGTAACCGTTTAGTTGACACTGGGTGTGTGACACGTTTAACCGTAAGGTGTATGGGGCCAAATGAAAAAGCCGCATTCGCTATGGCTTTGTCTGCCATTAAATGGGAACCACTATTTAGGCTGGAGTCATGTGCAGATCAGTATTTATATTATAAAACTGTTATTTGCAACCTCATGGAAATATGCTTCCCTACTAAGGTCGTGACACGGCACACAGCTGATAAACCATGGGTTACAGACTGGTTTAGAGCATTACTACGTAAAAGACATCGCGCTCACATGAGTGGTGATTTGAACCAAGCAAAATTATTGCGTAATAAGGTTAACTGCGCCGCTTCGAAACTTAAGTACAATTTTTATCAAATACAAATTGCAGCACTGAATGAATTAGGTTCCCACGATTGGTGAAAAAACATGAAAAAAATAATGGGACTTAAAACAAATGACAATTCATGCATGCAAGGTCTTGCTAACAAAACAACGAATGGTGATTGCGCGTTACTAGCCAGTAGAATGAACGAGTTTTTTATATCTGTAAGTGAACATTTACCTCGTTTAAATAAGGATCACACAATATTCACAGTAAACGAGGAACTGCCAGATCAGTATGTCATCGATGTAATGACTACTTTTAAAGCTTTACAGAATGTTAAGGTGAACAAGGCTACTGGGCCTGATAACATTCCTGCGTGGGTGTTAAGAAATCACGCAAACGTCCTCGCTCCTCCATTAACTGCTATCTTTAACAAGTCTCTAAGAGAAGGAGTACTCCCTATGGAATAGAAAATGGCCAACATAATACCTTTACCAAAAACAAACCCACCTGTGTCGATTGAAAAAGACATTAGACCAATTTCACTAACTCCAATAGCTGCTAAGGTGTTTGAATCAATAATAATGAAATGGGTGGATGACACAATTGAAGGAGAAATTGAACACAAGATGGATGTCCTCCTCTCATAGCATTATTAACTAATTTACATATAAAATTTAATGCAACACACTATGGCAAGATGTATTATACTGGTTAGGGCTTGACGCTTATTGAAATTGATGCACAATCTATATTGATGAGTTGGTAAGGAATATGTACGTAATTGTGCCGAAAAGCTGTGTGCATCCGTAACACGTATTAAAATATCAATGTTTGTGCCATAATATTCCAAATATGTTGCTACATTAATAAGATAAATATTATTATAACTATATATATATATAATATTTTATGTGTCACCTGTTGTTTGATTTCTTTCAGTATGTGGTGTATAAAATGTGAATTAATATATACGCATATTTGACAATTTCTGTTTCATAGCGCGTGCTAGATGGACGTCAGAAGAAGAGGAGGTCATCCATCTTGTGTTCAGAGATTTCATTGACATTAAGAGTGTTCCAAACAAGCAAGATGTTGAACAAGCAAAAATAAAGAAACTGTTTTCAGTTTCATCTGTGCAAGACATGCCGTACAGACGAATTGTGTACAAAGTTCACAACATCATTCTGACAGAAAAGAAAAGACTCACAAAGTCATAAACGTGATGTCCAATCTGTACACAAGACTTACACTCTTGTGAAGATATGATGAATAGCATCATTTGTTTATTGTAGGGTAGCCACTGATCGAAAACGCCCTTAGACCATATCTCTACGGAACATATCTTAACCAAATGTGGAGTACTAATTAGGTAAATGAATAGTATACGATATGTGAAATATGGGCTCATTTACTTGTGTATTACAATGGCGATGAACGTTTAGTGTGACGGAAGGGCATGCACCCTTGAAAATAATTCTGAGCTAACAACTGAATGTGTGGTCATGCAATTGTCGTGAATCATTAACTAGAATACTCCTTTGTATAATAAGATGGTTTCGGGCAAGGATTACCTGACTTCAATGACTGATGAATGGGATTTTAGGTTTTAGTATTTTTCAAAGTATCTTGAAAAATGCTCAAACCGAAACAATCCTTGCTCAAAACCACCTTATCTGACACAGGAGCATTCTAGCTATTGATACTTGACAATTGCATGATCACACATATAGTTAACATTCATTGCCATGGTAATACACAAGCAAATTAGCCCATATTTCACTTGTCATATGTTATTCATTTAGTTAATTAGTGCACAAAATTTGGTTAAGATATGTTCAGTATTGATAGAGATATGACCTGTTGGTTATGATAAATAACTATGCATTTATGCTGAATACATTTTGATACGTTTTTGTGTTTGTTGAATAAATGTATACATGTTTTCACATTGTAAGTATGCCTCATTACAAGTATTTATAATGCAAATTTTCGATCATATAAATACCCAATTTTCACAATACAAAAACCATCAGATTTATTGTTCCCGACTGCAGCATTTCTGGCCTGTCTCACAGTATCTGTGTCGCAACGTGTGAACACAGACTTTTGCGAGAGCTGTGTGACGGTTTTATAAATGTCTTGTCAGATCCATTAAAATGGCTTATGAGATCATTTTTAACATGCATTGTGAGAACCAAAAAAATGTGTGAATGTCGTCCTGAGATCGATCTCGCAGAGATCTCGAGGGCGTATATCCTGATCTCATAATTCACTGATCTCACAATTGACCAATACACGCCTGTGTGTGTGTGTGTGTGTGTGTGTGTGTGTGTGTGTGTGTGTGTGTGTGTGTGTGTGTGTGTGTGTGTGTGTGTGTGTGTGTGTGTGTGTGTGTGTGTATTATATAACTCGCTGAAAAGGCCGCAAAGTGCAGCACGCCAAGGTTTCTTCTACACATAGTAGCTGCACGCGTTCGGAATGATTAATTGTAGGCTTTGATTTCATCCCAACTAGCATTACTAGTTTTAAATCTTCCAATAATGTGTTTAATCTAACTGTTTAATATTATAACCACGATGAAAGCATTGTAGCATAACCACAGCCAAAGATAACATGAGGGGACTTCCAATGTTATGGTAAGCTGAGTATGGCACAACCGGTAATTTAGTGCATGCACTCGTAATTATTTTTTTTTACATTATCGGGCAACGTAATTTAATTGCAGTTCGCGCGAAGTTCCAGTTAATAGGATATATAGAAAATATTCCTATTCAAATAGTATGTTTCCAAACGATGTTTTATCAAGTTTATTATTCGTTATGACCGAATCGGCTAACCATACTCCATTGCAGTGAAGGAATCACGTAAGTGTTTATAGTAGTATACGGAGAAGGTTTCAAATGCTACAGTCGACGCAGTATCATCCTACTGGTATGTAAATATTTTGTCAGTCTGTGAAACAGTCATTTTTGGTTTTCTTAGGATGCGTCACCATTGCCTTATTTGGTGCTGGTTCCACTTGCATGATTGTCTCAACAACAACCATGCAATAGCTCCTTAATGGGCTATATATTCCTCCAAGGAACACAGCTGGTGTAGTATATTAACCAAGTACAATTTGTCAAAAGGTTGCGGGCGTGTAGCAGCATTGTGTGGGTGTGGGTGGGACACTATTGGGGTTGTACGGCGGGGTGGCAGTGTGGTGGCGTGAGGGTGTGGCCCCGATGTTTTGTGTGTATGCGTTTGCGTGCGTGCCGGCGTGCGTACATGTATGTGAGCGGAATAATGTTAGCACAATAATTGCAATGTGGCCTTCAAAAACAAGAGAATTAACGTGCCGCAAACACTATTATGTGACAACACTATTATACATATATATATATACATATATATATATATACTTTGTTCATCTAATATCATTTTTAAAGACACAATGGCGCAAGGGATCAACAATTATAACCGCGTGTCATACGTTTATTATTCCGCCGGCTGCATGGCGACTGGTAATTTTGTGAAGGCGTAATTTATTTAATAATGTCAAAGGTGACATATATGATAGTATCGCGGTGCAAAATATTAGTACACCGCACCTGCCCCCTAGACCTAAGGAATTAGGCGTGCTCGGCTGCCAGCCATAGGCACGGGAAAAAGGGGGCAGGGGGTGGGGGGATTTCTCCGGGCAGGTTCTGCCCCCCCCCATTAAATGTGAGCGTGAATGTTTATTTTTGTGGCGAGCGTCAATGGCGGGTGGTAATCTGGACATCCAATGCTCAATAGCTTGTTGACAAGCAAGTAAATGCAGCTGCACCAGCAACTGCACATCACTGAAATGACCATATCTGCCTGTTAGAAGGGATTACACAATTATATTATACAGATCTCTTACCTTTCCTGGGGAGTGGCACCACTGCTAGCCCATCATCATCTCCACTGGACTCGGTGTCAATGATGACTTTTCTCTTTCTCATCTTGTCTACAGCTGAAGAATTATAAATATGAATATTATATGTATATTCGTGCACTGCTTCAAACATTTGTAAATACAAATGTATTGTCAAAGAAATATTATATTGCTACATTCAGATGATTGAACCAATACTTTATCAATTTCACCATTCAAACATAAATGCCGAATGCACAGTTAACCCTCTCGTGGTCAGAACGCCCGAATCAACCCGAGTATGCCTCACGGCCAGAATGCCCGAATCAACCCGAATACAGGGGCACATTTAAACTGGTACCGCGAAACACTGTCATCCAATAACGGCAATTTGTTTCGGCAGTTAGCATATAATAATATTGAAGTTTCACTGGGAAGCATCAAAAGTGAGAAATGATGGCGATTTCCGTGACTAAATAGCGCCAACCACCACGCGGTTTTGTAGTCGAACGCAGCGACACAATTTCCGGTCCCTCTTTTACGCCACGCAGTGAATATTTTAATGGTGATTTTCAGCCAATGAGATTAAAGTTTAACATTTGCTGCGGGCATAAACATGGAAGCACCCAGGAATTATTCCAAAACACGCGTCCGCAGGCGATTTCTACGATTAAATGCTAACTTTTGAGCGGTCTATTTTGTTGTAAAGAAGTATTAATGCGCCGCGCAACGAAGTGAGTGGTGTTTTTTAGCTTTGTTGTAATTCTCGACATTGTCATTATGTCGAACTCCAGTAATTCGGACTTTGATGGGATTTTCGAATCGAGTTTATAACGAACGCTGCCATCGAAGGGGAATGTTTTGTACTGTGATTACGCATTTTAAATATAACACCAACTTAATAGTTCAGACGGGATGACGGCTATGATCACAAAGAACGCCATTTTGTATAAAATCTTGAAAATACATGCACTCTGAAAAACCGAAATTATTTCAGTTTTATTTACCATAGACATTTAGTTAGCTTTCCATTCTGTAGCATAGTAATTTATGAACATTTCATACGCAGCATGTAACCGCTAATTATTAATGAACAAAATTAAAAAAAATGAATTGTTGAAAATTATTTAAGTATTTTATTTTTGTCAAACTTTAGCAATTCATATTTGGGTAATAAATTGACATATATGTCACATACTTGGCTAGTTACACCAGGAATTAGTTCCTCAAATGTAGTGAAAATTTTTACTTGAATCGGATCAAAAGTTATTTATTTATTTGCATTCATGCAACCCGAGTATATCACATGATTCACTCACAGCACATTCTCTCGATTTAATAGGATTCAATAACAGGCACATATTTGCATTAATCTGGCCTTGAGAGGGTTAAAGTGCACTGTTGAACTGAAACTAGATGCTAAGTGTTGCACACCATAAGACTATTTACATGAACAATGAACTTCCAAGTACTGGAAGAGTCATATTACTATTAGAATATGATCAACATCTCTTATAACATTTACATACCTCTAAGTAACTTATATTCATGGATAAAGTGTGCTTCTGTCATGTAATAAATCCCATTACCGAATCGTTGACAGCCATTTACACCCGTTTGCTAAAACTGGTGTTTTTTCCAATTTGGAAACACTATATCTCTAGAAGTAATGATGCTTTAATGAAATGTTGACTGATGGGTGAACAAGTGGTTGTAATAAAAAATATGGATTTTTTACCAACAAAATTGTAATTTATTTTTAAATATTAAATAATGCCCATACGTAAAATATATCTTCGATATTTCATAGAATAACATGTTGTAAATAAGAAATAGAAAGAATTACATTGATTACTGTATTATTGGAGGAGCTATGTTTCCAAATTATGTTATATTTTCTATATCCAGCAGCCATCTTTGATTGTTGCCGTGGAAACGGGGGTCTGACAGAAAAAAATTGTATTCAGTAAGACCTACTCTACAACTTGGGCACAAAACATTTGATTATTTATGCATTTAAAAAATGTCCTATCTAGCTCCCATATCTCTCTTGTTCGGAATTTATCAGATGAGCACAGCACTAATAGTTACCTTCAGTTTCTGGCTCATGAACCAACTGTGGTGTGGATGGTCCACCCTCCGACTGCATGGATAGGTCAATCTCTGAAATAAAACAATAATTTTTGTATACATACGTATTATGCTTGGACAAGGTATGTCCTAAAGTAGGGTTTAGTTTACAGGTAAACACATCCTAAATGCAAAATGTACTTTGGTTAGGATATAGGAGGAATGCACTGGCCATAATATACTTCTAAATAGCAAGACACTGGCCACAACACACCCACAAAATGCAAGGTAACATCAGCATCTAGCTTGGCAGCAGCAAGACCAGCTATGCCAAGACACTGTTTATTGATTCTTCCAGTCAGCTTATCACACTGGCTCTTGCTTAACTTATGTACACATACATTTACAATTTGAAGACAATAAAGCATAATCTTGAAAAGTACACACTAATACCGAATGCAGGAAAAAATCACTCTAGTCAGGAGGCTCTGCTCAAAAACTGTTTTGACGCATATATATATATATTTTATACATGTATAGATATACTAAAACTGTTCAACAGGTAAGGATATATCTTAAGATGGGACATGCATGATGTATTTAACTGAAGCATGTAATGAACAACATACCATCCAGTGTAACTTCGTCAAGTCTTTTACCAGAGTATTTAGCCAATTGTCCCTCATCGCACAGAATTAACAGCTTTGCCACTTTTGCTCTTTCAATGACGCTCTCCAGGCATCTGTAGTAGGTCTGATGCACCTCCATGCTGTGGCCAAGATGCTTCAACACCCATTGTAGTTCCACATCTTTGAGGTAGAGCATCTGTAGGAGATTACCACATGACATCATATCAAAAGTTATGTTATATAAATAATTCAATGTATACATTAATTACAGCTAGCAAGATACACGGACAATTAAACATAGCGCACAGGGAGAATGCAGTTCTTTGGACATCTCAATGCTTTAGGTGTAGAAATGGTATGTGTCCAATAGCTCGATGTATGTGTCCAATAGCTCGATGCTGCTTAAAATAACAATCCAACACGTTCTTTATATGTGTACGTCTTGAACACTGGGCAACTTGTTTACTGTTTCAGTGAAACTCAACGCAATTATACACGAATGCACACACAACACAATATAACTCTAGGGCCAAAGGTCATGTTGATAAGGAAGCTATGAAGTATGAACATGAGACCTTGAAACAGTAGGACTTTTTTACTCAGTGATGGATAATTCATAGTTTGCATAAATTAACTTTCTCCAGTTTTTTTCACACGTTAACTGTGTTTGATGTCAGCACCCCCACAAATTTTATAAGTTATTGTAGTATTAAGTAAATTATGCTTGATGGAAACCAAAACAACAAAAACTAGTAAATACATTTCTTGTGTTATTAAATCATTAAGAGGACATATATTTTATAAGCTTTACCAGGAAATATCTTTTGAGCATCTTCTTGCATTTTTATTTAGTGATCCTGATGTCCCATTTTTATTGCCCAGTATTGAAGATGTGGACATGTTATTTTAATTGTCCAATCCAATCTAAATAATTTTTGATCCATTGTTATATTAGGCTTAACCAATAGTGATCTAAAAAGTAAAAAAATGTATTAAACTAATGTAAAATGTTAGTCATGTCTACTCTCCAAATTTTCTGTTATTAAAAAAAAAAAGTTACTAAGAAGCACCTACAAATAGAACAGGTTATATGTGTGAAGGGAGGTGCCGAACTTGTACAATGTTAAATAATGTTCAATTTACCTGTGTAGCTGTTGCCAAATACTTTCTTAACTCAGTGCATCGTAGACGTGCACCAAGCCACTTGCTTCACCAGTGACCTTTCGTATTCCGTCGCAAACTCGAAGCACACTTTTGCCTAAGCAGAAGACAACATTCACACATCTCATTGAATCACGAATGGAGAATATGAATAACACATTACATATGTACATGAATAAATGTTCATTCATAACCCAGCAAATGTACTAAAAAATTGAGAAAACAGATTTTTGTTCACTTGTTAATTTCTCATTTTGTTTACGATGTGATATATAAGTTCAAAATATCTACTTAACTCATGATGTATAGGAGCATGGAAATCTGTAAGATTTTCCACACGACAATTTGTCATGTTTATATTTCTCAAAAGAATTTCAATTTAATTCTTCATGAATCAGTAATGTGCAGACTCTTTATTTATTAAGTACATTTGACTACGTAATCATTTTGATGCTTATGCTACAGTATGCTTTTTTTAACTAGGGCTTACTCCACAAAACAATATTGCTCACCCTTGTTAGCAAAGAAGAAATGATTTCCTCTATCGTCAACTGCCTGGTCTATCCCTAGAGTTTGGTGGACGTCAGAATTTGACAGATAATCCATGGCAGCCCAGCAATCCTGTGGAATTAGCACTGGAACTGGTGTGCCCCTCTTTCCTCTCACAGTGACCATCACCTGTGATTTCACAAGCTCCTTTTCTAGTGATGTCAGTTGAGCCATGCAGTCTGGGTGGAGGTCAGCACTGCTCGAGATCGCCTCGGTGTAAACTTCAAGTCTGAAAACAGACATTATAAACACCTTATTAAAGACTATTGATAATCCCCCAAAGCTGCAACATTCATAACCAGGTGACACTTCTCCAAGCCAGTAATATACAATAAAAAAAAAACAATATTAGGTCTAGTCTTGTACACTCAAAAGAACAAGCGGTCAATTTTTTTTCTTCAGGCTTCTCGTTTTTGTTTTGTTTTCGTAATTACCGTAAGCATGCTCATACATTTGAACATGGATCGTGTTTTGTATTAAAAGTCAATCCAAAAATCTAGTATACACCTGTATAACATCCGAAGAACTATCATAATCAAGGCATGCATTTTCACTCAAATGAGTCTGCTCAAGGACTGGGATGGGATATAACATATATACTAGTAATATATCAACAGAACATTATAAATCTTAGACTTTCTAGTTCTCCAGGCCTTCGTTTGTTGTAGGTGGCAAGTCTTGTCTGGACCAGACATACAACATCAAAGTATGTCTTCCATGTGGGTTTCTTAACATCATATGTAGTCATGGTCAATTTGTTCTTGACAAATTTTGTGAGTTTACTGATGTCAGTTGGGTCGGGGAGTTCTGGTCTTCTGCTGAAATTTCTCTCATGAGCAACAGCACTTGCTGTAATGCCGATTTTGATAAGCCATTCTTTCTGTAGGACCTTCGTAAACTGTTTGGCTTCTTGAGCTTTCACCTTGTTCCCTTCCTTTATGGCAAACATTTCTTTGGCCTGTGCTAGTCGATGAAGGTCTTCCTTGAGCTTCTTTGCTACAGATGGAGTTTTCATGTCATACACCCCATCACTACCAGAGAGCTTCTGACTAGCAGCAAGCTTGACATCCACCATTCCATCACTACCAGAGAGCTTCTGACTAGCAGCAAGCATGACATCCACCATTCCATCACTACCAGAGAGCTTCTGACTAGCAGCAAGCATGACATCCACCATTCCATCACTACCAGAGAGCTTCTGACTAGCAGCAAGCATGACATCCACCATTCCATCACTACCAGAGAGCTTCTGACTAGCAGCAAGCATGATATCCACCATTTCAGGCTTGATGAAGTCTTCCATAGATTGCTCTCCCTGACGTACATGTAGTTTTCTACACTCTATCAGCAGTCTTGCTGCTCTCCGCATCCTGTTGGATGCGTAATTCCCCCTGCGAAGAGGGTTCCGACTACATTTTGCAAGCCATTCTTCACCAAGTCTCATGATCAATTTGTCTGACATGACTGTTGATTTTACTTCCCCGCGATGCATTGGGTCAATGACTTGGTCTTTCAGCAGTTTTGACGCTCCTTGATATAATTCGTCATCAGCACCCTTAAGAATCTTCGAATGGATTGCCAGGTTTTTTGAAGAGGACACCAGGTGATCAGGTTCTAAGGAAACAGCAAGACATCTTTCTCTCTGGTGTCGTGCGATATCAGTTAGAATCATCCATGAATAACATTCTGGGCAAGGACCATATTGATCGATGTCAAACTCATCCTCTCTCTTTCGACGTGCTAGTACAATGCTGCCTTCTTTGTCTTTAATGACGGCAAGATTATGCTTGTGATCGCCTCGCATTCGCAATAGTTCCATCTTTTTTCCAGCCATTTTTTCTTCTCCAGTAGTCAGATCCTGAATGCTCTTTACATCCTCTTCATCCTGATGTTTTCTTCTCAGATGGCGACTTATGTTCGACCCACTATATGAGCAGAACAGACAGTAGTGAAATAAATTCCACACTCTAATGCTCTTCTTCTCTCTTTCCGCCATGTATAAATTTGAATTGAGTATCGCTGGCATTGTGAAGGAATCAGATTTGCTGACATTAGTGGCGCATGTCGTTGTTTCTGGCATTATAAATGGGAATATTTCTGAGTCATCACTCTCACTGTCAACGCTATCGCTGACCACTTCAACTGTTGGCCCCTCAGGTATTCCAAGTGTTCCATCCATCTGAATGTAAAAACAAGCTAGTGTCCAGTCTCTTGTATGTGTTACAAATTGCATATTAATAAACGGTGGCATGCGTCAACGGAAGGTAAATTATGGTAATTTTGACTGCAAAAATTGCTCCAAAACATACCTTTTGATGGATATTTTATATGAACAGGTGGGTCATCCCAAGCGAAATCAACCAATGATAAATACGTTGGTCCTTCAGAGATGCATGTGCATTCTTCAAAAAAGCTAAGCATTTACATGTAAATTGTGTCTATAATTAAGGCCCTATTATAAGAACATGGGGTAACCCCAAAACTGCACTTTTTTTACCTGTTTTCAGGTGCCTCTAGAATCATGAGAAGTGTACATGTTACACATCTGAAGTTTGTACAACATGTAAACATAATGATAGATTATCAACGCTTTGTAACTTAGTAAGATTTAGGCAGAAGGACAGCAGTTTTACTCTTGCATGACAATGAAATAAACACATTTTATAATTACCTAATGTGATTTTAACAGCAAATGTAATTTATTTTATTACAGCAGTGTCCAAATTGCCATGATCTAGTGTCAGTGATACTGGCAATAATCGTGCATCTACTTACTATACTTTCTGAATTATTCACCCATAAACATTTAAAATTTATTATGAATTTAAAATGCGAATTTGGGATACATTGATTAATATGGCTTAAATGGTGTATTGTATCGTAGAGAACACATCAGTATAAAAATACGAGTATTATGTAATTAAATTATGCCCATCTAATTACACACCTAAGTTCTGCCGGCAAACAAACATCAAGACTAGCTTTACTGAATTACGTTCACTCAAGACAAGTCCAAGTCAAGAAATCAAGTCTCAGACTGAATGACATTTGATTTGGCCACACTACATCGTTTGACTTGAGTTGTCTCAAAAACAAAGTTTAAGGCAACAATAAAGCCTGAGCTTGAGGTACACAAAGATCGAACCACAGCGGCCGCCGCGGCTGTTGGATCTGGCCAGTTTTGACGATAAACTACGACAGGTCACCGGTCACGCAGCCCTTACATCATTAAGTCCGCGTTAAATACTACATATTTAATATCACTGGAACGGCAAGATAATGTTCTTTACAATGGCATAAAGTTTTAAAAAGTATTCCTTTATTTGACGAACTTATCGTTCGCGATTGAGCGATGGTACGCACCAAAAGTGTAACGCCGACGGCGCTCCGCGACGGTACCGTTTTCGCAAAAACAGGTCGCGGCAAATTGAAAACCCGCACTTGTAAACCTATTTGGATCGTCATGAGATCAGCTCAACCAATTAGAAGACGTGTTCGTCTTCACTGCAGTCGTTGCACGAAGTTTCTGCATTAAACCAAACGAAAGTTATGTCGAATTATCGTATAAACATGAATTTTTTGTAGTGTTATCGCCTAAAATTCAAGTTCGTGTATATACACACCTACGCGTCAGTTTCAGACTGTTCAGGTGATATATGTTATGTGATATTTTAAAAAGGTTTACAAGTGCGGAAATCGCATTTTGTGCGACCTAGTTGCACGGTTTTCGAGAACGCCACCGCAGACGGTGACGCTGTGCTAAAAATAGTAACATCTGCCTGGTAACGTCAGCATGCTGCTGGATATCCGCCAGGCGGACAATCGCGTTGCGCTGGTTGTCCGCTAGGCGGATTTGGCGCCTAGCTGTCATACAGGCAATCCCTATTCACAGTACGCTGGCTACACTTAATAATTGATTTTAAACTTGAAATTCATCAACTTATATTCCAACCTTACTCTGTTAAATATTAAATAAGAACTTGTTACATTTGTTGTTTGCTTACTAGTAGTAATAACTAGCCAGTTTAAGATTGGTATTTCCACCATTATAATATTCATTTATTGCCACAATTATATTATTGGTGTGTATAACTATATATTATTTAATTAATAATTATATATTCTTATTTATATAACTATTGTAACAACAGAGACTAGCAATAACATTTTAGTTGTTGATGCAATTATTCATTACTCTGTGTATTTAAATGCAGGTATCTCTCAGGTCCATGACACTTTCTGCAATTCACTTTGCTAAGTATAACTCGTATAGACATTAATTATGCAAAGTGGGAATTAAGTGACATCTAATGATAGTAATTAAACTCTTTATATAGTACTATGATAAGAAATGCTAAACGTTAAATGATAAATTGATAATGCTTTTGAAAATTTTTATAACACGAATGAGGATACCAAATTTACTATGTTCGCCATTTTATGTTATGATAATTACATTAATAAATTATGTAAATGGCAAATAAGTGACTTCTAATGAAAATGTTTGTGCTGTACTATTTTACAACATGCCTCAAATAGTAAAGATGTGCTTTTCGAAAAAAATGTATTCAAAAATTGGGATTCTACATTTAATATGTCTGCCATTTTATTTTATGCATATTACTCCACAAATTATTCAAATTGTGGTAATTAATTTATAGCAATGAAACAGTTTATGCTGTACTATTGTAAACGCCATTACTGAGTTAATTACATGCTCAAAATAACAATTTCTTAACAAAACATTGGGAATCCTCATTCAATATGGCCGCCATTTTGTAATAATTATGCTAATGATGCACCAATTTTGAAAAAAAATTGGGATTGAAATTAACTATAATGAAACAAGATATATTGCATTTTCTGATACCCTGTAAATATACTCTAAACAATTAATGACATGACATGATTTGCATCTTGTTACAGTCTATGATTCAATGTCAGCCATAGTATGCTAATTAGGTCATGAAATATGCAAATTAGGTCAACGAAAATGCAAAAAATTAATTCCTCGTGTGAAAATACCTATATATGCAAATTTTGAAGTAATTACCTCAATTAATTACTTATCTGTTGTGAAAACAATGACAAAAATGGTAAAATAGGGGTACACCCTGGAAATACTGTGTCTGTGACCCTATTCTTTCTGTGTTATTTTTCATGTTCACCGTTCCAACGAAAACCCCTGAGGTAGTAACATTTCGAACTTAATAACTTTGTCAGTAGTTGTCCGATTTTCATGAAATAAAAAACATTTACTTAAGAAGAAGAAGCTCCTTACATGCATAACAAAACATGTTTAGGTAATGCAGTTTTTATTTTTCATGTGGTAATGCTAGTAATGCATAAATATTTGAAAAACGATTATCCAAATGAGTGTTTCCTGGCTTTTTTTTCAATCCAAACCGACAATACATGTAGACTACGGTACATTAATTATTATACTGGCCGACCCGCCTGTCAGTGTCGGACAATTATTAATTGAAATGTCAGCCTAGGCATAGGGCTATTTACAAATATCAGAATAAATTTGTGCGAAATATTTTAACTCGGTATCACATACTTTATTCAATTTGAGCAAACAAATGGTAAAACAGATTGATTTTGATAAAATACTGACAAATAACAACTGCGAGACGAAGTCGCGCTAAATACATTTCTAATTCTATCGGCACGCGAGCGCCATTTTGTATAAGTATATTATATATTGCTCTGATATACAAATTGCAAATACTAATTCAGATTCATCAGTTGAAACCGGATGATTTTTTGTGTTTATAAATCAGTTGATGATTCGTTACAATCAAACGAACGAGCATTGCGTATTACTACAACAAGTCAGAGAACTATAGACCAGTGAGTTTAACATCAGTGATTTGTAAATTATTAGAAAGACTAATTAAAGATCACATGGTGGATTTTCTTGTTAAACAAAACTTGATAAACCCATCTCAACATGGTTTTTTTAAAGCGAGGTCATGCTTAACAAATATGTTATGTTTTTTGGAAGACATCACTAAGTGGGTAGATGAGGGAACACCAGTAGATATCGTCTACTTAGATTTTCAAAAAGCTTTTGACAAAGTACCACATCAAAGATTACTGCTTAAACTAAAGGCCCATGGCATAGGAAATGGTATAATAAACTGGATAGAACAATGGCTGATTGACAGAAGACAACGTGTAGTAGTTGATGGGGAGGCTTCAAACTGGAAATCGGTATTGAGTGGGGTACCACAGGGATCAGTATTAGGTCCTATATTATTCTTAATATACATCAACGATTTGGATGATGAAATAACAAGCAAGGTGTTGAAATTTGCGGATGATACAAAAGTGTTTAGAAGGATTAAAAGTGATGGAGATAGACAGCATTTTCAAGATGATCTTGACAGGTTGATGAAATGGTCTGAAAAATGGCAAATGATGTTCAATTTTGGGAAATGTAAATGCCTCCACATAGGACATGGGAACGAAGAGGTAGAATATACAATGGGGGGTACTGTACTAAGTACTACTGTAAAAGAAAAGGACTTAGGGTTAACCGTTAGTGCTGATATGAAGATTTCAGAGCAGTGCGGAATTGCAGCTTCAAAGGGAAATCAAATCCTTGGATTAATTAGGCGAAACATAACGTATAAGGAAAAAGAGCTAATAATACCGCTGTACAAAACAATAGTTAGGCCTCATTTAGAATATTGTATTCAAGCGTGGAGGCCATATCGCAGGAAGGACATAGATATGCTAGAAAGAGTGCAGAGGAGAGCAACTAAAATGATACAAAATCTGAGGGATCTTAGTTATGAAATACGCCTAAAAAAATGCGGTTTAACAACACTAGAGACCAGGAGATTGAGAGGAGATCAGATAGAAGTGTTTAAAATATTGAAGGGTTATGAAAATATTGATAGAAATATGTTTTTCTCAGTTAAGAAAGATAGAAGGACTAGAGGACATGATCTTGCATTAGCAAAGGAGCAGAGTAGATTGGATATAAGAAAGTTTTCATTTTCACAAAGGACTGTAAATGAATGGAACAGATTACCTGCTGATTGTGTGGGTGCTAGTAGCGTGAATATGTTTAAAAATAAAATCGACACATACCTCAGACGGGCGGGATACACATAAATAAAAAGGTCGGACTCTCGAAAAGCCAAGGGCTTCCTTGTCCACCTGCTACCTAGAGTTAATTCTCTGGGTGGCAATCTTGTTAAATCTTGTTAAATCTTGTTACTAGTAAAAGCAAAGAGAAAGTCACTTACCGCCAGCTTCTTCTCAAACCCGCCAATACCATATGGAGGCGCAGCGACCGTGTTACGGATTGCGTGATTGGTTGAACGCCGTAAACTCGCGTCTGATTGGATGCGCGCCAAAAGTGTGCGTGTCATAACGACACACACTCGCGGATCGGAGTGATTCTAGTGCTGCCATCTCATGGTTAACACACGCAAACCACCATACGCACACAACACAGTTCACACAGTGAATTCCTTGTGAGATCACACCTCCGGGTGCCACAAGGGGGCGTTTCATGTCATTTCTAACATGTTTTAAGAGGTCGATCTCACAATTCAAAACGATCTCGCATTGCTGTAAAAGCAACAGAAAAGGATCTCACAATACGCCAATACACGCCCCCCCCCCACACACATATATACACATATTTGTGTGTTTGTGTATGTGTGTGTGTGTTTGTGTGTGTGTGTCTGTATTGTATATATATATATATAATATATATATATATACTTGTATATATAGTTTCATATTCACCGGGTTGTGGGACGTTCTGTAAGCCCGCTACTCACGTTGTGGGACGTTGGCCAACATTGTGGGACGTTGAAAATGTCCCACAACCCATGTTGCGTTGTGCGACGCCCATTTGACTCTAAATAGATGTATGCTAATTTCTACGTAATACAATCCCACAGCGTTGTGGGATTGTTTGGTTCGCATTAGCTAATGTAGATGGCGCTAGCATCGATTGTAATCGTCGACTGGAAACGAGTTGGCGCCGCTCATTGCCGCTACGCCCACAGAAGGGTCGAAGGTCAAAGGTGACCATTCGCAATGGACTCGGGAGGCATTACGCGGGAAAATGGAAAGATGGCGACAAAAAGCCGGCAGACAGGAATGGTAAGCAAACATGTCGTTTAACAGTATTTGTTTAATGATTACATATGTGAATAATTGCAGTCTTGCCCGAAGAATTTAGATGAAGAAAAGTTTGCAGCCATTAGGTTAGACTAGTTGGTAGATCTGTTTGAACTATTGCAGCAGCCTCCGCAAATATATTGAACGCTAGCAACATTAACATTTTAATTAATTGACTGTCAGTTTTTGTCATGATGCAAAGCTTAACAAAATGTATGCAACAAGTCGCTATTTTAAATCATTCACAAGCATTTAATCGATATTATGCAAACATATGTAATTATATAGTTTACATGCGAGAAAGACGTTGTTAAAATTATTTTAAACGGCTATAAATAGTATCATATACAGTGTACCATAAACTAATAAATTACCAAACTAATTTACGTTGCTTAAACAACATTCGTAGCTCCTGTTTTTGTGCAAAATCCAGAGGGTGGGTTGGGTCTATGGGCCTTTTTGCCAACAACGGGATTTGCATGCGACATTTTTGCTGAATGAATGTGAAACCTGACCATAGATTTGTAAACACCTTGTGACTTGTCAATGATTAATAATTTCCCCTGTACTGCCGCCTGGGTTACTTGTGAGACCAAAATGTTTAGGTAAAATTCCAATGGATCTGCGCGCTATCGGGGTACAAAGTCCAAGACATGAAACAACACATTACAGCAATAGTTGTCAAAATTGTGGCTTCCACATTCCGAGTTTTATCAGACGCCCTACCCTACCGTATACCCACTGGCACTGCTCTTTTGACTTTGAAAGCTAAAATAGACGGCAACCACGCGAACAACATTATTTTATTAAGTACTCTGTTTAATATTTGTTTTATTATTAAGTATTCTGATTTATCATGTCATTTACCTGTAATTTTAGTATACACAAGTTTAGTTATAATAACTAGGACTTTGCCTTATTAACTTTTACTTTTCAAACAGTAATTTATTTAGCTCTCTATATGCGATTTTATGTGTTTTAGATTGATGCCAACATGGTAGGCCTAAACACCTGTGAACAGGGCATTAGCCCCGAATTTGCATCTAAATAAAGTTTTATTAATTATTATTATTATTAAGACAATAAATAGTGAGTCAAGTTAAAAAAAACATGTTACTTGGGTTTGTATTGTCATTGTTTTTAATTGAACTTTATAATGTTTATATTTGCCATATTGGTGCAACCTGCTGCATATATTGTTGGTGTCTACAAAGCAATGGTGGCTCTCATTGACATCTTTCTTTGACACCATTGTGATTGTTTAAAACCCTAGACATTAAGACAAGTTGCAGTGCTTTATGTGTGTTTACATGCATCTCTTATTCATTTTATGAATTTGTCATTATTTAGATAACACTGACGATGATGAAATCTCTCCAACTACAACACGAAGGAAACACGGTTAGTATTCTTTCTTAGACTATTGAAGCGTTGTAATATACTAATCCGGATGTTCGAAGTGTTTATTTGAAGTCACTATTTATTATATAGGCAATGCTTCTTTGAATTACTGTGCATACATATGTCAAAAAAGGAAATTGACTGGATAGGTTACTGCCTCATTCAAAATGGTGTGGCGCAGACACAGGTGTGTGACTGTTACCGTTACCGTTAGCATATTCATAGCAAATCAATTTCCTGCCACCTTTTTAACGAAGCGTTTTCTAAATGTAAATGTTCTCTTATCATCCATTCTGCAGATCACATTCAAACAGGTTTTGTTTTACAAATATCACTATCCTGGGGAGGCACTTGCCGCTCTTGCTCCCTTCTAGGTGCCCATCCTTAGCATAAAATCTATCAACAATCCTCCATTTGCTACACGTTTTTGCCAGTATTTTGGATGTAACAACAGCATGTAATTTGGATGTATTATTTTGTATCACATTTATTTTAGGACCTCGAATCCCGTGAACCAAAGAGTCACTGCAGTTACTTACGACAGCATTCTGCAACAAAATCAAAGATTGTGTCTTCCCCGGCTATAGATGCATAAGACGCCTGAAAGACAAGCATCTGGGAATACTAAAAGGACGCACGGAGGCACAGATTACTGCTCGACTGCAGAATATGATCAACAAATGATGTTGTTACGTGGGTCAATATTTAATAAAGGGGCAACACGGTGTTGCCGACATTCAAAAATTTTTATCACACTGAGTATACTTAGGTGTTCTAACTGTGTATGGAAATATGTGTATATATATTTTATCTGTTATCTTTAGATAGTTTTTTCTTTTAAATATGTTCACGTACGCGCAAAGAAAAATACGAAAAACGCTGATATCCTGCTGAATTTTGTGTTTCGCCAATGACATGGCAGTAAAATTTGTTCAAAAGAAATACAAGATGTGGACAAGTATTGTATTTCATGAACTATAATGATGTATGCTAATCGTTTAATGCTAATGACACCAGGATCTGTATATATGTATAAGCCTATCCTCCCTGTGTTCCAGAGTAAAGCGTGGACATGGACCCTTTCTGAAACCCTACTGAATTATATTGATATTATGTATTATACTGATAACACAACTAGTTGTTTCTCATAGTAAACCGTTTCATGCAGAGTAAAAATAAAAGATGTTTGCAATAAAGTATATATTTTTGTGTCATCATTAATTACTACAACAAAATAAATGTATTTATCATGTGTACTGTTTTATTGTGTAAAATACTGAAGTATACCTACAGTTTGATTAAAATAAATAAACAATGTGGACAAGGATTGTATTGTATAACTTTGTGGTGAAAGATAATTATGTGATGGCTAATAACACCAGGTCTACCTATCTACACTGTTTGTTCTCCCTGAAACTGAATCCCAGTTTGCAGGTTAAGGCGTGGACAGGGACAACTCTATATATTACAGATATACAATGACATATGATAAATGTGTTAACCTATTTAAATTTTTTAGGAGACTAATTTTCGTAGCACAACTGTGAAATGTTGATCCATGTATCACTTCTGTGCTTTGTAATAAAAATTGGATTACGTATCCATTACATTATTTTGTGTATGTTATGAAAAACCCATTAGCAAAAACAAATATCTGTTCGATTAGTATATCTCGTAAAGTAAATAGAAATGCCTGCCACAGTTTATTTTAAAGTAGCAATCGGAGTTAAACTACCGTTAGTAAACTGTTTTAAGACTGTTTATGTAGAATATGAACAGCATTTTATTACTTGATCATACCTGCGACCATATATGTCACTTTACTATTGTATAAGTTATTTAATAACTTATGTTTTTTTACATTGCCAAGATCGGTCGGGGAATAATACATGTTTGGCACGTCTTTTGAGCTTTATCTTTATTTATAAGCTTTATCTTAAAAGTACATATTATGTGAAAAACGTTATTATGGTATTGAGGAAAATGATATATAGTTTGTTGGGACATGATGATTCACCGGAAATTTGTATTTAAAAGATGAATAATCTGAGAGTCCAACTTAAAAAACACTAATTATTTATTAAAATAATACTTTTGATAGGACAATTAAATATTGATATAGAGCCAAACACGTTCATGCATATTCTACCATAATTCACTTCTATCATGGATTGTGGGATGTTATGTATATATACATAATTGTGTTGTGGGACTTTGGTAGGGTTCAAGGTCAAGGCCACTACAAACGTCCCACAATGGAACATCCCACAGTGTAAATATATATTAAGTTAATTAACAACTTTTTTTTTTAAATCGAAGTATATTTATAATTCCCGACCCAAGTGAAGCAAATATACAAAATGAGAAACTTGTTGGACAACGGGAAAGACGACGTTCCACATACCACTGTATATGTGTAATGCCCACAAACCCTCGCAAGTGTGTATATATATAATATATATATATATATATATACATACAAAGAACATAAATTTGATGAAAAGACTGTAGAGCTATGTGTTCTGTAATTTGATAGGGTAGTTGCTTTGACCGGGACAACATAGGGTATTTCCCACTGACCTAATAACTCATAGTTAATATAACTCGCTGAAAGGGTCGCAAAGTGCACCACGCCAAGGTTTCTTCTGCACCTAGTAGCTGCACGCGTTCGGAATGATTAATTGTAGGCTTTGCTGCACAATATAATCACAGTGCTCATTTGCTTTGATCTCATCCCAACTAGCACTACTGGTTTTAAATCTTCCAATAATGTGTTTAATCTCGTCAGTAGTTATATGTGTTAAAACATGGTTTTTATAAGCTCCACACATATTATAACCACGATTAAAGCATTGTAGCATAACCACAGCCAAAGATAAAATGAGGGGACTTCCAATGTTATGGCACAACCGGTCGTTTAGTGCATGCTCTCGTATTTGTTTTTACACTAACGGGCAACGTAATTTAATTGCACTTCGCGCGATGTTCCAATGAATAGGATATATAGAAAATATTCTTACTCAAATAGTATATGTTTCCAAACGATGTTTTATCAAGTTTATTATTCGTTATGACCGAATCGGCTAACCATACTCCATTGCAGCGAAGGAATCACGTAAGTGTTTATAGCAGTATACGGAGAACGTTTCGAAGTCTACAGTCGACGCAATATAATCCTAGTGGTATGTAAATATTTTTTCATTCTGTGAACCAGTCATTTTTTGTTTTCTTAGGATGCGTCACCATTGCCTTATTTGGTGCTGGTTCCACTTGCATGATTGTCTCAACAACAACCATACAATAGCTCCTTAACGAGCTATATATTCCTCCAAGGAACACAGCTGGTGCAGTATATTAACTAAGCACACTTTTTCAAAAGGTTGCGGGCGTGTAGCAGCGTTGTGTGGGTGTGGGTGGGGGGTGGGGTGGGACACTATTGGGGTTGTACGGCGGGGTGGCAGTGTGGTGGCGTGAGGGTGTGGCCCCGGTGTTTTGTGTGTGTGCGTTTGCGTGCGTGCGTGCGTGCGTGTGTGTATGGACGTGTATGTGAGCGGAATAATGTTCGCACAATAATTGCAATGTGGCCTTCAAGAACAAGAAAATTAACGTGCCGCAAACACTATTATGTGACAACACTATTATACACACACACACACACACACACACACACACACACACACACACACACACACACACACACACACACACACACACACACACACACACACACACACACACACACACACACACACATACTTTGTTTATATAAAATCATTTTTAAAGACACAATCCGCAAGAGATCAACAATTATAACCGCGTGCTATACGTTTATTATTCCGCCGGCTGCATGGCGACTGGTAATTTTGTAAAGGCGTAATTTATTTTAAAATGTCAAAGGTGACATATATGGTAGTATCGCGGTGCAAAATATTAGTACACCGCACCTGCCCCCTAGACCTAAGGAATTAGGCGTGCCCGGCTGCCAGCCATAGGCGCGGGAACAAGGGGGTAGGGGGTGGGGGATTTCTCCGGGCAGGTTCTGCCCCCCCCCCCCCCCCATTAAATGTGAGCGTGAATGTTTATTTTTGTGGCGAGCGTCAATGGCGGGTGGTAATCTAAATTTCATGAGACGATTAATGTGTATTTTTGTTGACTGTGAAAGGTGTGTGCAATTAGAGAGCTGACATATGGTGATCTGCCCCCCCCCCCCCACTAATAGGCGGCCCGGTGCGAAAACAATTTCCAAAACACCCCGTCACCCCCGTCTTTCAGCCGAGACAGCGGAGAGAAGCTGAAGTTACAGCGTCGCAGCGGCGAAACATTTCCAACAATACCCCCCTCCCCCGTCTTCCGACGTCACGGTCGAGCCAACCGAGACAGCCACAAAGTGAAGGAAACTGTGAAGACATGCGGGGGCGCGGCGGCGAAAATTGTTCAGTGGTTCTGAAGCTCCGGTAGCATCCGCCATATGAATTTCGTTCCCGCGCCACTGCTGCCCGCAGACCTTTTATAATGGGCCGACGCGACAGTACATGTGCCCGCCCAGACCGTTTGGAATAATTATATATGCCCGTTCATGTTATAATAAGTAATAAGCTGAAGATACGGCGACGCGGCGGCGAAAACAATCGAGCCGCGGAGACAGCGAAGTGTCTGACTTTATGGCGGCGCGGCAGCGAAAACATGTCTACTACACCAGCAGCCAGTGGAGGTTTTTGTAATACAGTTAGCGAACTATAAGCCAATGAAAGGCAGTAACTTGCATAATAATATAACAGACATTTGATGAAAAGGACTATAGCCTAGGCAATAACGCGTGTATCACGAACGAACAGAAATGTGATGAAAAGACTGTAGAGCTTTATTTATGTTCTATTTATAATTATACGTCCGAGGTATGTAGTTGTATAACGCCGTGAACATAACCACACGTTCGAACTTATTGTAGCACAACGAACAATTTTCATAGCAACGTATTGATGTTAGCAGTTGCCTATGCATTGTTCTCTTATTTATGTTACCCAAGTGTTGAGTCGATTATAATGGCCTCACATGCAAATAGTTTAACATATGGCATTTACTATACATTCACTTGAAATTAGCTAGCACTAACATTCCTAAGCATAAATAAAGAATGAATTCATGAGTGCTGCCAATTCCAAAATGTACTATTGTATTTATTTACATGTGCATAAATATACATACTCGCGTGTGAGATGGTACAGAGACTATAGCAGTTTCAGTTGTATGCTTGTATAACACACACATAACCACATAACCACAGTAACATAACGACAGACATAGGGAATTTCCCACAACCTTTATTCTAATTATTCACACGATTGAAGCAAGTCGCCAAACGGGGTCTCCCGCCAAACTACGACTGTTTGTAGTATTACGGACATAGTGTCGTTAAGTCTACGGGTGCAGTTTGATCTATCTACA
The DNA here is from genome assembly GCA_963995525.1 of Escarpia spicata. Taxonomy (NCBI): domain Eukaryota; kingdom Metazoa; phylum Annelida; class Polychaeta; order Sabellida; family Siboglinidae; genus Escarpia; species Escarpia spicata. Next base: position 55,689,630 of record OZ023211.1, on the reverse strand, counting down.
GGTACGTAGATGTTATATTTTCAGTGTCAGTCATTTCCATTTGTCTAAGGATGCGTCACCATATTGACCTAGTTGCTGGCTCAATGTGACTGTCTCACCAATAACCACGCAACCGCTCTTTGAGCTATATTCCGACAAAGTACATAGCTGACGTAGTAACTAAGAAACATTTAGTGTGTGCGTGCATGTGCGTGCGTGCGCGCGCGCGTGTGTGTGTGTGTGTGTGCGCACGCGCGCGAGTGTTTGAGTGTGTGTTTGTGTGTGTGTGATGTGCGTATGTGTGTTTGTATATATGTGTGTGTGTGTGTGTGTGTGTGTGTGTGTGTGTGTGTGTGTGTGTGTGTGTGTGTGTGTGTGTGTGTGTGTGTGTGCGCGCGCGCGCGCGTGTGTGGAGTGATGGGTGTGGGTGTATGTGTGTGAGTGTGTGTGCGCGCGAGTGTGTGCGGGTATATGCGTGTGTGTGCGTATGTGTGCGTGTGTGCGTGTGTGCGTGTGTGTGTGCGTGTGTGTGTGCATGTGTGTGCTGGTGTTTAGTGAGTGCATGTGAATGTGTGTGTGCGTGCGTGTGTGTGTGAATGTTTGTGTGTGTGTGTGTGCGTGCGTGCGTGCGTGCGTGCGTGCGTGCGTGCGTGCGTGCGTGCGTGCGTGCGTGTGATTACTCATCATGCTTACTACCCGTATGGAGGACGGTTCTTGCTATTGAACATTTTTCGCCGCTTCGTCGCCGTAATTTCAGTTTATTGTGACCTTAACGGGGCACATTTTCAATGGTCTAGGGGGGCACGGTCACGTAGGCCCATTCAAAAAGATCTACGGGCACACAACATTCCAAATGTCTCGGTGACACGTGCCCCCAGCCCCCTAAACACGCCTAGCTATGACTAGGACCTACATCTTCCATTCCAGTCATGTGTAAACAATTGTAAATGCTCTTAAGGCCAGATACTGCACGATGTAGAAACGTAGCGCTGTGCCAAAGTCACGCGGCAATGATACAGTTGACTGACCGTGAGCGGTGAACTTACCTGAAAAAACCCGTGGCGCCTTAACCTCGAATACCGGGGCGCCGTTAGGTGGCAGTACTTTATCGCCACTCACAACAGCCTGGAATTGTTATGGTTTTGAAAAGACTCTCTTCTTGGCGAGTTCATGAAGGTGTTGGAAAATGTTCGCCGCCGCGCCACTGAAACTTCAGCTTTTTCTAACCTAAACGGGGACACATTTCAAAGGTCTATGGGGCATATATATATATCTATACGTTACGTGCCCCCTGAATAATAAGGTGAAGGTTACAATAAGCTGATATTATGGCGACAAGGAGGCGAACATTTTTTTTAACAGCACCCTCCCGCGTCCACACACACGGCCGCCAGTGGAAGTTTGTATCCCCCCTAGACTACCCTTTCTGGACACGCTCCTGCAAGTTGTGCATTCATTTCAACCCCAAATCGACTTTCCTGAGTTTAATGGTGACATTAAGAAATGCCATACGCATATATATATATATATATATATATATATATATATATATATACATATAAATAAATCATCATCGTCATCACCATCACACGGGAGTTATGTCGTCTACTTTGTCGACCACATACCTCTCCATGGGGGTATACTCCTGTGCCGGGTAAAATACGTCTGTAGACAAGACGTTTGACAAACTTGTTGGCATCAAACTGATCGAGCCGCAGGACCGTCTGTAGTAAAGCCGATGTGTTTTTGATGAAATCTCGGAAGGTATTCGGTAGCGAACTTAAAGGCGAAATTGGTTGGAAAGTTTGTAAATATTGATAACAGAACTATTTGGTGATATGATCTACTGCAAAATACTTTGTGTTTATTAAATAGAAAGAGGCATCATATCTTGGAATGGAAATTTCTAGTAGCTGTATCATGATTTGCTGACATAACCGTTGTGGTTATGGCCATTTGCCATACGAAAGATAGCACATATACATAGCGAGTTCACTGCTGTCCACTGGACAACATAACACAAAAATCACTTTGCAGACAGACACACACTACCAAGGTAAGTCATAGTTGCATTCTGAGATCGTCCATCTATTAAATACAACTTTCAAGTGAGTCAACATGGCGCAAGCACTATGTTAATTTAACCAAACATTTTATTCATATAATATGCATTTTTAAAGACACAGCGATGCAAAATATCAACAATTACACCCGCGAGCAATTCGTTTATTATTCCGCTGGCTGGACCTGTCGACGTGTAATTTTGAAAAAGCATAATTTATCTAATGATCTCAAAAGTTACATAATATGGTAGTGCAAACGGGGATTTACCATGAAGACATTAAGATGACACGGATAAATGATGAATATATAATTTATTTGGTGTGATCCCAACTGGGAATTGCAGTCAAATACTAAACTGAAGCCACAAATGCTACACTGGTGAAATGGGGTCTAAAGACTTAACATATCAAAAGTAATAAGAACAAAAAGAATACTTACAGTTTGGGTAAAATAAAGATAAATGATTAACTGATTATTTAGTAACCATGCCGGTAACATTATATTAGTATCGCATGGCATAATATGTAACGTAAACTTACTCGTGTATAGAGTACACCGCAACGTCAAATAGGAGACCTCGAGATATGGACAACTGGCTACAAAAGACACATTTTGTGGGAAGTCCTCATCGTAAGATAAGCAAGTTCCCGACATAAGCATCCATATCCCGTCGTTTTATTTGATAATTAACATATATAATGTAACAAATTGGAAGTTGAATATAACGGAAGCGGGAAACGCAATAGTCTATCCCATATCGAAACCAAAACCAGTGCACACATATTAAACAACCACCGATATTGACTTAAGTAGGCGAACTGTTTCATTTTAAAATCAGTCGCATGGATGACAAGACCGGAGTGCTTGGCTGATAATAAGGTACGAATTTCACGTATAGGGGGTAACATTAACCGTTTGTTAATATATGGGAAACACGAGGTTATAATAGACATATCCACGTTTTACTATACTTAAATGATTCTTAATATGATGGCAGTTCACTCGTACCTACGTGTATGCGTGCCATGTGCATACAACATATACGTGTGTGCATTTTTTACATGCATTGGGTCTACAGGTAAGCATGCATAAAACGACTTATTATGTAAGTGTCATAAAAATGCATGTTATGGTGGGTGTTCTGCTTTGCCCGGGGGTACCCTACAATACGATTCATAGGACGTCACGTTAACAGACACAACCATCTAGTCATCGGTTATGTGGCTGGCAAGATGGCTGACAAGATCGAGCGCGCTAGGCTCAACACGAGATATACGAATTTCACATACATAAGCGGTCAGTCACTGTATGAGTTGTGACATGAATCGTAGGTCATGCATGCAAAGGAGACTCGGAAAGGCCACAACGGCCGCCCGCCAAAGGGAAATGATTAATAAAATCCACACTTCACTTACAAAGAAATCAACACTTTTCCAAGCATTAGTTTATATAAGTCATTAAATTACGTACAGTTGTTTAATACTTTTAGGTGTCACAGATAGACAAAAATGTTGACTGGTAACGATTAGAGATTCCAACAGATTTGTAGTCTTTGCATTAGTAATGCCGAGTTTCTTTCGTTATAGTGGCCACCCATCAATTACTTTTAATAGAAGGCAAAATAGACCGTGGTCATATTTGTAATATGCCCCAGATTAGTCTGAAACTTATATGCAGAATACAGACAAGTCTGTTACCATTAAAGCGACCTTATATAGGTTATAACCACGTTTACGAGTACTTTCGTTATGACTCTTATGGCATATGTATAAAGGTTATAACCACGCTTGCGAGTAGTTCGTTATGACTCTTATGGCATATTTATAAAGGTTATAACCACGCTTGCGAGTACTTCGTTATGATTCTTATGGCATATTTATAAAGGTTATAACCACGCTTGCGAGTACTTCGTTATGACTCTTATGGCATATTTATAAAGGTTATAACCAAGCTTACGAGTACTTCGTTATGACTCTTATGGCATATTTATAAAGGTTATAACCACGCTTGCGAGTACTTCGTTATGACTCTTATGGCATATTTATAAAGGTTATAACCACGCTTACGAGTACTTCGTTATGACTCTTATGGCATATTTATAAAGGTTATAACCACGCTTGCGAGTACTTCGTTATGACTCTTATGGCATATTTATAAAGGTTATAACCAAGCTTACGAGTACTTCGTTATGACTCTTATGGCATATTTATAAAGGTTATAACCACGCTTACGAGTACTTCGTTATGACTCTTATGGCATATTTATAAAGGTTATAACCAAGCTTACGAGTACTTCGTTATGACTCTTATGGCATATTTATAAAGGTTATAACCACGCTTGCGAGTACTTCGTTATGACTCTTATGGCATATTTATAAAGGTTATAACCACGCTTACGAGTACTTCGTTATGACTCTTATGGCATATTTATAAAGGTTATAACCACGCTTGCGAGTACTTCGTTATGACTCTTATGGCATATTTATAAAGGTTATAACCAAGCTTACGAGTACTTCGTTATGACTCTTATGGCATATTTATAAAGGTTATAACCACGCTTACGAGTACTTCGTTATGACTCTTATGGCATATTTATAAAGGTTATAACCAAGCTTACGAGTACTTCGTTATGACTCTTATGGCATATTTATAAAGGTTATAACCACGCTTGCGAGTACTTCGTTATGACTCTTATGGCATATTTATAAAGGTTATAACCACGCTTGCGAGTACTTCGTTATGACTCTTATGGCATATTTATAAAGGTTATAACCACGCTTACGAGTACTTCGTTATGACTCTTATGGCATATTTATAAAGGTTATAACCACGCTTGCGAGTACTTCGTTATGACTCTTATGGCATATTTATAAAGGTTATAACCACGCTTGCGAGTACTTCGTTATGACTCTTATGGCATATTTATAAAGGTTATAACCACGCTTGCGAGTACTTCGTTATGACTCTTATGGCATATTTATAAAGGTTATAACCAAGCTTACGAGTACTTCGTTATGACTCTTATGGCATATTTATAAAGGTTATAACCACGCTTACGAGTACTTCGTTATGACTCTTATGGCATATTTATAAAGGTTATAACCAAGCTTACGAGTACTTCGTTATGACTCTTATGGCATATTTATAAAGGTTATAACCACGCTTACGAGTACTTCGTTATGACTCATATGGCATATTTATAAAGGTTATAACCACGCTTGCGAGTACTTCGTTATGACTCTTATGGCATATTTATAAAGGTTATAACCACGCTTACGAGTACTTCGTTATGACTCATATGGCATATTTATAAAGGTTATAACCAAGCTTACGAGTACATCGTTATGACTCTTATGGCATATTTATAAAGGTTATAACCACGCTTACGAGTACTTCGTTATGACTCATATGGCATTTATGCCTCGGAACAAAATCAATATTGGGGAGCAGAAGTTTCTGCAGAACCCCACTCCACACTTCCGGGCGCTGTCGGACATAACATCGGAAGACGCGGGAAGTTGAACGGGGATACTAATGGAATTTTTCCGCAGGAGCTTTAGCTCTTCAGCACCACTGCGCCTGCGTTGTCGCGCTGTCACTGTCCATGACGACACCGGAAGACGGGGGAGGCTGTTGAAGGTTTTTGTCACCACGCAACCATGACTTCAGCTTTTCCGCAGCTCATCACATCGGAGCTGTCCAACGATATTCAGCGACGTTAAAACATTTTGTTACCTCTTCAGGCTTTACGTAAACCCTCCCCGCTCTCCAAAATCCACCAATTCATACAAAACTCGCACCACCTTTCATCAACATTGGGGGCTAAGTCTTTCTCTAACCCCACACCAAAAACAAAATGCCATCCCTTTTCTAAATATTTCTTCTACAATTATTGGGAGGCACAGTCTGTTTGCCTGAGACATGGTTACATTACACCACTAACGCTACCGTATTTCGAGTTTTGGTCTTACGTTACAGCATGTGATTTAATTATCTCGAAATCGTATACGTGTACAATGGTGCATCATAGGGATTTAACGCTAACAGGTACAACTTGTGAATGTAATAGCGAACAAAGTAAACACTATTTGCATCAAGTAAGAGATGTGATGGCAGAGTTTGTTGTGTTGTTGATATCCTTTGTCATGCACAGGTGCTACATTTGAAAACAGAACCGATGGCTTCTCTGGCTCCACCCACAAGTTTGATGCAAACCGTTTTACGCGGGCCGCTTCCAAAGTTTGTTGCCCTTCCTGGTCGATTCAGATGTGTTGTTTGCGATGGCGTGTTGAAAGATCCGTGGCAGACAGAATGTGGTCATAGAATGTGCGAGGCCTGTATGACCAGGATCTTTGAGTCTGCTGAAGAAGTGATGTGTCCTGCTTATGATGAAGATTGTGTGATGATATCTAGAGGCAAGGTAAGTCTATGTTGTTGTATACATAAAGATCACATCTCATTGTGAGTAAGACATTGTCCATTGTTATAATGCCCAATGTACCTACATCCCAAAAGTTTTTTTTCAAGTAGGCGTGACGACACAATCATGTCTATCAACCAACCGACGCAACGAATGTTGACCCTTAGTCTTCCTTGGTAGACATACGTTATTGTGACGTCACGCCGACGTTGATATATCGGTCTTACTGCCATTAAAGCACGTCAATTTCGCCGCCGTTTAAAAGTGGGTGGAATTAATTACTTATAACATGAAATGAAGAAATGGTGAAGTGCGCATGTCTGATCCTATGCAAATAGCAGAAAGAGGATCCTTTCAAATGATACCAAGATCGTCGGGATGGGACGAGCTGCGAGGGTGCTAGCGACCGTAGAATGTCATGTTTTGGACGTGTTTCGGGTTGTCCATTTTTCGCTCGCTTATCTGTTTTTGCTACAATTGTGTAACTTTTCTTAATTAATTGTACCGGGCAGCAAAAGAGAAACAAAACAAACTATAACTCTGTATATCAATGTTTCATTTGAACATTTTTACAACGGCCCATCTACACGCTGTACTTTATTTACAATTGCTGTAAATTGCTAGCACTTGTCTCGTCATTTCGACGTACAAACAATATCAGATCAGACATCGTCGTCGTTGACAATGCAACAGTCCTAGCATTGCTATAGTCAAACTCGCATGTATGAGAGATCAACACGATATATTTTACAAATATGTGCCAAGCACAAACCCAGAATCTTGGCGATGGGACCTCCAGATGGACACCAGGAATATGAGCTACACTTGGAAACGGTTTGAGAGAAGACTCTACATTGTCCACGTCAGAGCACTCTGGAGAGCTGTTGTCGACGGCCTATGCCCCAGGAGGGACGATGGGCATAAACCAAACCAAGCTAACCAAGAATCTAGGTTTCATTGTGTGATCTCGAGAGAGAGTCTTGTTCTCCCATCTGCTTTAGCTAAATATGTAGTTATGTAATGTTCTAAACATGTTCGCGTCTGCGTTGAAATGGATAATCTTCTGCCTCTTGTAGATGTTCTACGACAGGGGGACGTGTCGAGAGATTCTCCTCCAACCCGTCTACTGTGTCCACAGTGAGGCTGGATGCACGTGCACAGTGAAATGGTCTCAACTCGAGGTAGTTATTTAGGGAGGGAGGGAGGGAGGGAGGGAGGGGGGGAGGGAGAGAGGAGGGAGGGTGAGAGAGAGAGTGCAATCAATTTCAACATCTGGATGTGTACGACACCATAGCATTCAGCAAACACCCCAAGAAGTGACCGTCAAACAACTTCATACTTGTTATAAAAAATCTACGGTGTCATGACTTCATACATTACACACTCAATTATGCATTCAACCAATAGAAGTGTGGCTTTTACAACATTATATATATATACCATGTTCTGGTGGTTAAAATGACAGTAGTTCATATACACCAAGCATCGCACGAAGCATCAATTTGCATTTAAAAATCATGTGAATAATCCTCCTGTTCTGACGACACTTCTAGTAGGTTTACAACCACGATGTTTTATTTATTTCCCTTTTTGTCATTTATCTTTCAGTTTTTATTGGTAAATTTACCACATGTAGCAATACCGAATTACATGCAATTATAATCTTGACTGTTCGCAGAGCCATGTGGAAAAGTGTAAGTTCGTGCCAGTCGACTGCCCATTCAAGATATTTGGCTGCAATCAACAAGTGCCCAAGAAGTTATTGGATGAGCACATTAAACTGTGCCTCTATGTGCCAGTCCGTTGCAGTCATTGCCAGGAAGAAGTGGGAAGAATCCTCCTAGAGGTTTGAACTTTGTACGCTGTGCTTTCACCCGTCTAATGCATACTGTTCAGTGCACAATGTTAGGATGGCCATGCCATGTTTGTTTTTAAAATAATATAAAAACCTACGGGTGTGCAGCTTTCCATCTAGCGACTACGATGCAGATTATATAATTTGTTCATTGAGATTGCAGATAATATAGTAAAATTATTTAGTGTAAAATGTGATTTCGTTTTGATATCTGGTAATACCAGCCTCGGTTTGTTTGGCAGGAACACATCAGCAAAACCTGTCCAAACGTGATTGTGAATTGCCCGTATAGTTGCGGCACCCAAGCATTCAGAAATGAGGTATGTATGTTCTTGGTTGTGACAGTATCATGGGACGACTTTGTTGCTTCAGAGAGAAGCTGTAGTCCAAATATGCTTGCAGCCTGACTTTACAAATGTGTAAAGAAGAAACTCGGAAACTGGTTTGTTGACATAACTGATCTAATTGTCACGTGACCTGTTGCTAGCAAAAAGTTTTTCAAACCATAAAAAATGGAAATACCAAAGACATGAAGAGTTCTTACATACCTTCATATATTTTGAAGAAATTCTGACCACAAGAGTTTTTCTTTATGACAAAATCATAAGGAAAGTTGCCAAAGTGACAACTGTTTGCGCGAATATTTGGTATATATGAGATGCCGTGCAGCAATAGTATTGTAATTCACACATAAACCGTTATCAACATTGTTGGTAAAGACAAAGCTCAATAACCTATCCATTACGTGACCTGTTGCCTGTTGTTTTGGAAAAACTCCGTCAAGTCGTCGCTTTAGACAAATAAGTTGGGTATTGTGTAGAAAGGGCACGATATGTGACAGTGGCTAACTTGAATTGCATTCGGTATGCAACTGGAAGCCAGTGTAACTGCTTAAGTAGGGGCAGTGATGGTGAGAAACGATGTGCGTTTAATACCAAACGTGCTAAACAAAACAATTCTGTACACGTTGGAATAACTAGTCAACAAGTGGTGTATTCTAACCAGCCTAGGCTAGTGACGCGAAAGAGTGAGAGAGTCTTTTTCTGCGCAATTTTCTAGATCACTTATGTTGTTGCTAAATTTGTTGTCAATTCATAATTAATTTAAACATAAATAGCCAATGAATATCGAGTGACTACAACTAAATGTATGTTTGCTACCCTTCCAGATGGAGTTGCACCGAGAGGGCTGCGTTCTGAAACCGCTCAAGTGTCAGTACCATTTTATTGGATGCCCATTTGAGGTATGTCATGAACTACACTTAAATGTTCAACTTCAGATGCTTATGGATATTATGTTTATTAAATGTGTTTTCGACCAGGGAATACTAACAACTTGCTAACATGTATAGATATGCGCAATGTGACACCACAGTCCCACGAGGTAGGGTAATATTGACTTGGCAGATATAAAATGACAACTCAGAGAATAATCTCGAAGCAAAATTATGTTTTATTGGTAGAAAAAAGAAGAACCATCAAACGGGCTGTTAATTGTACATTGCTATAGCATAAACAGTGGTGGGTATCTATGAAAAATGGTCGGGCAGTCTTGACTGAAAGCTTCCCAGAGAAATCGAAACATGTGTTCAATTTAACTGGTCTGTCAGGCAGTAAAATAAAAAAAGGTTCTTATATAGCGCAGTATCCATTCCTCAGAAATGCTCAAAGCGCTTTATATTTTATACCCTGGCTGACCTGTTCGATGGAACACCATCTCGACTTTTCTGGGAAGCATCCAGACACGCTGCAATTAATGCGCGAAGACTTTTCGTACACAAATATCCACCATTGTCTATAGCCAGGTACTTATTCATACAGCTGAGTGAATTGGAGCAAAGTAGAGTGAACGAACTTGCCCAAGGTTCAACACGGCAGCACATTATTCGAACCTTGGTTCTCTCGGTCGAGACCCCGAAGCTCTAAGCACTCCACTTAGTGCACTCCACGTACCTACAGCAGTACCGATTACATGACCGACTGGAGAATATTTACGATGGGAAACATAGGTAACGGTTACTACAACGTCTACAATGTGTGATACAAATATGTGAAGATAACCACGAAAACGTGTGAACGTTAGTGTTGTGCTAAAATAAGAATTGTAATTTCACTTATCTACGTTTGAGGTGTAGATATAATATAATGCTGATGCCCCTGGCCTGTCGTTAAACACAACTAACTAATATTGATATGTAGTACTTTGTACGGCTGATCAGGATAGGGCATCTTTTGCAGGGCGGTGAATCAGAAGTAAGCAAGCATGAAAGCACTGCTAACCAAGACCATTTTGAGCTACTGGTTGGACATGTTGAGGGAATGGACTTGAAACGTATGCAGCTGGAGACACTAGTAGAGGTAGGATCTTGCAACATAGCCAGAATCTCGATGTATTGCACTTGACATAGACAAGAAATACAAATCTCTGGAAATATGGACAAATGCAGTGCGTTCCAAAAAAAAAAGATCCTAATGTAAACAGCTGCGTACCAATGAATGCAACACTGCGCGATGAAGTTGAGTCTAGTAGCCTGGTAAAGAAGAGGTTGCGAGTACGAACTGCAGGATGAAAGAAAGATCATAGAAGCAATATGGATATGACATTGAAATGGATAGAAAAGAGATTGTATATTCTGAGTTACAATACAATCTACTAATCAAAGCCACCCCTTGGCTAGTGGGGATTTATATACTTTATTTATGAGATATACGAAGTGGATAGGAAGTAGGAACAGAATAGGAAGACGGAACGAGAAGATAACAAGAAACCAATATAGAGAGACCACATAACAACTGATCTAGAATTGGCCTGTTTTAAATACTTTGTGTAGCTGGAAAATGCGTCAGTAGGGGTATGTGATCAAGCACCACGGAGAGATAGAGAGACGCATCTATGATATATAATCCTGTCACACAGTGATATAAGATGAATAGCCAAAACAGTTTAATAGCTTCTCTGAAGGACTGGATTGTATGGAAACATTAATGCTGTGTTATGTTTCCCAGGTTGTATTATGCAGAATACTTCAAACCGAACATAATTTAGGATAACGACGCGTTCAACTTGAGAACAGAGAAGACACATCTACAACATTTGTAAGTGCCAAGCAATGCACGAGGATATCTACAACAAGACTTTTAGAAAAGCTCAACAACGACCAACCAGCTAAGCGTGGTATATATGTGATCCACGTACCGTAGAGCAGTGGTGGTTATGAAATACGCGGAGGCAGCAGTGGTTGTGGAGGAGGATGCGTCGTGGTGGACGGAGAAGGATACAAAAAAGTAGAGATGATTGACAGAAGCAAGGCACAGCAAGAGTGAAGCAGCACATTTAGGAAATATGGCCTCCGAGTGAATCAGGAGAAGACTGAAGTAGAGGGTTTAAATGAACAGGAGGTGGACTCGCATGTAGTTGTTGATGGAAAGACCATTAAACAAGCGACCAGCGTTGTATACGTGGGCGGTGCAGTGTGTGAGGATGGAGGTAGTAAGGAAGCAGAGAGAAGGGGATAAACAGGAGCAGCAGCAAGAAGGAGGACGGGAGGAGTTATAGAGGACAGAGCACTGGAGAAGTAACTAACTAAACAAGTTTTGGAAGTCTGCATGGTGTCAGCCTGTATGTATGGGTTGGGAACACGGACACTGACAGAGAGACAGGACGAGAAGTTACATGTAGTAAAAAACTACTGGATCCGAATAATTTGAAGAGTAAACCGAGAAGGTAGAAAGAAGATAAAGGATTTGAGAGAAGAGGTTGGCATGGAAAAATCACCTAAACGATGCGAGTCAGAAGCAGAATGAGATTAGTAAGGGCATAGGCAAAGAAAAAGTGAAGGCAGATTGTTGAAACATCATGGAAAACTCAAAATGGTAGCAGAAGAAGACCAAAGCTGAGAAGGAACGACAGCGTGAAACGGGACCTTTGGAGGGCTGGAGTAAACAGCCAAGAATGGAGTAATATTGTGGAGGACGGGTAGAGGTGGAGACAGTTAAGACAAACGAAATAAGCTATAAATTAAGTTACATCCCACTTCGCAATGGAGCAATGGTAAGACAAAGATAGCTATTAGACAAAGTTAACTACAGAGAAAGATTATGCTCTACTATTTTACAATGACAATCGGAATAGCTAGCGTCACCCAACGAAATACAAGTAAATAGCGGAATGTTCTATCTGGAGGGGTAGTGGCAAAGTTTTGCATGCATCTAATAGGGTGTCCGAAAAGACAATAGGGTGTCCGAAAAGACGCACCTGACGCATTTCCTTAAACGTAAACAACATGTATTGTTAGACATCTATAATACATTAACCGTGAACTGCATTTGATCAGGGACACCAACCCGAAGAACACCTAATGTAGAAGATGAACTGCAGCGAGTCAGAGACAACCTTGTGAACAACGTATCTAGGTGGTGAACGTCAGTTGCCGAAGTTTACGTAGCTGACGAACACCATAAGACCGGTATTGGACGAAATCATAGCAGACGCACAACAGGACGCACATTTACTAAAATGTTATGGACAAGGCGTGGTTTTTACATCAACCTAAACCAGGCAGTTGTAAATAGTTGTGCTGTGTAAATTTCGGTTATGATATTTACCATTTTAAACCCATGTTTGTTGTTTAGAGGCAACACAATTTAGAGGCCTTTTTGTTGTTGTTTGAGCGTGTGGTGTTCATTTGCACCATTAATGTGCCGGTCCTTAACATTTAAATATCTGAAAGTAAATATGTATCTTGAAGCATCATTCCTAAATATATAATATGACCAGTGCACAAGGAACTAATTTTATACAATAATTTATACTGCCAGCCAACATACGACACTACTGTCTTGTTCATTTCCTGCTAATGGTAACGAATACTGTTACTATGTGTTGTCTATTATAATGTGTTTAATGGCAGAATATTATTAAGACGCAAGACAGCATGGGCAGGTTACAAGCGATGTTGGAGGCTGGAAGGGGGAAGTCAAGAGCATAAGGTGGCCTATATGAGGAAAGCGTTACGAAAGACGCAGGAAGGTAACAGCTGAAAGGGAACACCAGTGAAGGGCAAGAACCAAAGCAGTGTAACAGCACAGCAAGTATTCTTCACCCCAGGACACGGGAACATGTGGACAAACATAATACATATAGCTTGTCTAACAGCTGAGGTGTTTTCTTTTAGAACGTAGTGCCACTTGGATGGTACAGGTGGACGGACGAACTCACGGTGACGAGTTTGTTGGTGTTATGATCATCACGTCAACGACATGTAGCTATAGACCGTTGGTCTCTTTGTGTAATCTTTCCTTCTACATCTTCTTTTTCCAGCATTTTCTTTTTGGGAACACAACATGCTTTCGTCTCCTTTCGCTCCTGCTTTATCTTCTGAGGTTATAATAATATATATATATTTTTTATAACGCCACATCCAGTATTGTTCGTGGCGCTTCACACCATATTAAAATACATACAAATGGTAGAATTGCAAAATAAACATGTCTATTAATTTAAAATAAATATTAGTAGTAAAGAATAACATAAATAAATACATACATATTAAATAATGTAGAATGTCTAAATAAAGAAGTAAATAAATAGATATATTAGCAGTTATTCATCAAAATGATCTAATATTAATAATAATCAATCTAGCACAATAATTATATAAAATAATACTAATAAATACATATATATGAATTATTAATAATAATAAGTAATTTAATAAAACATTTAGTATAAAATAGTTTACGTGAGGAATCATGAATAATCATTATACGAAAACGATAACTAATTAAAATTGGTTTTAGTAGAGGGCAGTGTTCATCTAGAATGACACTAATATGAAGTTCAAAAGAAATGTGTCTTCAGACGACATTTGAAGATTATGGACTCTTTCTTTGCCGTTTGGTCATTGTCGTTATGCACTAGAATATCCATAACACACAGAAGTTTTGAAACCTGCCACACTGCTACTGTAATCCGTGACCGGAAGAAATCAGTAATGTACGTAATGTTATCCGTTTATGTTAAAGGTATGCCTACATAGTAAAACTGATGTGTTAATGGTATTGCTGTCACTCTTGCAGGGGGTCATGTTATATGTTTATATTAAAGGTACCCCTACAGAGTAAAACTGATGTGTTGATGGTATTGCTGTCACTCTTGCAGGGTGTCATGTTATATGTTTACATTAAAGGTACCCCTACAGAGTAAAACTGATGTGTTGATGGTATTGCTGTCACTCTTGCAGGGGGTCATGTTATATGTTTATATTAAAGGTACCCCTACAGAGTAAAACTGATGTGTTGATGGTATTGTTGTCACTCTTGCAGGGGGTCATGTTATATGTTTATATTAAAGGTACCCCTACAGAGTAAAACTGATGTGTTGATGGTATTGCTGTCACTCTTGCAGGGGGTCTTGTTACATGTTTATGATAAAGGTACGTCTACAGAGTTAAACTGATGTTTTGATGGTATTCTTGTCACTCTTGCAGGGGGTCCGGCATGACTATAAATATGTACCTGCGACAAAACTTGGTGATGGCAGATTCTTCGCGTCTTCTTCAGATTCTGTCCCTGGGGACGGCGGCACGCCTTCTGGTGGTTGCAGAGGCCTATTCTGGAATTGCATGCTCTGGAGCAGGTTTGGAAAATTTGTAAATGGCCTGAAGTTGCCTGAGCTGCAGATTATGTTTAAGCATACGAGTGCGTCAACGACCTTTGGTGGTCAACTTCAATCAGCTATCAATTTATCATTTTTTCTTGTTTAACAAGATTGCCACCCAGAGAATTAACTCTAGGTAGCAGGTGGACAAGGAAGCCCTTGGCTTTTCGAGAGTCCGACCTTTTTATCTATGTGTATCCCGCCCGTCTGAGGTATGTGTCGATTTTATTTTTAAACATATTCACGCTACTAGCACCCACACAATCAGCAGGTAATCTGTTCCATTCATTTACAGTTCTTTGTGAAAATTAAAACTTTCTTATATCCAATCTACTCTGCTCCTTTGCTAATGCAAGATCATGTCCTCTAGTCCTTCTATCTTTCTTAACTGAGAAAAACATATTTCTATCAATATTTTCATAACCCTTCAATATTTTAAACACTTCTATCTGATCTCCTCTCAATCTCCTGGTCTCTAGTGTTGTTAAACCGCATTTTTTTAGGCGTATTTCATAACTAAGATCCCTCAGATTTTGTATCATTTTAGTTGCTCTCCTCTGCACTCTTTCTAGCATATCTATGTCCTTCCTGCGATATGGCCTCCACGCTTGAATACAATATTCTAAATGAGGCCTAACTATTGTTTTGTACAGCGGTATTATTAGCTCTTTTTCCTTATACGTTATGTTTCGCCTAATTAATCCAAGGATTTGATTTCCCTTTGAAGCTGCAATTCCGCACTGCTCTGAAATCTTCATATCAGCACTAACGGTTAACCCTAAGTCCTTTTCTTTTACAGTAGTACTTAGTACAGTACCCCCCATTGTATATTCTACCTCTTCGTTCCCATGTCCTATGTGGAGGCATTTACATTTCCCAAAATTGAACATCATTTGCCATTTTTCAGACCATTTCATCAACCTGTCAAGATCATCTTGTAAATGCTGTCTATCTCCATCACTTTTAATCCTTCTAAACACTTTTGTATCATCCGCAAATTTCAACACCTTGCTTGTTATTTCATCATCCAAATCGTTGATGTATATTAAGAATAATATAGGACCTAATACTGATCCCTGTGGTACCCCACTCAATACCGATTTCCAGTTTGAAGCCTCCCCATCAACTACTACACGTTGTCTTCTGTCAATCAGCCATTGTTCTATCCAGTTTATTATACCATTTCCTATGCCATGGGCCTTTAGTTTAAGCAGTAATCTTTGATGTGGTACTTTGTCAAAAGCTTTTTGAAAATCTAAGTAGACGATATCTACTGGTGTTCCCTCATCTACCCACTTAGTGATGTCTTCCAAAAAACATAACATATTTGTTAAGCATGACCTCGCTTTAAAAAAACCATGTTGAGATGGGTTTATCAAGTTTTGTTTAGCAAGAAAATCCACCATGTGATCTTTAATTAGTCTTTCTAATAATTTACAAATCACTGATGTTAAACTCACTGGTATATAGTTCTCTGACTTGTTTCTCGAACCTTTTTTGAATAACGGTATAATGTTTGCTTCTTTCCATTCTAAAGGAACCACTCCCTCTTCTAATGACAAGTTGAAAACTGTTGCAAGTGGTATGCTAATTTGTTCTACAATTTCCAATAGTAGTTTGGGTGGAATACCATCCACTCCAGGTGATTTATTTTCCTTCATAGCCCTTATTTTCTTAGCTACCATTTCCGGGGTTACAATTAATTGTCCTAAATAGTCTGAATCTGCCCCCTTGAACTTAGCCTTTGGTATTGGCAGTGAACTAATATCTTCCCTGGTAAACACTGAACTAAAGTACTCATTCAGGTCTTCTGCCATTATGAATCCCTCTGATATCATATTTCCAGCACTATCTTCTAGAGGACCGACCTTATCTTGAACTTTCTGTTTGCTTCGAACATACGCATAAAAACTCTTGCTGTCATGTTTTATATTACTAGCTAATTGTTGTTCATAGCTTCTCTTTGAATTTCTAATTTCAGCTGTAGCTTGGTTAAGTGCTTCTTTATAATTGTTGTAGTCTTCATCATTTCTAGTACATCTATATGACTTCCACATCATTTGTTTATACTTAATTTTTCTAATGGCTTCTTTCGATAAGTGTTTCTTTTTGGACCGTTTTCCTTGGTTTTTCACTCTTTAATATATTCCAGCATTCTGTTGCCGTCTTATTTTTCAGTGTCTTATTCCAGTCTATCTTTGCTAAATATTTCCTCATGTCCTTATACCTTCTCTGCTTATGAATCAAATACCTCTTGTGTTATTAAATGGCACATCCTTCTGGCATGCCAGCACTCTGACTTCGAAACCCAGACCGGGCAGGCATGATATTTAGTGTAAAAACCTGGCTCTCAACATTGGGGACCGTGTATCCCTCGTGATTCGGAGATCACGTTAATGTCGGTCCGTCTCAATTTGGGACGTAAAAGAACTAATGAGGACGACTGGCACCTTGGTTGAAATGTTCTGAAAAAGGCTGACTTGTTGAATGAGACCTCGTAAGACCATTACATTGTAACCATGTTAATACAGACTAGTCAGCTAATAGAACGTTGCCTAGCGCAGGAAACAACTAGAACTAGAACCGGCGTGCGTTGTTTGGTCTCAACCTACTTCTGATGAGCTTCTTTTCTATGGATGATATAATCGTCGTTGATTTTTAGATTTGATGGAGACTTTGTAGATGAGACTGCTATCACGATCTATGGCAGATTTGCTTGTGATGTTGTGACAGATTGATGGGCAGATTGTATATTAGCTATCAAGTACTGATATTCGTAGAAGGCAGCATGTGGAAGAATGGCTGGCACACAGGTGTGTTATTTAACGCGCCTCAGCAGCTGGGTTCAGTCAATGTTTAGAATTCACTATCCAGTGATTATACAAAAGTTCAGTACACGATGCAGTTTAAGGCATAACACGGGACCACTCACAACGTTCGTATGTCAGCAGTTCTTCAAACGGAAGCAACCCAAATGCTGACACGAGGCAACAGTTCTTCTAGAAAACGAACAACTATTTGTGAAATCAATCAATTTATACGGACGGTGCCATCTTTGTTATGCTTGAGTAGGGCGTTGAGCCAGGTCCACAGCATACTCAGGATTTCAGGAGGCCGGGCTCAAATACGAGCACGGCTTCGTGCTCAGGAAATATGATTACCAACTTTTGTCATCTGAATGGGATTATAGCGAAGCTATAAGTATGAATCCATGCTCAATTGAGCCAGTATATGTTTTAGTACCTCTAGCTCATGCGTTGGTCTGTCCACATGGAACCAAACAATGGCTCTTCAAGATCAGCCATTGTATGCAGTTTCACGTCGTGAAGCATAGCCAAAGCGCTGACTTCTAAAGCATGTATGCATGGAGTACTTCATTGAATTGACTTTCTGCTGCAGCAGAGGTTGTGTCATGTGTACGAACGACTGCCAGACAGTGTGTGAGATTTTGCTCTAGCAATGCAGTCGAGTAAAGTCCAGATGGCTAAGAAGCAGGTAGATAGTTTATGGAGTTGATGACAGATAATAAAGGCAAAGTTATGTTCGTGCATATTGCGGTAACCTTCGGACCTCTCAAAGCATCAAACACATTGTTCCCCGGCATGACTATTCATGGTTTCACTTCTGATAATCAACCGTTTGTTGTTATCATACATTGCCAGTACAACTTCTGATAACCGCAGTGTTTCAACGAATATACTAGATGAAATTTGCCATCACGAAAGTTGTATGTTTTTGCACCGTTTGTAGCTTAGCCTTTAATAGGAATCACATGTAATAATATCCTTGGAATCGTCCTATTTCCAGTCAAAATGAGACGACCAGAGTAGGCAGATATGGTTGTAATGTTGACAATTGCAGTCTTCAACGACAATATGTATATTTAAACATTGCATGTGTGAAACACAGGAATGCTGAGGAGAAGATGTTGGTGTCTTTCGTGTGTTGGAAATGTGGATGGGATGACCGTTTGTTGAATATGAATATTTGGACGTACTAATGTGAACAAACAACTTGACGTGCATTTACTTACTGGTTGGCGTATCTTCATGTTCAGGAGAACATCGACGAAGTCAGGTTGACAAAGAAGAACTTGCATAAGGCGGAGGAAACAATCAACAAACATGAAGCCACGCTGAAAAAGTTCATGGTGAATTGGACATTTGATATACACATGTTTATTATTTATATTGTCACTATAGTTCTGTGTGATTGTGCTTGATTGGGACCATTGTGTGGCTCAGTAAGTATTGGGCATTTTTCTGACAATTCGTCCCTGTAAGTAACCCAACAACTGCCAATTTTCACAACAGTCCAGTTGATACATAGCTCCACATTGTGTAGCTTGTTGGTGACCGAAGCTTTGATTAATACGGCAGGAGACAATTCAGCAACTGAAGGCCGACCGAGATACCTTGGCCACAAAGACTGAATTGAAGGAGGACCGTAGACTCGTGCAGGAAATGATTGCCACGAATAACAGTCAGTTTGAGAACATGGAAGAACGCGTGGTACGACTGGAGCAACAAGACCAATTCACCACACGCGGGAGCTTGTCAGGTACGTTGTTGACCTGTTCACAGTTTGGTATCCTGTTGTAGTTTTATAAATGGCTTTGATAGAGAGAGAGAGGAGAGAGAGAGAGAGAGAGAGAGAGAGAGAGAGAGAGAGAGAGAGAGAGAGAGAGAGAGAGAGAGAGAGAGAGAGAGAGAGAGAGAGAGAGAGAGAGAGAGAGAGAGAGAGAGAGAGAGAGAGAGAGAGAGAGAGAGAGAGAGAGAGAGAGAGAGAGAGAGAGAGACAGGGAGTGTAGGAAGGGAGGGAGGGGAGGGAGAGAGAGGGACATAGGGAGGGAGGGATGAAGGGAGGGGAGGAGGATGTATTAAAGGAGGGAGGGTGTGAGAAAGACAGAGACAGGCAGGCAGGCAGGCAGGCAGGCAGGCAGGCAGGCAGACGGACAGAGTGAATGGAGAGGGAGAGCGAGGAGAGAAGGGGAGGGAATGAGAGACAGTTTATACAGAAACTGTATACAAACAGAAACACCAAGTAAAACAATCGGTAAATAAGATACAATTCGAGTACGCGGAATGTTCTTGTGTCCACAGATGAGACCGTGAGGGAGCAGGAGGCCACTACACAGCAGGTCGGAGTACATGACATACGGCTCGCAGAGATGGACGTGCGCTTCCAGTGTCTCGAGACAGCAAACTACGAGGGAGTGCTCCTCTGGAAAGTGACGGACTACGCACGTCGCAGACAGGACGCCTTCAACAACAGGGTCAGTCCACGGTCTCTGCGCAACAATTGACCTGTTATATCGACCTTGTTTGCTCCGCATATATTAATATAGCGTTCCTAATATTAACGTATATATGTTGTTGGTATACTGGCTGCCAAATTGCGTATAGAAAAACCCGAAACATTGCTCGCAATTTGAATGTTTCGTCCACGTTTCTGTCCGTCTACTTGTCTGTCTCTCCCACCCTCCCTTCCCTCCCTCCCTCTCCTCTTCAGGGCAACGGAACATATAACGTCGCTTTAAAGAAGTAGGCCTCATATGTATTATCTCTCTGCTATTTTATAGTTGCACACTATAACACGATACCTATTTTACATAATGAGCCTATTGAACCTAGGCTGTATGCGTTCATCTGGAATATTCAGTCAGGAATAAACCACTGACGTAACGAATCCAGTCATCCTTTCCTAAACATACTTTGTACTCTGACAAAGATATTACCATGTACGTTTACTATGTGATGTGTTTGACTGTCGGGCAGTCTGTTAGAGGATGTAGTTACAGTAATTTTGTGGTACACTTAACTTTAACAAAGAGTATCATCGCAAAGAAAAAAAGACACCCGGTGCAGAGAAACAAACCACCAATACGTCGAATACCCTCTACCTTACCTCCACAATCTATCACACAAACTCGCTTCGTATTTCCATGGGAACATACCTAAAACCTTACAACTCCGTAGGATTCACAGGAGAAAATCACAAAGAATGACATATATGCACACAAGAAATAACATGTCCGAACATTTTAATAACCTACACTTCAGCGAAACCAGTAGATCTCTTAATATCAGGCCCACAGAGCATAGCGAGACAATGGCTCTAATGACTACTGTACGAGAACACCGAATCGACGTCATGACCAGACACGCGACTGTGCCGACCAAGGAGAGCAAACTATAGCGCAAGAATATCAGTGAAACGATCGAAATACGGGAGAGACACTAAGTCATTAACTTTGGCAGTGGCTATAACCTTCGCGCGATTATTTTAGAGTTGCTCTCATGTGATAATGACGTGCCAATATAGAGCACCGCTCACTGACACTGACGAAGTGACCACGAAGCCTAAGAAGGTTCCGTAGCTCCGGAGAGGATCCACCCAGACTTCTGGGAGGTAACTCTACAAATTTCTCAATAATAAATTAGTCTTTTGTTCGACACATCCCGATGTTTTTACAATATGTTTCACTGATGCACATTTCGTAATCTGTTGCCACCGTAGGTCATGTCGCTATACAGTCAGCCTTTCTACACGGATCGCTATGGTTACAAGATGTGTGGGCGAGTCTACTTGAATGGCGACGGCATGGGTAAGGGTTCACACCTGTCACTTTTTTTTGTGATAATGCGAGGAGAATACGACGCCCTATTACAGTGGCCGTTCCGTCAGAAGGTTACGTTGAGTCTACTCGACCAGTCGCCGGCTCGTCGCGACCTCTCGGACACCTTCCGTCCCGATCCGACAAGCTCGAGCTTCAAGCGCCCATCTACAGAGATGAACATTGCATCCGGCTGCCCCATGTTCATCTCGCACAACGACCTGCAGAACTCTCGCTTCCTGAAGGACGACACCATATACATGAAGATTGTTGTCGACACAATCGATCTCGCACCACGTTAAACAAACGTACCATAAAACATGGTCGTTACATGCCTGATGTTTACCATCCAACAAAAACACCAGAAGACTCTGAAGGATATCAATTACACGGCGAAGATCGTTACCGAATCAACAAACACGTACATTACTCTCTTTTACGCACGCTTAATGTCAACTATTGGCCAAGTAATAAGGATTTGAGGTGTACTATTACATTAAAAGTAATCATTTTAGAGCAAGGCGATTGTGTATGCTGTAACACTCCTGTGACAAAACCTACCTTTCACCAACAAATGCCAGATAGAATTAACACACCTAACAATCGTTTATATAATACATCTAGTTACACAATAAAGCAAATGAAAAGTTACCATGGCGGTTGGGATGGCCCAAAGGACGGCGCACATTACGTGTATGGTAACATAGTGCATCAAGTCAAGTTGAATCTCGAGGTAGTAAAAGGAGACAGTCACAAAAACATCTTTAAAGGGAATAAAAACACATATTGCTTGAATTCATGTTATATTACATCCTGCTATCTATTTCCACGTTCACCAAGCCAAAAAAAATAAAAAATTCAATGAATTAGAAATTCCACATTTTATGCTGTGCATGTGACGTCACTTATGACTCAAACTCTCATCAGGCCGACCCTTTCTATGCATTCAGAGCATGTTTACACGTATTACTTTTGGGTCGAAACGAGCGTCAGAATGAGTTATTGTGCAATATTCCGACGTAATACAAACACTAGTCATCATAGAGGAACAAGCAGTTATCTTACGGTTCCACATGAATCGAATTTTATTCAAAACAACGAATGCAAATGGGCCTACAAATCGACTAGGTTTCGACGAGCTTGGGCTCGTTTTCAGAATAATGATACCGAATGCAACCAACGGGAGATAATCTACACCAATAAACCTACATAGCAAACATATATTGTATCCAGCTACAGAAACTAACGTGTATAATCTCATAATATCACTAGAATATCGATATAGGAAGCAGGAGTTGTACAATTTATCATAACAACTTAAATCAGTCAGGGAGTTTCCGCTGGTGCCGCTAGCTCAGTGGGTAGGCGCGTTGGTTTCTTGTCTTTTATTTTACAAACGGGCGACGCCGGTTCAATCCTGACAGCATGCAAACCATTGATTTTCTTTACACTTTTTTGTTTATGTTTTCACGAAGTAATATAAACCAAATCATTTTATACTATAATGGACTGTTTATAAATTATTTTTTATTTTGTAGTAATTATTTATTTGCCACAAAAATGAAAATATGGTCATTATATAACGATGTTTCTAAATGTTATTTATCTAAACAAATATAATGTAATGGATATATAATTTACTAACTGTAAATATATTGTACGGTAATATATTGTAATTATATATGTGAAAACAGATTGTGATCTGTCTGGATAAATAAAATTTTGAAACATCGTTATATGTAATGACTATATTTTCAGTTTTGTGGCGAATAAATAATTACTATAAAAATTAAAAAGAAATTTACAAACAGTGCATCATAGTATACTAAATGATTTAGTTTATATTATTTCGTGAAAACATAAACAACAAAGGTGTAAAGAAAATCAATGGTTTGCATGCTGTCAGGATTGAACCGGCGTCGCCCGATTGTAGAATAAATGGCAAAAAACCAACGCGTCTACCAACTGAGCTAGCTGCACCAACAGAATTTTATTGACTGATTTAAGTTGTTATGATACATTGTACAACTCCTGCTTCATTATATCGATATTCTAGTTATATTATGAGATTATACACATTATTTTCTGTAGCTGGATACAATGTTTGTTTGCTATATGTTTATTGGTGTAGATTATCTCCCGTTGGTTGCATTCGATATAATTATTCTGAAAACGAGCACAAGCTCGGCGAAACCTACAGGCTACAAGACACAACAAGTTGTAGGCCCATTCGCATTCGTTGTTTTGAATACAATTCAATTCATGTGGAACCGTAAGATAACTGCTTGTTCCTCTATGATGACTAGTGTTTGTATTACGTCGGAATATTGCACAATAACTCATTCTGACGCTCGTTTCGACCCAAAAGCTATCCTTGTAAACATGCTCTGAATGCATGGAAAGGGTCGGCGAGTGTGTGTCATAAGTGACGTCACGATACCACGTGATCGCGTAGCTCATTAAAATTTAATTTTCCGCGGAAATCGCTTCACAGACGGGCTTAAAATCGAATTTATGCTACAAATGTATTTTTTTTGTTTAATGTTGTCAAATGTTACATACAATGTTAAACTTTGTGTACACATGGAAAAAGGATTTTAGCTAATGCCTTATTTTTATTTCCTTTAAAGACTAAGTGAAGTGGATCATTTTATTTCCAATCTGAACGGAATGTAGTCTAAAAATAGTGTATTGCTATTAAAATAATGTTTTAAGCTTCGTGTCAGCACCTATTTGTTTTGTCTCCTTTTATGACCCCGAGATTCAGCTTGGCATCCACTATGTTATCAAACTTGTAATTTGCATCGTCCCTTGGGCCATCCTAACTTGGCCCTTGTTTTTGGAGTTGACCGCCATGGTAACTTTTCATTTGCTTTATTGTGTAACTAGTTTATTTTTAGTAATTGTAGTAAACCGTTATGTATATTCAATATTTTGATGTAGACATTATTTTATAACAGTTACTGTTATATTGTCTGTAAATTGATGTTTGTCTGAAAACAAATCGGACATGTAGTACTGATTATTATTTATGTATCCTTACTTTTTTAAATAATACTATTTGTTAATTTTGTCTCAATCCACAATTTAGCTTGATATTGGGCGAAACCAGTTTGTTTTGCAGTTTTTATTTGCACAAACATCAAATAGTGGCCCGTTGGTGAGGATGCTTGGTATCGGGCGTAACAGTAAAAAAACGGCCAATTAACAATTGAAACAAAAGTGGGTAGAATTATGTATATTATGAAAGTATGTTATAGTGCGTTACGTCGATAAGATAGTTTACCTTGGCATCAGATACTTAAGATTTTGACTTTCCAATATTTCGTATTTTTTTGGAGGCATCTGAAGTAACTGTTTAACAATGGAAAGCCTATTTTGGCTGTTTTTAGGCTATTCTAAGAGGAATTAGGCCCCTTTTCTTGCATTGTGCAATTACATTAATGGAATTATACATATCCTGAAAGATCTCGTCGAAACGAATCCAATGATGTGTCTAACTTATATTTGAGATCACAAATGAGGAAATAATAGGAAATAATACAACGTGGAAAGTTAAAAACGAACTATCAGACTTTTTTGAAGATTGGCTCATTAACGCAATAGTACACCTCAAAGGTATGTTGCGTCGACAACACTTGAAAGTAAGCGCAGCGGTATGAGCTCCGGACTCTCGACTGAGAGAACGCGGGTTCGAATCCTGTGCGGCGGTGGCGAACCTTACTCTACATTGCTTCAGTTCACTCAGCTGTATGAATGAGTACCTGGCTATAGACAGTGGTGGATGTTTGTGTACGAACAGTCTTCGTGCATTAATTGCAGCATGGCTGAATGCTTCCTTCGAGAAGTCGAGATGGTGTTCTATTGAACAGGTCTGCCAGGGAGTAAGCGCTTTGGGCAGTCCTGAGGACTGGATACCGCGCTATATAAGAACTTACCTTCAACCCTCTCCGACACCCTGTTCAATGTCTCTTGCTCGCGTTTTTCTGTACATTTTCTGCACAGTTTATTAACTAGCGATCGTTGGTGACGCCATGGCAGTAAATGCCGCTGATCGGGCGTTGCCTTTTAGCAACGTGAGCGACTGTGCGGGCTGGTGTTTCAGGCTCTACTTGAAATTGACGTCGCTGAATTTAATATTTTTGACATCACAATAAAGATAATAATCTTAAATACACATTTTTCGCGGATGTACACAGGAATTGAGTTATTGCCGTTTGAGCATCGCGAATGTTTAATTCTGCAATAATTATATTCGCGGCCGACGTTCAAAGAGCGATAACAGTTAACATAATTCCTGTGTACATCCAGCAACAAATTTGTAGATTGTAATATTATTATCTTTACGACGATATCAAGAACATATAACATTCTGCGAGTGCAATTTCATGTACAGTCTGAAACACCAACCTATAAAGTCGTCACCATACCAAAAGGCACCGACATCTGGCGAGCAGGTCTCTTGGGACATCCTAATTACCGGCTTAGTGACATGAGTTCGCAATCGACATATTTCATATTTGGCACATTACTCAACAAGAGCATTACATTTATGTATACAAAATTTTAAAGAAATAATCAAATTAATTTTTACGTAATCTTTAACATCCATGAGATCCCTTAGCAACTTCTCTAAAATTGAAAAAAATCCTTTAAGTTCTACATGTAGCAATCATTTGGGGCTCACCAATCTTATGGTGTTAGCTAAAATATGCTTCATTAAAAAAAAAATGTTAGATGAATTTGTCCCACTATCCGCAATGCCAAAAAGACCGGCAAACTAAACGACGTTTGGACTGTTGACGGAAATATCCTGATACGGGATACTTCTAACCGGGTCGTCCAAATTAAGAACCGATCGGAACTCGCCAAACTTACGCGCTTAGGATAATGACGCATGTGTCTGACCAGCAAATGGTTGAGTGCTTTCAGTCGGCGTATCGGAAAAAACATTCGACCGAAACCGCGCTACTGTACGTTACAAGTGCCATCAAAACAGCCATGGACAATAAACAAGGAACCATCTTGGTTCTCGTTGATTTTAGTGCCGCCTTCGATACTATCAACCACGACATCTTGATTAAGCGTCTACGTTTGCGCTATGGCTTTGTTGGAAAAGCACTGGACTGGTTGACATCGTACCTGCAAGACCGGACGCAGCGAATTGTAATCGGTGACCAATCGTCGAGTATTACTACTCTAACAACAGGTGTCCCGCAAGGCTCCGTCCTTGGACCACTACTCTTTTCATTATATGTCCAACCTATCGGTGACATTATTCGAGCCCATGGACTCTTCTTCCACCACTATGCTGACGATTTACAGATCTACTCACATTTCGACCTGAATCGTTCCGCTTTAACGGCTGCGGTTCAGCAAATGGAGGACTGTTTGGGTGAAATAAAGAACTGGATGGCATGGAATTCTATGTGCATGAACGACGGCAAGACACAGTATCTTCCGATTGTACCCAAGTCTGCGGATGCAATCGTTGACGGCACTGTGATTCGCGTTGGTGGTTCTATAATTACAGCTTCAAGATGTGTTCAAAGTCTTGGTGTCTCCATTGACAGGCACCTAGATATGAAAAAGCAAGTGTCGCAAACTGTCAGCGCATGCTCATTCTACCTCCGCCACATCAATCAGATTAGCCGTTTTTTACCCAAACCAACAAAGGAACGCGTAGTCAATGCCATCATCACATCGCGGATTGACTACTGCAACGCACTCTTGTACGGCACGTCTGCAGTTAACATCGCGCGTCTGCAACGAATACACAACTCGGCTGCCAGACTGATCCTGCGTCGTCCACGTAGTGACAGCGCCACGCCCCTGTTACGCGAACTTCATTGGTTGCCTGTTGCGCGCAGAGTGGATTACAAGATACTGGTACTCACGTACAAAGCCATGCACAATGACGCGCCCGTGTACCTGTGTGAACTCGTGCACCCATATCAACCAGCAAGAGCACTGCGCTCTGCCAGCAGTAACATGTTGGAAGTGAAGCGCACTCGTATCAAGGCTGCGGACGGCTCGTTCGCTGTAGCTGCTGCGTCCCTATGGAACACTTTACCGAGTGCTGTTAAAACCTGTGACACTCTCGCCAGCTTCAAATGTCGTCTGAAGACACATTTCTTTTGTGTTTCATATTAGTGCCACTCTACATGAACACTGCCCTCTACTAAAAAAAAATTAATTAGTTATCGTATTCGTATAATGATTATTCATTATTTCTCACGTAAACTATTTTATATCAAATGTTTTACTAAATTATTTATTATTATTAATTTTATATAGTTATTGTGCTAGATTGATTATTATCAATATTATTTAATTTTGATGAATAACTGATATTTATTTACTTGTTTATTTAGAAATTCTACATTATTCAATATGTATGTATTTATTTATTTTATTCTTTACCACTAATATTTATTTTAAATTAATATACATAATACATATTTATTGCAATTCTACGATTTTTATGTATTTTAATATGTTGTGAAGCGCCACGAACAATACTGGATGTGGCGCTATACCAAATAAAATATATTATTTATTATTATTTATTTAATTAATCTGCACAGTGTTAAGTTAGTTAACTCATAGTTAAGCTCAGTTTCCTAAATTCAACTTTGTTTATTTGCATGAACATTGGAAATAGCTAAGCCGACGGAAAGAGGAAATTGAAAAGCTCTACTTAACAGAGCCATTAATTGGACAATGGGTCACCTGACATAAGATGATGTCTGACTTTGTTCTGCCCCATTTTGTTCTGTGCGACATCTACTAGGAAGTTGTACCTCACTCCGAGTTTCAAATGGATGTGTGAGTAGTATGGAGGATACACACACTCGAGGACACGCCCCCTTTTGTATCTAGGTACGTGCATAAAAAACGTCAATTTCAAAATCGGGAACCTACTTATAAAAAAAAGATCAAAGGCTTTTTGGTAACCTGAGTGGAATCGGGAACCTAGTTATAAAAAACGTGATTGATGGCCTGTCACTTTTGTGAATGAAAAGCGCCCTCTAGTGGTTAATAACAACGTCATAGTTACGGCGTCCTTAGTTACGGCGTCCCTAGTTACGTGATAACGCCATCTAGCGAATAATAACAGCGTCCCTAGTTACGTGATAACGCCATCTAGCGAAATATATAATAACAGCGTCCCTAGTTACGATACTGTAGTATGGAGGATACACACACTCGAGGACACGCCCCCTTTTGTATCTAAGTACGTGCATAAAAAACGTCAATTTCAAAATCGGGAACCTACTTATAAAAAAAAGATCAAAGGGTTTTGTGTAACCTGAGTGGAATCGGGAACCTAGTTATAAAAAACGTGATTGATGGCCTGTCACTTTTGTGAATGACAAGCGCCCTCTAGTGGTTAATAACAACGTCCTAGTTACGGCGTCCTTAGTTACGGCGTCCCTAGTTACGTGATAACGCCATCTAGCGAATAATATAATAACAGCGTCCCTAGTTACGTGATAACGCCATCTAGCGAATTATATAATAACAGCGTCCCTAGTTACGATACGGGGATATAGCAGAAACCAATGTGGTTATGTTATAGGTAAATCCACCGTGGTTACGGTAAAACCACCGTGGTTACGAATGCACTAAACCCAGTGTGAGCGAGATTAGCCGCTGTACCCTGGATATCGCGGTAGTGGTGAAAGTTGAGACGCGGCCGGTCGGCCTAGATACGGGCGGCTGAAAATAGATCTACGGCTGGGACGTTGTTAGCCGGTTTTGTAACGATGCTGAAATAAGCTGGTTGGCGTTGTGGAAACGGCGCTTATGCATGCGTTTAAAAGCGATAATCAGCGGCCTGGTTTTTGAGGTAGCGGAGTGTTTACGCGGTGGACAAATGGATGCGGAATGACGGTATGTTTTTATGCTAGCAAAACGAAACGAGTGGAATATATAATTTAAAAGCTGTAAGCAACGGTAAGAAAGGCTACTTATAGGCAATAGAAAACGAGTGAATGTGAACGGTGTAAAGTGTGTGTTTATTCAGGGAAATCACGACGGTGGCGTGAACTTGGTGGGGTGCTGTCGGATTGTCCCAAGCGCGGTAGTCGCGCAGCTCGCATACGGAGCGGCGCGTGAGTTGTCCCCGTCAAACTGCCGTTGTAGCATTTGTTGAGCGACCGGCTGGAATTAACGGCAAGTTTTCACACGACATACAGGTTTGTTGTAGAGTGTTGTGTGTAGGCAGGTGTATTTCCTTTCCACGTCGAGGCAGGCGGATTCTGTGAAATAATGCATATGAATAATGAGGAGTTTCCCAAGAACTAAATCACTGTTATTAATATAAAAGTAAATAATAAAGAATAGTTTAATACAAGAATAGCATATAAATAATATAAAAAGTAATTAATATAAAACTTACCGATAGGATAAAAGACGAAATACCGCTGTACTAAATAAAATAAATAAAATAAAACTTACCGCTGTTCTTTGCATATGAATAATGGAGGAGAACTAAATCACTGTTATTAATATAAGAGGAGAACTAAATCAATAATTAAGCAAGAATAGTAATTAATAAAGAATAGCATATTATTAATATAAAAGTAATTAATAAAGAATATAAAACTTACGGATAGGCTAAAAGACGATTTAACGCTCTACTAAATAAATAAAATTAAAATAAAACTTACCGCTGATCTTTCGTGGAAGGTTGCTCAGACGTTGTGCTGGCGGTAGCCGTGATTAAATGAAAATGAGCAACGACCGTTGCATGCATGCATTATTTCCTAAAGTCATTTATGCGTTAAGCGCGCATGCGCGAAAATGTTAGCGCGCATGCGCAAAAGTGAAGTAAAATATTGAAGGCAAAGAGATCAAAATGGCAATAAACGAACGTTTAAATCATAAAATGAACCGTTGTATACGCTTAGTTAGGGATCAGGCATATTGTGGAGTATTAATAATAGAGAAATTCGATGTGAAAGTCACATTTGACAACGAACGCGCTAACGTGAACGTCGAATTTTTTTTCTTGGCAATAACTGAAACCGGATGGTGACGCAAGCCAGCTGTGGCGCGCGTGACGCTAATGGGGGTAGCTTATCACGATCGGAATGTGAAGCTAGAACAATGCCATTTCAAAAACGATACACGAACTATAAAAGCATGAATTGAAGCGTTGTTTAGGATCAGTGGAGAGTAGGGATCTGTGTAGTGCCATTATATTATAGAAAATCGATGTAAATAACGTTTGTGAACGAAAAGCACTACATGACCGTTCATTTTTTTTCTTTCCGAAAGCAAAGACATCCGAGACTAGTCAGTTATGCGTTAGGCGATTAGTAGGATCTGCTTTGTGCTGTAGGGGTGCGTGCGTAGCGATAACGAGTTGGACGTTATCATCGAGGAGGCACTAGGCGTACCACACATCGAACCGCCGACGTACGAGAGTCTGTACACGGTGTCGCCAACACCGCCGGAAGTGATACAACGTCAAGTCATCGCGACGGGTCGGGGTCAGTTGGCCTTCCGCTATGAGCGGCACGCGATGTCCCCCCTCGCCGAACACCTCAGTGAGATGATTCTGGAGAGGGCGCGCGATCGATGCGGCGCTGTATCTGGTCCAGTTCGTTTCGGACTGGCTGCTAGGCACGGACTGGCGCGACTACATCAACCGCGCTCTGCTGGAGTCGACCGTCCATACGTACATTCAGCGCAGGAGCGGACTCGAATTGAACATTATGCTTGCTTTGTTTGCTATAACATTGGTTAAAAATAAAAGCCGTTGTTTTGAATGTTGTACTACGATGGCGACGCTTAATAAAACGTTGAAAATGTACTTTCCGTTCGACAGTCCCACACAGCTCCCCGAAAGTGCCACACAATTTCCTGACAGTCCCACACAGCTCCTTGACAGTCACACACAGCTCCCCGGCAGTACGTCTAGCTTGTTACATGTTTGCCTTCCGTACATGGTCTAGCTTGTTACACGTCTGCCTTCTATACATGTACTAGCTTTTTACTTATTTGCTATCCATACATGGTCTAGCTTGTTACATGTTTGCCTTCCATACACGGACTAGCTTGTTACATGTTTACCTTCCATACACGGTCTGGCTTGTTACATGTCTACCTTCCATACATGGTCTAGCTTGTTACATGTCTGCCTTTCATACATGGTCTAGCCTGTTACATGTCTGCCTTCCGTACATGGACTAGCTTGTTACATGTTGGCCTTCCGTACATGGGCTAGCTTGTTACATGTTTGCCTTACGTACATGGACTAGCTTGTTACATGTGTGCCTTCCATACACGAACAAGCTTGTTACATGTTTGCCTTACGTACATGGACTAACTTGTTACATGTTTGCCTTCCATACACGGACTAGCTTGTTACATGTTTGCCTTACATACATGGACTAGCTTGTTACATGTTTGCCTTCCATACATGGTCTAGCTTGTTACAGGTCTGCCTTTCATACATGGTCTAGCTTGATACATGTTTCCCTTCCGTACATGGACTAGCTTGTTACATGTTTACCTTCCATACACGGACTAGCTTGTTACATGTTTGCCTTCCATACACGGACTAGCTTGTTACATGTTTGCCTTCCGTACATGGTCTGGCTTGTTACATGTCTGTCTTCCATACATGGTCTAGCTTGCTACATGTTTCCCTTCCATACATGGTCTAACTTGTGACATGTTTGCCTTCCATACATGGTCTAGCTTGTTACATGTTTGCCTTCCATACACGGACTAGCTTGTTACATATTTGCATTCCATACATGATCTAGCTTGTTACATGTCTACCTTCCATATATGGTCTAGCTTGTTACATGTCTGCCTTCCGTACATGGACTAGGTTCCCTGACAGTCCCACACAGCTTCCGACAGTCACACGCAGTTCCCTGACAGTCCCACACAGCTCCATGACAGTCCCACACAGTTTCCGACAGTCCCACACAGCTTCCCGACAGTCTCATACAGCTTCCGACAGTCCCACACAGCTCCATGACATTTATTTTATTTAGGTCTTATTATTTAGCAATAGACCGGTAAGTTGCCTTTTACACGAGTCCTATTAATTATCTTTATTAATTAATAAGAACCTCATTAGTCATGTTTTGATTTAATTTGGGAACCTCCTCATTAGTCACAGCGATAGAGCGGTAGGTTCTGGCAGTCCCACACAGCTCCATGACAGTCCCACACAGTTTCCGACAGTCCCACACAGCTCCATAACAGTACTACACAGCTTCCTGACAGTCCCACACAGTTCCTGGCAGTCCCACACAGCTCCCCGACAGTCACACGCAGTTCCCTGACAGTCCCACACAGCTCCCTGACAGCCCCACACAGTTTCCGACAGTCCCACACAGCTTCCCGACAGTCTCATACAACTTCCGACAGTCCCACACAGCTCCATGACATTTATTTTATTTAGGTCTTATTATTTAGCAATAGACCGGTAAGTTGCCTTTTACACGAGTCCTATTAATTATCTTTATTAATTAATAAGAACCTCATTAGTCATGTTTTGATTTAATTCGGGAACCTCCTCATTAGTCACAGCGATAGAGCGGTAGGTTCTGGCAGTCCCACACAGCTCCATGACAGTCCCACAAAACTCCCGACAGTCCCACACAGCTCCATGACAGTCCCACACAGTTCCTGGCAGTCCCACACAGCTTCCCGACAGTCCCACACAGCTACCTGGCTACATGTCTCCCTTCCATACATGGTCTAACTTGTGACATGTTTGCCTTCCATACATGATCTAGCTTGTTACATGTTTGCCTTCCATACACGGACTAGGTTGTTACATATTTGCCTTCCATACATGAACTAGCTTGTTACATGTATGCCTTCCATATATGGTCTAGCTTGTTACATGTTTGCCTTTCATACATGGTCTAGCCTGTTACATGTCTGCCTTCCGTACATGGACTAGGTTGTTACAGCTCCCTGACAGTCCCACACAGTTCCCTGACAGTCCCACACAGTTACCCGACAGTCACACAAAACTCCTGACAGTCCCACACAGCTCCATAACAGTATAACACAGCTTCCTGACAGTCCCACACAGTTCCTGGCAGTCACACACAGCTCCATGACAGTCCCACACAGTTCCCCGACAGTCACACACAGCTTCCCGACAGTCCCACACAGCTCCCTGAAAGTATCACACAATTCCCTGACAGTCCCACACAGCTCCCTGACAGTCACACACAGCTCCCCGACAGTACCACACAATTCCCTGACAGTCCCACACAGCTATCTGACAGTCCCACACAGCTCCTGACAGTCCCACACAGTTCCCTTACAGTCCCACACAACTCTTGACAGCAGTCAAACACAGCTCCCTGACAGTCCCACACAGTTCCGGTCAGTCCCACACAGCTCCCTGACAGTCCCACACAGCTCCCTGACAGTCACACGCAGTTCCCTGACAGTCCCACACAGTTTCCCGACAGTCACACAAAAACTCCTGACAGTCCCACACAGCTCCATAACAGTATTACACAGTTACCCGACAGTCCCACACAGCTCCATGACAGTCCCACACAGTTCCCGACAGTCCCACACAGCTTCCCGACAGTCCCACACAGCTCCCTACCACACAATTCCCTGACAGTCCCACACAGTTCCGGTCAGTCCCACACAGCTCCCCGACAGTCTCACACAGCTCCCTGAAAGTACCACACAATTCCCTGTCAGTCCCACACAGCTCCCTGACAGTCCCACACAACTCCCTGACAGTCTCACACAGCTCCGCCTGATAGTCCCAAAACTCCCGACAGTCCCACACAGCTCCCTGACAGTCACACACAGCTCCCCGGCAGTACCACACAGTTCCTGGCAGTCCCACACAGCTCCATGACATTTATTTTATTTAGTTCTTATTATTTAGCAATAGACCGGTAAGTTGCCTTTTACACGAGTCCTATTAATTATCTTTATTAATTAATAAGAACCTCATTAGTCATGTTTTGATTTAATTTGGGAACCTCCTCATTAGTCACAGCGATAGAGCGGTAGGTTCTGGCAGTCCCACACAGCTCCATGACAGTCCCACACACTTCCCGACAGTCCCACACAGCTTCCCGACAGTCCCACACAGCTCCCTGGCTACATGTCTCCCTTCCATACATGGTCTAACTTGTGACATGTTTGCCTTCCATACATGGTCTAGCTTGTTACATGTTTGCCTTCCATACACGGACTAGGTTGTTACATATTTGCCTTCCATACATGAACTAGCTTGTTACATGTATGCCTTCCATATATGGTCTAGCTTGTTACATGTTTGCCTTTCATACATGGTCTAGCCTGTTACATGTCTGCCTTCCGTACATGGACTAGGTTGTTACAGCTCCTTGACAGTCCCACACAGTTACCCGACAGACACACAAACGCCTGACTGACAGTGCCACACAGCTCCCTGACAGTCTCACACAGCTCCCTGACAGTACCACGCAGTTCCTCGTCAGTCCCATACAGGGGTTCTGTATGTATGTATGTATGTAGGAGCCGTCGCACCACGGCGCCGATACTCGTCTAACTCGTATAACTAACTAACTAACTCGTCTAACTCGAAGGGGGGTGGCGGGGGGTTCTGTATGTATGTAGGTATGTAGGTATGTAGGTATGTAGGGTAATAAAAACATACAATTGTTTTCAGACTGACAGGAACTGTGTGTGATTGCCAGGAAGATGTGTAATACTGTTATGGAGCTGTGTGGGACTGTCAGGCGGAGCTGTGTGAGACTGTCAGGGAGTTGTGTGGGACTGTCAGGGAGCTGTGTGGGACTGACAGGGAACGAACTATGTGGTACTGTCAGGGAGCTGTGTGTGACTGTAAGGGAACTGTGTGGGACTGTCAGGAGCTGTGTGTGATGGTCAGGAGCTGTGTGGGACTGTCAGGGAGCTGTGTGGGACTGTTAGGGAATTGTGTGGCACTGCCGGGGAGCTGTGTGTGATTGTCAGGGAGCTGTGTGGGATTGCGCGCTTTTACGTGTATAGTAGTAGTAATAAAAAAAAAAAACTTGAAAACAATTGTATGTTTTTATTACCCTACATACCTACATACCTACATACATACAGAACCCCCCGCCACCCCCCTACGAGTTAGACGAGTTAGTTAGTTAGTTAGTTATACGAGTTAGACGAGTATCGGCGCCGTGGTGCGACGGCTCCTACATACATACATACATACAGAACCCCTGTATGGGACTGACGAGGAACTGCGTGGTACTGTCAGGGAGCTGTGTGAGACTGTCAGGGAGCTGTGTGGCACTGTCAGTCAGGCGTTTGTGTGTCTGTCGGGTAACTGTGTGGGACTGTCAAGGAGCTGTAACAACCTAGTCCATGTACGGAAGGCAGACATGTAACAGGCTAGACCATGTATGAAAGGCAAACATGTAACAAGCTAGACCATATATGGAAGGCATACATGTAACAAGCTAGTTCATGTATGGAAGGCAAATATGTAACAACCTAGTCCGTGTATGGAAGGCAAACATGTAACAAGCTAGACCATGTATGGAAGGCAAACATGTCACAAGTTAGACCATGTATGGAAGGGAGACATGTAGCCAGGGAGCTGTGTGGGACTGTCGGGAAGCTGTGTGTGACTGTCAGG
This sequence comes from Escarpia spicata, assembly GCA_963995525.1. Taxonomy (NCBI): domain Eukaryota; kingdom Metazoa; phylum Annelida; class Polychaeta; order Sabellida; family Siboglinidae; genus Escarpia; species Escarpia spicata. The sequence continues at coordinate 55,653,411 of OZ023211.1, read as the reverse complement.
GAGCTGTGTGGGACTGTCGGGAGTTTTGGGACTATCAGGCGGAGCTGTGTGAGACTGTCAGGGAGTTGTGTGGGACTGTCAGGGAGCTGTGTGGGACTGACAGGGAGCTGTGTGTGACTGTAAGGGAACTGTGTGGGACTGTCAGGGAATTGTGTGGTACTTTCAGGGAGCTGTGTGAGACTGTCGGGGAGCTGTGTGGGACTGACCGGAACTGTGTGGGACTGTCAGGGAATTGTGTGGTAGGGAGCTGTGTGGGACTGTCGGGAAGCTGTGTGGGACTGTCGGGAACTGTGTGGGACTGTCATGGAGCTGTGTGGGACTGTCGGGTAACTGTGTAATACTGTTATGGAGCTGTGTGGGACTGTCAGGAGTTTTTGTGTGACTGTCGGGAAACTGTGTGGGACTGTCAGGGAACTGCGTGTGACTGTCAGGGAGCTGTGTGGGACTGTCAGGGAGCTGTGTGGGACTGACCGGAACTGTGTGGGACTGTCAGGGAGCTGTGTTTGACTGCTGTCAAGAGTTGTGTGGGACTGTAAGGGAACTGTGTGGGACTGTCAGGAGCTGTGTGGGACTGTCAGATAGCTGTGTGGGACTGTCAGGGAATTGTGTGGTACTGTCGGGGAGCTGTGTGTGACTGTCAGGGAGCTGTGTGGGACTGTCAGGGAATTGTGTGATACTTTCAGGGAGCTGTGTGGGACTGTCGGGAAGCTGTGTGTGACTGTCGGGGAACTGTGTGGGACTGTCATGGAGCTGTGTGGGACTGCCAGGAACTGTGTGGGACTGTCAGGAAGCTGTGTTATACTGTTATGGAGCTGTGTGGGACTGTCAGGAGTTTTGTGTGACTGTCGGGTAACTGTGTGGGACTGTCAGGGAACTGTGTGGGACTGTCAGGGAGCTGTAACAACCTAGTCCATGTACGGAAGGCAGACATGTAACAGGCTAGACCATGTATGAAAGGCAAACATGTAACAAGCTAGACCATATATGGAAGGCATACATGTAACAAGCTAGTTCATGTATGGAAGGCAAATATGTAACAACCTAGTCCGTGTATGGAAGGCAAACATGTAACAAGCTAGATCATGTATGGAAGGCAAACATGTCACAAGTTAGACCATGTATGGAAGGGAGACATGTAGCCAGGTAGCTGTGTGGGACTGTCGGGAAGCTGTGTGGGACTGCCAGGAACTGTGTGGGACTGTCATGGAGCTGTGTGGGACTGTCGGGAGTTTTGTGGGACTGTCATGGAGCTGTGTGGGACTGTCAGGGAACTGCGTGTGAATGTCGGAAGCTGTATGAGACTGTCGGGAAGCTGTGTGGGACTGTCGGAAACTGTGTGGGACTGTCATGGAGCTGTGTGGGACTGCCAGAACCTACCGCTCTATCGCTGTGACTAATGAGGAGGTTCCCGAATTAAATCAAAACATGACTAATGAGGTTCTTATTAATTAATAAAGATAATTAATAGGACTCGTGTAAAAGGCAACTTACCGGTCTATTGCTAAATAATAAGACCTAAATAAAATAAATGTCATGGAGCTGTGTGGGACTGTCGGAAGTTGTATGAGACTGTCGGGAAGCTGTGTGGGACTGTCGGAAACTGTGTGGGGCTGTCAGGGAGCTGTGTGGGACTGTCAGGGAACTGCGTGTGACTGTCGGGGAGCTGTGTGGGACTGCCAGGAACTGTGTGGGACTGTCAGGAAGCTGTGTAATACTGTTATGGAGCTGTGTGGGACTGTCGGAAACTGTGTGGGACTGTCATGGAGCTGTGTGGGACTGCCAGAACCTACCGCTCTATCGCTGTGACTAATGAGGAGGTTCCCAAATTAAATCAAAACATGACTAATGAGGTTCTTATTAATTAATAAAGATAATTAATAGGACTCGTGTAAAAGGCAACTTACCGGTATATTGCTAAATAATAAGACCTAAATAAAATAAATGTCATGGAGCTGTGTGGGACTGTCGGAAGCTGTATGAGACTGTCGGGAAGCTGTGTGGGACTGTCGGAAACTGTGTGGGACTGTCATGGAGCTGTGTGGGACTGTCAGGGAACTGCGTGTGACTGTCGGAAGCTGTGTGGGACTGTCAGGGAACCTAGTCCATGTACGGAAGGCAGACATGTAACAAGCTAGACCATATATGGAAGGTAGACATGTAACAAGCTAGATCATGTATGGAATGCAAATATGTAACAAGCTAGTCCGTGTATGGAAGGCAAACATGTAACAAGCTAGACCATGTATGGAAGGCAAACATGTCACAAGTTAGACCATGTATGGAAGGGAAACATGTAGCAAGCTAGACCATGTATGGAAGACAGACATGTAACAAGCCAGACCATGTACGGAAGGCAAACATGTAACAAGCTAGTCCGTGTATGGAAGGCAAACATGTAACAAGCTAGTCCGTGTATGGAAGGTAAACATGTAACAAGCTAGTCCGTGTATGGAAGGTAAACATGTAACAAGCTAGTCCATGTACGGAAGGGAAACATGTATCAAGCTAGACCATGTATGAAAGGCAGACCTGTAACAAGCTAGACCATGTATGGAAGGCAAACATGTAACAAGCTAGTCCATGTATGTAAGGCAAACATGTAACAAGCTAGTCCGTGTATGGAAGGCAAACATGTAACAAGTTAGTCCATGTACGTAAGGCAAACATGTAACAAGCTTGTTCGTGTATGGAAGGCACACATGTAACAAGCTAGTCCATGTACGTAAGGCAAACATGTAACAAGCTAGCCCATGTACGGAAGGCCAACATGTAACAAGCTAGTCCATGTACGGAAGGCAGACATGTAACAGGCTAGACCATGTATGAAAGGCAGACATGTAACAAGCTAGACCATGTATGGAAGGTAGACATGTAACAAGCCAGACCGTGTATGGAAGGTAAACATGTAACAAGCTAGTCCGTGTATGGAAGGCAAACATGTAACAAGCTAGACCATGTATGGATAGCAAATAAGTAAAAAGCTAGAACATGTATGGAAGGCAGACGTGTAACAAGCTAGACCATGTACGGAAGGCAAACATGTAACAAGCTAGACGTACTGCCGGGGAGCTGTGTGTGACTGTCAAGGAGCTGTGTGGGACTGTCAGGAAATTGTGTGGCACTTTCGGGGAGCTGTGTGGGACTGTCGAACGGAAAGTACATTTTCAACGTTTTATTAAGCGTCGCCATCGTAGTACAACATTCAAAACAACGGCTTTTATTTTTAACCAATGTTATAGCAAACAAAGCAAGCATAATGTTCTATTCGAGTCCGCTCCTGCGCTGAATGTACGTATGGACGGTCGACTCCAGCAGAGCGCGGTTGATGTAGTCGCGCCAGTCCGTGCCTAGCAGCCAGTCCGAAACGAACTGGACCAGATACAGCGCCGCATCGATCGCGCGCCCTCTCCAGAATCATCTCACTGAGGTGTTCGGCGAGGGGGGACATCGCGTGCCGCTCATAGCGGAAGGCCAACTGACCCCGACCCGTCGCGATGACTTGACGTTGTATCACTTCCGGCGGTGTTGGCGACACCGTGTACAGACTCTCGTACGTCGGCGGTTCGATGTGTGGTACGCCTAGTGCCTCCTCGATGATAACGTCCAACTCGTTATCGCTACGCACGCACCCCTACAGCACAAAGCAGATCCTACTAATCGCCTAACGCATAACTGACTAGTCTCGGATGTCTTTGCTTTCGGAAAGAAAAAAAATGAACGGTCATGTAGTGCTTTTCGTTCACAAACGTTATTTACAACGATTTTCTATAATATAATGGCACTACACAGATCCCTACTCTCCACTGATCCTAAACAACGCTTCAATTCATGCTTTTATAGTTCGTGTATCGTTTTTGAAATGGCATTGTTCTAGCTTCACATTCCGATCGTGATAAGCTACCCCCATTAGCGTCACGCGCGCCACAGCTGGCTTGCGTCACCATCCGGTTTCAGTTATTGCCAAGAAAAAAAATTCGACGTTCACGTTAGCGCGTTCGTTGTCAAATGTGACTTTCACATCGAATTTCTCTATTATTAATACTCCACAATATGCCTGATCCCTAACTAAGCGTATACAACGGTTCATTTTATGATTTAAACGTTCGTTTATTGCCATTTTGATCTCTTTGCCTTCAATATTTTACTTCACTTTTGCGCATGCGCGCTAACATTTTCGCGCATGCGCGCTTAACGCATAAATGACTTTAGGAAATAATGCATGCATGCAACGGTCGTTGCTCATTTTCATTTAATCACGGCTACCGCCAGCACAACGTCTGAGCAACCTTCCACGAAAGATCAGCGGTAAGTTTTATTTTTATTTTATTTATTTAGTAGAGCGTTAAATCGTCTTTTAGCCTATCCGTAAGTTTTATATTCTTTATTAATTACTTTTATATTAATAATATGCTATTCTTTATTAATTACTATTCTTGCTTAATTATTGATTTAGTTCTCCTCTTATATTAATAACAGTGATTTAGTTCTCCTCCATTATTCATATGCAAAGAACAGCGGTAAGTTTTATTTTATTTATTTTATTTAGTACAGCGGTATTTCGTCTTTTATCCTATCGGTAAGTTTTATATTAATTACTTTTTATATTATTTATATGCTATTCTTGTATTAAACTATTCTTTATTATTTACTTTTATATTAATAACAGTGATTTAGTTCTTGGGAAACTCCTCATTATTCATATGCATTATTTCACAGAATCCGCCTGCCTCGACGTGGAAAGGAAATACACCTGCCTACACACAACACTCTACAACAAACCTGTATGTCGTGTGAAAACTTGCCGTTAATTCCAGCCGGTCGCTCAACAAATGCTACAACGGCAGTTTGACGGGGACAACTCACGCGCCGCTCCGTATGCGAGCTGCGCGACTACCGCGCTTGGGACAATCCGACAGCACCCCACCAAGTTCACGCCACCGTCGTGATTTCCCTGAATAAACACACACTTTACACCGTTCACATTCACTCGTTTTCTATTGCCTATAAGTAGCCTTTCTTACCGTTGCTTACAGCTTTTAAATTATATATTCCACTCGTTTCGTTTTGCTAGCATAAAAACATACCGTCATTCCGCATCCATTTGTCCACCGCGTAAACACTCCGCTACCTCAAAAACCAGGCCGCTGATTATCGCTTTTAAACGCATGCATAAGCGCCGTTTCCACAACGCCAACCAGCTTATTTCAGCATCGTTACAAAACCGGCTAACAACGTCCCAGCCGTAGATCTATTTTCAGCCGCCCGTATCTAGGCCGACCGGCCGCGTCTCAACTTTCACCACTACCGCGATATCCAGGGTACAGCGGCTAATCTCGCTCACACTGGGTTTAGTGCATTCGTAACCACGGTGGTTTTACCGTAACCACGGTGGATTTACCTATAACATAACCACATTGGTTTCTGCTATATCCCCGTATCGTAACTAGGGACGCTGTTATTATATAATTCGCTAGATGGCGTTATCACGTAACTAGGGACGCTGTTATTATATTATTCGCTAGATGGCGTTATCACGTAACTAGGGACGCCGTAACTAAGGACGCCGTAACTAGGACGTTGTTATTAACCACTAGAGGGCGCTTGTCATTCACAAAAGTGACAGGCCATCAATCACGTTTTTTATAACTAGGTTCCCGATTCCACTCAGGTTACACAAAACCCTTTGATCTTTTTTTTATAAGTAGGTTCCCGATTTTGAAATTGACGTTTTTTATGCACGTACTTAGATACAAAAGGGGGCGTGTCCTCGAGTGTGTGTATCCTCCATACTACAGTATCGTAACTAGGGACGCTGTTATTATATATTTCGCTAGATGGCGTTATCACGTAACTAGGGACGCTGTTATTATTCGCTAGATGGCGTTATCACGTAACTAGGGACGCCGTAACTATGACGTTGTTATTAACCACTAGAGGGCGCTTTTCATTCACAAAAGTGACAGGCCATCAATCACGTTTTTTATAACTAGGTTCCCGATTCCACTCAGGTTACCAAAAAGCCTTTGATCTTTTTTTTATAAGTAGGTTCCCGATTTTGAAATTGACGTTTTTTATGCACGTACCTAGATACAAAAGGGGGCGTGTCCTCGAGTGTGTGTATCCTCCATACTACTTGTGTGCATCTGATAGCTTTGTGTATCAAAATGCATAGCAATGCTATTAATAGGACAATATGTTACATGACCCAGTTGTGAAGAAGATGTCTGACTTTGTTCTGCCACATTAGTTCCGTGTGGCTTCTGCTGGGAATATGTACATCACTACGTTTCAAATGGATTTGTCACGTGATTGCGCCTATGTGGCGGCACTTTGCAAATGTTGTATAACATCTTGATTTATTATAAGTTGTGGCTATCTGATATACGTATTGTTTACCAGACGTGATTTTTTAATATACGTGGGCTACAATTCGACGGACAATTTTATGCAAGTGCGACATATATGTGAGTTTTTTTAATGTTTTTTTGACATTACATTGCTGAATTATTGATCAGTCAGGCTTGACCACAACCAGAACCAGACACACCCAACCAGCCGGCAGATCGTATGCTAACTAAATGCGCGTCACTTGGACTCCCGAATCAAGCCGAAGTACACTACTGTGAACGCAGGCGTGCCACAAGGAACAATCTTTGACCCGATCGGTTCTGTGCATCATATAAATTATTTACAAACAGCTTGTGAACATGTCAAATATGTAGACGATTGCACAATATGGGAATCATGTTCACCCTCAGGCCTCGATAGCTCGCTCCAAACAGCGGCAGACGAAGTAGCATAGTGGACTGCCACCAACAAAATGGCATTGAACTACGACAAAACGAAGGAAATGTGCATATGCTTCTAGAAAAAAACACCAGACATCCAGCCGATAATGATCAACGACAGACAGATAGAACAAGTAAACTGCACTCGCCTACTGGGTGTCACACTTTCACATGATCTTACGTGGCAACTTCACATCGACGAAATCACCGCTAACGCGCCGCAAAGACTATATTTCATAATCCTGCTCAGACGAGGAGGAGTCGACCCCCATCATCTCGTCAATATATATACAACACTAATCCGATCGGTCCTTGAGTATGCTAGCCAGGTGTGGCACACGAGCTTAACGAAAAGGCAAACCAAGCAGCTGGAAAGTATCCAGAGACAAGCTATGCGGATAATATTCCATGACACGTGTTACGACGTAGCCATCGCCACAGCGAGACTACCAACGCTGGCAGACCGGAGGGAGACGTTGTGCAGAACTCTATTCACGAACATACAACAACCTAACCACAAACTGCATCATCTACAGCCTCCCTCCCGGACACCTCCATACACAATCCGAAACGCACGTGTGTACAGTGCTCCTCGGTGTAGGACCGAACGCTTTAAGAACTCATAACTTATGGACTGTATCACTGGCAGTAACCGGACATTTTATTTCCTACGAATTACTCGCAATTGACAGTGAATCTTGTTTTAGTTATTTATTCTATTTACTTATTTATACGCAAATTATACATTTCAATTAGTTATAATTTAACTGATTTAGGTTGTATATTCCATTTAGTGTTTTATTAATCTACTTTATTTAATTGTTTTATCTATTTTAATGTACCTATTGTACTTTTCAGACTCTATGGCTGCCAAAGAAAATAAACTTATTATTATTAAATGGATTTGTGCAATCGATCGGAAAACGGATTTGTGCATCTAAATGCCCACCATCCCGTCAATATGTTGCAAAGTAGGAGTACATTATAAAAGTTGTGCTTTCTTATGCTCATCATGTTTGGATTGTGTTCTACATCATATTCTTCAAAATTTGTTTTAAAGTGAATTATACTGGGAGTAGTGTATAAAAAGGTGTCGACAAAGTTGCTTTTACAATAATTTATAAAATATAAATGTTCCACAACATTTAAAGTGTTTTAGGGATCTTCGTGAGCTAAATACACCAATGATGACTGAAAACAGTGTTTTAAAATATGCGTTACTTTTAAAGTTGTGTAACTTTATTTCCACCATACAATGACCATTTTATTTATTATCGAAAAAGGAGTTCGACAGACACAAATTCAATATCTTTCTTTTTTACTGCTTATGGAAATAGCAGCTGGCTTTATGGTGCAACTAAAATGGTCTCATTATTGAGTGTTTATCGGCTTCAATAAGTTTCTGTCATCTAAACGTTTCATTAAAACTTCACTTAAAATGTATAGCCAAATGTACCTAGTAAAAAATGAACATGATAGTACCTTAGTGTATATATTTCAACAACAATAATGCCAATGACATTAGCGTCGCCATCGGCGTCTTCGTGCAGTGGTGTTTTTTTTTTAATCAATCACTCCGTCATGAACAACTGTCGCTATGTTCATTAACCATTTATTCCATATATTTTCCTTCTTTTCTTTGCTGAATTTGTGACATAAACAACAGCTGGTCCACGTTTCATTTTGATAATTTCATCAAGGTTATGACTCATTCGCATGGCGGTGGCTAATTCACATACACACATGTTGATGACGTATTTCGTGCATCTATTAACTCGGCGTAGCTAATCGAAGTCTGACGGGCAGTCCCGAATATTCATGAGCATGCCTTATACGGATCGTGAAGGTGGCCCAAAGTAGTATTTTTTCGATATATTGTCAGGGTCATTAGTTATTAATAAAACATAATGCTAATTAAATAAAGGCATAAAATTACATGAAATAATCGTATTAATAGTATTACCTAATAACTGCGTACATTACAAAGATATTACAATTCTCAAAGAATCCCTTAAACCATAGCACTGTTTTGACGGGTTTATAGTAATTAGTAGATACAGGCGTGGGAGCCGGGGGTGGGGCTTGGGGGTGAGCTACCCAATAATTTTAATTTCAGTGGGGGCTGGAGATAGATTTGCGAGGGAGGGTGTAGTTGGAGGGTTTGGGGTAGCCTCAAGGCGGGTGCAGTTGAAGGATTTTGGTGAGCCTCACCACCCGAATATTCACCACGTTACGATGCCGATGATATACGTCTAGACTTGCTTGATTCAGACCACAATGTTAGCACCCAAACTCAAATTTTCATGTTAAACTACAGATAACAAAATCTCACGAATGTCCATAATATATTAAAACTTGGACACCTCGTCAACCTATTCCACCTTGTCCGCGTTGTATGGAGCTCGGACATCGTATACAAATAATCTCATTAAAGACAGCGTTAGACCATACATAACTTATGCGACATGAAGATAGCACATTTGTTCGGAAACATTTGCCATTGCTTAATGCGCCTGTTTGCGTCTTTCTGTCCTACGAGAATGCACGACCTACTTCGGTTTGTTGCAACATTTTAGCAATCCCGAATTACGTTCACGTTTTGAGTTATTGCCGTTTGAACATGGCGAATGCGCAACATTGCATTATATCTGCGGCCGCGTATATGTTGCGGGATTATGCATTTGCGATGTTTAGACGGCAATAACTCAAAAACTAAATCCGGTGTACATCCAGCGGCATATTTGTGGACAAGATCATTATCGCTATGGTGATAAAAATTATATTAAATTGGACGATTACATAGCCAGCCGCACTTACTGCCATGACGTCACCATCAGTCGCCGGGTCTCACAACAAAATGTGTATTAAATGCCCAGAAAAACGCGACTAAAATAGACCCAATGTGATGAAGAGGGTTAAACATTATTGGAATAGCAGGTTACTGTGTTATAGCAGATTTAATTCAGCTGGGAATAAGAGGTTCATTTCACTTAGTCTTTAAGTGTTTTATACAACGTGTTATGTACACTCCTTGCTGTTTGGTGTGAGATTGTGGAACATTTGCACTTGTTGCACCATTATTGTATCAGTTATTTATTGCAACAGCAAGTTAGCCGTTTAAGTCGTTTTGTATAAACAAATTAAACTGCTTACAACAGGCAATTTTTTCTCATTACAATAAATTTCACTGATCACAAGGAAAACATGAATGCTCATATAACATAATATTAATTTCAATATTAGCTTAAATTCACATAGATAAACATGACTATATAAAAGTAGTTCATCCTTTCCAAGAATGGTGGCAAGATAAAAATATGGCGATATATTTTAATGTCCACATGGATCGTGATACACAATATCACTAAGATGATATGACTATTTTGACTACTAATCCTTTCTGACCACTCTATTGCTACATCACAATGATGATAACAGTCTGAATTTTGCAACATACGGCTCAAAGTTGCATAAGCTGTGAGAGACAACAAGTGTAATGCATCCTTCTACATAAAATATCCCCTCTTCCAACAAAAACTTGAACAGTTTAACATGTTTAGTAGTCTAAGTTTGAAAGGCATAACTCCACTATTTCATCAAGTTTCAGCCGAGAACTTCACTAGAACAAAATACACTATATTTGGTGTGAATGCTGTGATGATAAATCAAAACTGCATATTTCCTTGCGAGTTCAAATGCACAAAAAGAAACTGTACTTACGCGTTCAACATCCTAAGTAATAACCAGTCTTAAAACGCAACAAGTCACATGCACACTTGTTTTAAATAACATCAACTAATAAAATCCTGATGATTTTTCTGACAAAACACGGAGCTAAATTATAATATATTACATCTGCGACTGTTCTGAAAATGTCTCCTGTAGAGTAAAAGAACACACTATTACAACACAGTTATTCATCAAAACTTGTAACCACCAATTGGAAAGTCTGTCTTATATCTGTTTGGTATGCATAGCTGCCTTATATACTGATCATGTCACCACAAATGGTGACATACAGTGCCATATAAACATCTGTTCTTAACATTCCAATTGTACACAACCGATCTGACTGTCAGCATGTACTGTACACTGTGTATATATCTGTACACTGTGTATGTGTCAGATACACTTAAACATTTACAACAATTTTCACCGTAAGTTGTTCTCTCTGCATTCTTAATTTAAACACCACAATAGAGCTGGTTCTTGCATCGCAAACAAAAGCCTACTCGATCATTACAAAATCTAGTGTATTTTTTAAATACAAAGTTTTGTTGCACAAATTAATAATGACATATGTTCTTTTGAAATTACAGACACATTTAATCTCTGAGCTGTGGAAAGCTTTGACCGATTCTTTACTTGACATACACATTAACTTGGCACACAAGATTAAGTCACCAAAATTGTGAAGAAGATGCCATAACTCTAGATACGGCACTAACAAAACAATCACGCATGTACAAATCTGATCTGTCGACGTATTCTTGAAGACAAACTTTTATGGTATGACGTTCCCTAACATAACCTGTAGTTTTGAAAAACTAAACACCCTACAAACTTTGTCCTTGAGAACACAGATTTAATGTTAAAACCTGAACTACTCATGATAATAAATATTATGCAGAACATTTATTTGTAAGTCAAACATGAGGCAGTATAAAATTGGGTTAGGTTTCTGATACGCTGCAAACTGCAATTGTTTGACAATGCATTACACTTCATATCACCAATAGTTTCACAGCATTCTCACATAGTCACGGCTCACTGAACATATAGTCATGGTTCACTGAACATATCACTTCTCTGTTGAATTATGGGAAATTAATTAATTTTGCACACTTCGATTTCATTGCACTTCACTCAAAGCAGTTCCTTCAAATGAATGACAGTACATTATAGTTGCCACAAAAAAGGTTTAACATAACATTTTCACAATTTGGTAAAACTGTGCAGTGCTCGTAATTTCCAAGCACTAAAACCATCTGAGGAATTCCAACAATCTTTAAAATGTACTCTATTTAAGGATATAAAGTTGGTAATTAAAAAATGTCACAACTGTACATTTTAATAAGTTTTGAGCCAAGGTTGAACATATCATTTCAGACTTGAAATTACAGCAAAAAACGAGAGCGTTCAGAAGAGACTTGCTGGTAGGTTGGTGAGAATAGTGCAACAGTATCTGAGAAACCACCAAACATTCCGCCTACTTGACATACAACACACATGTGAACACACGTGGAGTACTTGCATCGAAAGCAATCTGATATCCGCTGACCACGTCTATAACTGCTACACCCACGTCAGTTTTGTCTCGCACTAAATGCCACATGTTCATATCTAATACACGTCTGGTACAAAATGCAAATTTGTAATATATATGTACAACTTGTCCCACCGTATGGCACACTATCTCGGCTCCGAAGTAGTGAATGCCACGCGGACATCTTCGGCTAAAGTCTATCATCATACTGGTGCCATCTGGTGGATGCCATGGCAAGAATACTGTCGGTGACGAAAGCATCATTGTATGAGCCGTCACTGGCTGATGCCTGGGAGACAGGTGGCTACGAACACTCAATGTCCATGTGGCTTGGTGTCTGTTGCTGATCGCCAGATGCTGAAAGCATAAATAAATAAGGCCTTTATAATGAGGGATGTAACACAGAAGGAACTATGGATGGAACCTGACACCTGGTGTGACAATGTAATATTGTCAACAGTAAATTTAACTATCAATACTTATCATCGATAGTACATTGAACTATGCCATTTATTTATTTGGTGATCAAACTGTACCATTTAACCATATAGACCCCGGTGTTACTTTAATGAAATACGCTCCAAGTCGCTGTAATGCGTGCACAAAATCACCAAGGTTTGGGTGCATTGCTTGTTTTCTGCATGTCACTTTTTTGTACATCGTTTCCTCACATTGCAAGTTGCGTTTACTTTAAACGCTGAATTCCACACAAGACAGTTCTAAATACAGTACACTAATCAATTTAAATGGGTGAAACATACAGTGCTGTATTAGAGTGGGTTTGCACAGAATTCTACATGTGTCTACGTAGACTTGTCAAAACATAGTGCTGTATTAGAGTGGGTTTGCACAGAATTCTACATGTGTCTACGTAGACTTGTCAAAACATACAGTGCTGTATTAGAGTGGGTTTGCACAGAATTCTACATGTGTCTACGTAGACTTGTCAAAACATACAGTGCTGTATTAGAGTGGGTTTGCACAGAATTCTACATGTGTCTACGTAGACTTGTCAAAACATACAGTGCTGTATTAGAGTGGGTTTGCACAGAATTCTACATGTGTCTACGTAGACTTGTCAAAACATACAGTGCTGTATTAGAGTGGGTTTGCACAGAATTCTACATGTGTCTACGTAGACTTGTCAAAACATACAGGGCTGTATTAGAGTGGGTTTGCACAGAATTCTACATGTGTCTACGTAGACTTGTCAAAACATACAGTGCTGTATTAGAGTGGGTTTGCACAGCATTCTACATGTGTCTACGTAGACTTGTCAAAACATACAGTGCTGTATTAGAGTGGGTTTGCACAGAATTCTACATGTGTCTACGTAGACTTGTCAAAATATACAGTGCTGTATTAGAGTGAGTTTGCACAGAATTCTACATGTGTCTACGTAGACTTGTCAAAACATACAGTGCTGTATTAGAGTGGGTTTGCACAGAATTCTACATGTGTCTACGTAGACTTGTCAAAACATAAGTGCTGTATTAGAGTGGGTTTGCACAGAATTCTACATGTGTCTACGTAGACTTGTCAAAACAGTGCCTATTCAAAAATTTCCAACAAAACATAAAAAAATCCCTGGTGCGTAGCAGATACACTAAACAATCGAATGACACACATTACATAATTATCCAGAAGACAAAGCCACCTCCACTCGGCATCAAAGTAGTTGAACAGACTTGGGTGGTTGAGGAAGTGGCCTTATTGGACGATTGCAGGCAGTCTGTGTCTAATGGGTTAAAGAAGCATATCTCTCTGTGAGATTTGCATATCTCTCCATTCCACCCTTGTTGAATTACTCCTGGCCATTTCGGTGAAATCAAATCGAGTATTCATGTAAACTACTGTCCACATATGAATAACATAATGTTGTTAAATGGTAACCATTTGAACCACCAAATTATGACGCCCTCAAAGTCATGGACAAGGAATGGAAGACTCAAGAGTAAACACTCACTCTTGTTGCTTTCCCGTTCCCGCCGGCGATGTCGTTTCCTTCGTCTATCGATGCACGCAACTTCAGCCTTCAATTGCATGTAGATCTTGCGTATTTCCTGAATTTTGCCCACTAGAAAATCGATTCGTTTCTCCCCCTCGAGGTATTTACCCTCCTCTGAAAACGAAAATAAACAATTGATCTTGAAGCTACTGATGTAAACAGGCAGTTCTTTCACAAATGTAAATATCACTGGTCTTCATTCACTTCATTTAATTTATGTATATCTGAACTTTAACCGCCTCTGTAACAAACATTAGTAAGTACATTTATTTGCAGTAATGTCATTAAACTTGATAGATTCTTATAATTTTTTTATAAATCCCCTCTGGAATTTTTTTTTCGTAAGATAAACAAGAAGAATACATACACAAAACCTATAATAATAGGGTAAACTACTTCAGGAGAGATAGTCAAAACAAAATGACAAAATCAAACTGTTTTATACATCTTTTTGCAACATGTTTTGAACATCCGGTAATCATCACATTTAATTTAACTAAATACTAGGTTTTATATAATCGATACGATCACATATCACACAAGATTGTGATCAAATAATCAACTGGAAGCACGAACCAACAAATCATCGACAAAATCAATTAACTGGAACAACATCCGGTCTGGGAATGAGCAACTCTGAACTGTTGATGTCTGGTGCTGGCCCCTATTGGAAACTGCAGGAACCATTTCAGCATAACCGCAATAAATCTGCACTAAAACGAGTGTTCCAAAGCCACGGCTAACATCGCCACACCAGATGTCACATGTACAACGCAGTGCCAGTTATCTGCATAGAGACAGTGCTCACGTATTGATAACACCAGATGTCACACATATGACGCAGTGCCAGTTATCTGCATAGAGACAGTGCTTACGTACTGATAACACCATATGTCACACGTACGACGCAGTGCCAGTTATCTGCATAGAGACAGTGCTCACGTATTGATAACACCAGATGTCACACGTACGATGCAGTGTCAGTTACCTGCATAGAGACAGTGCTCACGTATTGATAACACCAGATGTCACACGTACGATGCAGTGTCAGTTACCTGCATAGAGACAGTGCTCACGTATTGATAACACCAGATGTCACACGTACGATGCAGTGTCAGTTACCTGCATAGAGACAGTGCTCACGTATTGATAACACCAGATGTCACACGTACGATGCAGTGTCAGTTACCTGCATAGAGACAGTGCTCACGTATTGATAACACCAGATGTCACACGTACGATGCAGTGTCAGTTACCTGCATAGAGACAGTGCTTACGTAATGATAACACCAGATGTCACACGTACGTCGCAGTGCCAGTTATCTGCATGGAGACAGTGCTTACGTATTGATAACACCAGATGTCACACATACGATGCAGTGTCAGTTACCTGCATAGAGACAGTGCTTACGTATTGATAACACCAGATGTCACACGTACGATGCAGTGTCAGTTACCTGCATAGAGACAGTGCTCACGTATTGATAACACCAGATGTCACACGTACGATGCAGTGTCAGTTACCTGCATAGAGACAGTGCTTACGTATTGATAACACCAGATGTCACACGTACGATGCAGTGCCAGTTATCTGCGTAGAGACAGTGCTCACGTATTGACCACACCAGATGTCACACATACAACGCAGTGCAAGTTATCTGCGTAGACTACTCACATATTGACCACACCAGATGTCACACATACAACGCAGTGCCAGTTATCTGCGTAGAGACAGTGCTCACGTATTGACCACACCAGATGTCACATGTATGACGCAGTGCCAGTTATCTTCGTAGAGACAGTACTCACATATTGACCACACCAGATGTCACACATACAACGCAGTGCCAGTTACCTGCGTAGGGACAGTACTCACGTATTGACCACACCAGATGTCACACGTAAGACGCAGTGCCAGTTATCTGCGTAGGGACAGTGCTCACGTATTGACCACACCAGATGTCACACATACAACGCAGTGCCAGTTATCTGTGTAGGGACAGTGCTCATGTATTGACCATACCAGATGTCACACGTATGACGCAGTGCCAGTTATCTGCGTAGGGACAGTGCTCACCACGCCAGATGTCACACGTATGACGCAGTGCCAGTTATCTGTGTAGGGACAGTGCTCACGTATTGACCACACCAGATGTCACACGTATGACGCAGTGCCAGTTACCTGCATAGGGACAGTGTTCACGTATTGACCACACCAGATGTCACACATACAACGCAGTGCCAGTTATCTGCGTAGGGACAGTGCTCACGTATTGACCACACCAGATGTCACACGTACGACGCAGTGCCAGTTACCTGCGTAGGGACAGTGCTCACGTATTGACCACACCAGATGTCACACGTACGACGCAGTGCCAGTTACCTGCATAGGGACAGTGCTCACGTATTGACCACACCAGATGTCACACGTACGACGCAGTGCCAGTTACCTGCATAGGGACAGTGCTCACGTATTGACCACACCAGATGTCACACGTACGACGCAGTGCCAGTTACCTGCGTAGGGACAGTGCTCATGTATTGACCACACCAGATGTCACACGTACGACGCAGTGCCAGTTACCTGCGTAGGGACAGTACTCACGTACTGACCACACCAGATGTCACACGTACGACGCAGTGCCAGTTACCTGCGTAGGGACAGTGCTCACGTACTGACCACACCAGATGTCACACATACAACGCAGTGCCAGTTATCTGCGTAGGGACAGTGTTCACGTATTGACCACACCAGATGTCACACGTACGACGCAGTGCCAGTTACCTGCGTAGGGACAGTGCTCACGTATTGACCACACCAGATGCCACACGTACGACGCAGTGCCAGTTACCTGCGTAGGGACAGTGCTCACGTATTGACCACACCAGATGTCACACGTACGACGCAGTGCCAGTTACCTGCGTAGGGACATTACTCACGTATTGACCACACCAGATGTCACACGTACGACGCAGTGCCAGTTACCTGCGTAGGGACAGTGCTCACGTACTGACCACACCAGATGTCACACGTACGACGCAGTGCCAGTTACCTGCGTAGGGACAGTGCTCACGTACTGACCACACCAGATGTCACACGTACGACGCAGTGCCAGTTACCTGCGTAGGGACAGTGCTCACGTATTGACCACACCAGATGTCACACGTACGACGCAGTGCCAGTTACCTGCGTAGGGACAGTTCTCACGTATTGACCACACCAGATGTCACACGTACGACGCAGTGCCAGTTACCTGCGTAGGGACAGTGCTCACGTATTGACCACACCAGATGTCACACGTACGACGCAGTGCCAGTTACCTGCGTAGGGACAGTGCTCACGTATTGACCACACCAGATGTCACACGTACGACGCAGTGCCAGTTACCTGCGTAGGGACAGTGCTCACGTACTGACCACACCAGATGTCACACGTACGACGCAGTGCCAGTTACCTGCGTAGGGACAGTGCTCACGTACTGACCACACCAGATGTCACACGTACGACGCAGTGCCAGTTACCTGCGTAGGGACAGTGCTCACGTACTGACCACACCAGATGTCACACGTACGACGCAGTGCCAGTTACCTGCGTAGGGACAGTGCTCACGTACTGACCACACCAGATGTCACACGTACGACGCAGTGCCAGTTACCTGCGTAGGGACAGTGCTCACGTATTGACCACACCAGATGTCACACGTACGACGCAGTGCCAGTTACCTTCGTAGGGACATGTCTCACCTAGTGACTCGATGAAGTTGTATTTCGAGGGACGAGCTGAGTGTCTGTCTGGACTTGCAACAGACACGGCAGTGGTGGGTTTCTCTACGGAGCCTTGACTCGATGCTTCCTCTGCCCTCGTGTCTGCTCCATCGTCGCTGTCAGACACTGAAACACACAGTCACAGGTGCTTCTAGGTCCAGTCTTCATCCTGTGTTCGTTCTATTAAGAATACAGTATGCTCAACAAATATTTCAGATGTGAAAATACGTCAAATTTGCATTCCAATAAGCATACATGGGTATGCAGTTTCAGAGTAAAACCACCCCAGCAGATGAGACCGACACGTCATTTATGCATCGACATATATATATATATGAGCAAAAGGCTATCACTACCAGAACACTCTGTAAAGTGTGATCATTTATAGGGTCCTCACAATATTTTTTTATCACTGAGCTGATTGAATTACAACGATGGATTCAACGGTCATGATTGGCATTGGAGACTGCTGTCACGGTATCGGTTGCTACTAAAAAGGGTGGTGTACACTAATTAGGGCATGCACGCTTAATAAAATGAATAAGTTACCTTCAGAATGCTGGTCTGTATATCTATATATATTATTATTTATTATTATTTTAATATGAATACTGGTGTATTATTTTACGAGTTACTGCTAGTGACATGTAATGTTGAACCATGATTAAAACGTAACATTGACGTACAACAATACTTTTATAAATTATATATATATTTTGTTTAAAAATAATTAAGATGGGCATGGAAATATATTCATGAAACATTAAGGCCAGACACGGCAGGTAGATAGGATTATTTTTTAATACGTGCAAACAGCTCAATTTTTTCTGCCCAATGCATGAAGTGGGTCTTCCTGAGTAAAATATATATATTGAACTTTTTTCAGCCAGACCCCCCGTTTTCATGGTAACAAACAAAATGGCCGCCATTATTTTAGCAAATATTGGCAAATTTGGAAACACCTCCATTTTTTATTGAATCCATATATAGTTATAATTCTTGCAAATCCATGTTCTCTATAGATTCTATTGTGCAATGATCAGAGCATTTTTGGAAATGTTGTTTTTATTTTTTAAATACTTTTTTGGTAAAATACAAAAAACATCTTGTTTTTTGGCAACAAACTTGGCTATATTTTTCAAACTATCCATGATTTAAAAAAAGTGTCTGATCATTGCACACAGTAGAATATGCTGAATGCAACACTGAAAACATTATTTATATAGCATAATTATTCCAAGAGATATCACGTTTCCAAATGCAGAAATTGGAAGACATTTTTTTTGGAGAAAATGGCTCTCAAAGATTGTATAATGGATTTCATTACATGATATCGACATGCTTGATCTGTGATTAAAACTCACTTAGAGGTACGTAATTGTCATAGAAGTGAACTTTATTGATAGTATGCATTCAAAGGTATAATAATCTGGCAGAAAACCATTCAGTATTTTTTTTCAAAAAACACCATTTCACCTGGGGTGTCTGGCCTTAACAAAATTACACCATGACATAATAAACAAATCTTAGTATACAATATAAAACTTGGAATAAAACAAATAATAGACAAAGATGTATATATATATATATATATAAAATACTTACACTCTGGTTTCGCAGTCGGTGCAACATTGAGCCTGTGTTTTGCTTTCTCCGTGCCGGCACCTCCTGGTGTCGCTGCAATCGGGCGCTTGTGTGTACGTTTTCGCCGCTTCGGCGTCGGCTCACCGCTATCATCATCATCCTTCTGCAGGCTGCCACTAGGTGGCTCCTCGCTCTCGGAGCCCGGCGCGTTTCCACTGCTGCCGCCGCTACTGTTCGACATGGTGCTCATGTCGCATGGGATGGGAGACTCACACACTTGAGTCGGAACGTCGGGTTCCTTGCTACGACTGCTTGCCACCTTGGCCATCAGTGCTGCCACCTCAAAATTTGTTTCGAATTCACTCTTTGTGCTGTAGACTTCATCAGGTCGACACAGCGAAACGCGCGATGATGATTCCTCCACGCGTTCTGTGATCGCCGTAACACTGGACGTGTGCTCTGGCGTACTCGGTGGTGTGTTATCGAAGATCGCTGTCGACGCTTCCGCCTTCAAAGCGGGCGACATTGCAGCATCGGTTGGCGCCGTGTCGGGTTTGGCGGGTGAGTCAGTGACATGTTTCTGCGGCTGGAGTCCGGCCCCCGCCACTGGGCTCAGATCAGGCGCCTTCTCGGCTGGCGGCTCGCAGGATGCGCTTACGTCAACAGAGACGCTCTCCCATAATTTTGGTGCTTCAGGGGTGGGGCTCCCTTGGTGATCGGGACTGGCACACTGAGCAGTGTTAGATGCCTCTGTTGGCGTATCACCAACAGTTGTCACAATATCATTACTAGGCACAATGCGATCTACAACACTGTCACATGCAGTTGCCTGTTTTGTTTCGGTTTTATCCGAATTAATTTCGGCTTCCAGTGGCTCTGCCAGAGCCTCTTTTTCAGAGAGATCGCTATTGGCCTCTTCGTCGTGCGCTGTCTTCTCGGCTAATACCCTCTTCACACGTTTCTTCACCTTAACCTCAACGTCTTCACTCGGTGTAGGAGTCCCCTCCAACTTCTTCAACTTCGATGGACGCCCTTTCTGCCGGTCGCCCTTCTCGATTTTACCCTTGCTCTTTGGCGTTTTCTCGAGCGGCTTCTCTTTGGTGACCTTTGTTCGCTTCCGACCTTTCTCCCTCTTTTCTTCCTCATCTCCTGCATCTTCCTCCATCTCTACACTGGGTTGTTCTTCCGGTTCAGTGGCTGTAACAACGTCTTTGTCGCTCCCGATGTCGTCAGACTTCACTGCCGACTCTTCCACCTTCGCGGAACTCTCACCGGTCATTTTCGTGGCTGGCTTTGAGCGAGCGCCTTCTCTCCTCCTTGTGCGAGGCTTCACCTGCTTCTTATCTACTTTCTCGTCATCAGATGTCATCTTGTCCACCTTCTCAATTTTTGGGCATTCTGCTGGTGCTGCTTCTGGCTGTGACACGTCATCTTTTCCCACAAAGCTCTCTGTTTCCTTCACCCCTGTGGCTTCCCCCGCTGCCTCGTCATCAGCCATCGTATCTTCTGTTTCCATCTTCACTTCGCTGACGTCTCCAGCGTCTTTCTGAGGGGAGACAAGGCTCAACTTTGGCATGGTCACTGCTGTGTCGATTTTAGCTGCGCGACTTGGCAACAAGTCAGAACCACTCTTCGGTGTCGATGTCAACTTCACATCTTCCCGTCTCCGCAGTGTACGTGGCTCCACAACCACAGTTTCTTCCTCCTCCTCTTCCTCGTCATCTTTATCCTCCTTCCCCGATCCCACTCCCTTTTCTGGCGAGTCTTGTGGGAGGTGAGCTGGGGAAGCGACCTGGGCAGCGACTTCTGTGTCTTCGTTGGTTTCACTGACCTCGCTCCCGTTGTCCTCCCCTGTCTTCAACGTTGACTCGTCCTCTTCCTCCTCTTCCTCCTCTTCCTCTCCCTCACTCTCGGAAGCTGCAACCATAAACAAGATATCAGTATCATCCAAAATACAATCCAATGCATGCTTCAACCTGCCAAGTAAAGCTTACAAATACACGCACCGTACAGAATCGCAGGAGTGAAGAGTAGACAAGAGAAGGATGCAAGTGCGGTGGGAGGTTGATGCAAGACTTGGGTGACTGGTGGTCAGGCAGTCAGTGGGCTACACCCATGGACAGAATGGAAGGGAGTAAGCAAAGAGTGCAGATGTATGCGGGGTGTCATGAGTGGAGGGTAGAGGAAGTAAAAGACAGCGAATGGGAGATGAGATGGGCAAAATTGGGAGAAAGTGACCGAAAGTGTGGGAAGAGGCAGGATTTGGAGAAAGTGAATGCAACAGAGGAGTTGAAACAAGATCAATGATGGAAAGAGAAAGAAGGTAAAAACTGACAACCAGCAACACTGCAAGCCTCACCCTGGATCCCCGGACAAGGATGAGAGCAACATCAACAGTACACAACATATGTGTGTGTGTGTGTGTGTGTGTGTGTGTGTGTGTGTGTGTGTGTGTGTGTGTGTGTGTGTGTGTGTGTGTGTGTGTGCGCGCGCGCTGATCTGTGAGGCCAAGCACATTTATTAGACTACTAAAAAGTAGGGAGAACATAGCTCTGAACTGCATGTAGGAGAC
Source organism: Escarpia spicata (assembly GCA_963995525.1). Classification (NCBI taxonomy): domain Eukaryota; kingdom Metazoa; phylum Annelida; class Polychaeta; order Sabellida; family Siboglinidae; genus Escarpia; species Escarpia spicata. The sequence goes on along the minus strand of OZ023211.1, from coordinate 55,631,428 downwards.
GTTTCTCAATAAAAAATGTATATATTTGGATAGTATCTGAGTAAAAAATGTTGATGTAGAACATAACTATACACTGCTTCAGTATTACACAATTTTATTGAGAAATAACTGCTACATCAAGGGTATTCAATGGAATATATATTGACCAATCACGGCTGTGCTTACTGTGCGTCTGCTGATCTGATGACTCTGTTTGCCCGGAAGTACTGCGAGGTTTCATTGCCTTCACTGTGAAGAGGAGGAAGAAACTGTTTAAGACTACTACACACATTATGTCTTGAAATATTTCTGCCAATAACAAAATATGAGTACTGCACATCAGGAATCTTCGTTAGATTTTATCAGTTACAACCACAATGACGAGCCTATGGTGATGCATGTAACAATGTTGAGCCAATGGCAGTGCACGTAACAATGATGAGCTAATGGTAGTGCATGTAACAATGATGAGCTAATGGTAGTGCACGTAACAATGATGAGCTAATGGTAGTGCATGTAACAATGCTGAGCTAATTGTAGTGCATGTAACAATGCTGAGCTAATGGTAGTGCATGTAACAATGCTGAGCTAATGGTAGTGCACGTATCAATGATGAGCTAATGGCAGTGCACGTAACAATGATGAGCTAATGGTAGTGCACGTAACAATGATGAGCTAATGGTAGTGCATGTAACAATGATGAGCTAATGGTAGTGCATGTAACAATGTTGAGCTAATGGTAGTGCATGTAACAATGATGAGCTAATGGTAGTGCATGTAACAATGCTGAGCTAATGGTAGTGCACGTATCAATGATGAGCTAATGGCAGTGCACGTAACAATGATGAGCTAATGGTAGTGCATGTAACAATGATGAGCTAATGGTAGTGCATGTAACAATGATGAGCTAATGGTAGTGCATGTAACAATGATGAGCTAATGGTAGTGCATGTAACAATGATGAGCTAATGGTAGTGCATGTAACAATGTTGAGCTAATGGTAGTGCATGTAACAATGATGAGCCAATGGTAGTGCATGTAACAATGATGAGCCAATGGCAGTGCATGTAACAATGATGAGCTAATTGCAGTGCATGTAACAATGATGAGCTAATGGTAGTGCATGTAACAATGATGAGCTAATGGTAGTGCATGTAACAATGATGAGCTAATGGTAGTGCATGTAACAATGATGAGCTAATGGTAGTGCATGTAACAATGTTGAGCTAATGGTAGTGCATGTAACAATGATGAGCTAATGGTAGTGCATGTAACAATGATGAGCCAATGGCAGTGCATGTAACAATGATGAGCTAATTGCAGTGCATGTAACAATGATGAGCCAATGGCAGTGCACGTAACAATGAAGAGCCAATTGCAGTGCATGTAACAATGACGAGCCAATGGCAGTGCACGTAACAATGATGAGCCAATGGCAGTGTATGTAACAATAAGCCAATGGTGGTATCATTGGTGTGTGTAACATAATGGTAAGTGAAAGAGAATAGATATAAGAGAAACTGGAGCCAATACATACAATACTTACTTGGCAGGCCCGAGGAGAGGGAGGCTTCTATGCTGTTGGAGCGAGTGGGTCTGGAAGGGGCACCCACAGAGGGCGTAACAGGACTTGGCACTGCCCCTGGCGACTTCGCCACCTTCTTCACGAGAACCTGCAACATGTACAAACAGGTGTTCAGTCATAACAAATAGTTGAACATTACGTCTGCATGAAATTGTACATTTCTGTTGAAACCATTTGAAACCAATGGTGAAGGAGGTGGTCAAACCTTGCTTTATGGCAGTTAAACAACAATTGTGGTCATCCTAGGACAGTCCCAAGTTATTCCCAAATGGAAATGTCAGAGAGCTATGGTGGATAAGCAAGCTTATAAAGGTAAGTTTTAAAATGACACCAGAATTGTGTAATATTTTCAACTTACCTAACACTAAGAGGAAGCAAATTCCATATCAGTTGCCTTTACTGATAACTATGTTCTTGATAACACAAACAAGATTCCTTAATTCCATTAGTGTTTCAAATCATACAGTTTACACATGAGTAAACTTCAAACGCACCTTTGTTTTTGTGACTGGCGTCTTCGGCTTGATCTTCTTCGGCGGTTCCACCAACTCCTCAACCACTCCCACAATCCTCTCCTTGCGAATCCACTCATCATAGCGCTTGTTCCAGCCATCGTAGTGGACGCGGTAGTGCAAAACGTTGGTATCTCGCTCCTTCTCAACAACCTGAGTCGACAGACGGACGGTCAACACTGATACATACATGTACGTAAATGTTATAATTATTACACTATATCTATAAATTATCTGACATATTTTTAATAACTTTAAATTAAGAGAATTTTTATTTAATTTATTATTTAAACATTTATTTAAGTGTTATTATAATATCAACTTTTTTGTACAGCAATACGACCATTTTATTGGAAATGGCACTTTATAAACAATTAATACAAGGCTGCCACATAGTGAACAGTCAACTGAACAAGTGGACAAAGAAGAAATTGGTTTGGCAACAATGTTTTTTACTTTTTTTGAGGTGTCTGTAAATATATTGGGTCGTTCATAATTTCCAACATGTACCTATATGTACAGTGTCCTAAATCTCAGACTGCCCTTTCTCCCCACCAAATTAGCACCATGAAATATTGATAATTCTCGAGACTGAAAGTCATATGTAACAGTGTTATGACATGGTACAGGCAACTACAAATGACACAACATAACAAGCATTGATCATAATAATGTTTACAAGTATTGATTTACAATCACTATGGTTATGCATTTTATTCTTACAATTAGTATGATTTCTTAGAGTTATACATGACGCATGGTGAGCATACCGATCATTTTCTAGAACAGTGGTATTTAACCTGGGGGTAATTACTCCCATGGGGGTAATTCGGGCATTTTCCGGGGGTAAACCAAGATTATGGATTTTTCAGCAATTAATTCATCCCGATTATGCTCTTGTAGCACGCTGACTTGATTTTTTTGAAAGATGTATCAGAAGTTAAGGATGTATCATACTGAAAGTAAGGAGTCCGTTGCAATCAGAGAGGATCTCATCAAGCCATGTCTAGTTGAAGCATCGAAGCTCATCCATGGCGAAGAACTACATCTGAGACACGTGAGGTCACTTCTGGATAAGGCCGTTTTAGTTCCAGAAATGTTAGCAAACCTACCGATGTTCGCGTTTCATTTGAATGGGATCAACCATACCTGAAACGCACCCCATGTAAAAAGTGGACTATCTGTTTACCATGAAGTGCCACATATTCCAGAATTATCAGTGAATGTGATCGTGTTTTTTAATTTAGAGAAAAAATATTGTGTTCTTAGAAAGCAGAGAACCGCTCGACCACCATTTAAGGCGATGATGTCAGACAGAGAGGTTATACAGTTATAACGCTTGGATATATTGCACGTCATTTGGTGAGAGAAAGTCAGCCGAACCTTTCACAAGAATGGAATAGGGTTCATCTTCCCAACTTAAGGCAAGGTTAGCAGCTCCCTGTGTAAATCCAGTTTTATCAAAATGACGTTCCTGTTAATGCGGTGTTCGTGTTCTCCAAATTGTCACCATCATATAGTTTCCATTGAAGTGTCCATCCTTGGGTATTTCCCAAACTCTCGAACATTGTGAGAAAAATGTATGGAAAGTAATACTTTTTCAATGGATGAAGGAGTCGTTCAGGTTTGAATAACTATGCGCCTTTGCGTGTTACTGCATGCTGCACTTAAAACAAGCACTTTTAATCAATCACATGTTGAAGCAATATTTTGGGCCTCAAATCAATATTTTATAACAATGTACTGTATATCTGAAACAATGTGGAATGATGGCATAAACACATTGAGGTATCAAATCTATTCGATTGTTGGCCGAACGACTGGTGTGATCTGCCCTGGGATGGGAGTCGGGATCTATTGTCGCCATATGGGCTGTCATTTGACTGATGATAACGAGGGGTTAATTACACAAAAGAACGTTCGCTTTGTTTTATATCGCTATAGCTCTAATAAATTAGGAAGTCTTAAAGCGCACAGCGACTGCACTCAAACGCTGAAGCCTGAACAGACATGCACACGGACTGGAAGGGTATTCTGGTTAGCGATTCAGTCCCTAGAGGCCCTTTCACAAAACTCATACGGAGGCATTAGGCACCTTTCAGAATTGGGAAGCATACGCCTACGGGAATGATTATTTGGAAGGACTCGTGAAAAGAAATACCAAACGAACTGATTCTGTAATGAACTACCAAGTTAAAGGCATTCATAATCAATGTATATTTTTGTTATATGTCATTGATACGCAACAATTACTTGGCACACGTCCGGGTACTGTTTTTATGAGTATAGGATGCAAGATCTTGCGTCCCATAAACCCCTGGTAGAGTAAATTAACTTGCCCAAGGTTTGATACCGCCGCACAGGATTTGAACCCGGGTTCTCTCAGTCGAGAGTCTGAAGCCCTAGCCGCTGCATTACTGCTCTCTACACGGAATGCAGTGTCAAATGGAGGGGTAATTACAGTTTTATTGGCTTGCTCAAGGGGTAACAGTGCTAAAAAGGTTAAATACCACTGTTCTAAAATGATATGCAAATGTCATCTGCACATATTGTAGCACACTATATAGTCCATTATTGTTACACAGTTAAATATGATAGGAGAAGACACAAATATCGTAAGAGATCTCTCATACCTTGGCTTCGTAGAGCTTCTGATTGCGACCACGGCCATACTTGACCTTGAGTTTTGTACCGATTGGATACTCCCCCTCTTGCCGCCTGTCATCTCTGTTGCAAACAGCAAGAATCTTTACAATAGTACCATATGGCCAATTCTATGTAACATGACACCGAAAAATAAATCTTGTAACGTAATGTGAGTGACGGCTACTAAATTGTACGTATGTACTAGAAAGTCAAACAATTTGAATAACTGCTAAAGTAGTGATGTAAATTATAACCCTATATATGCTTTAAATGTTTAACATTGATCAATAATATTTTCAGATATGATGTGTTGAAAGACACTAAAAAGGATCAATGTAATGTGAGTGACAGTGGAATTGCCCATATGAAATGCAATTCAATTATGTAATCCAGTATTGGATATTAAAACGCCAAGCAAAAACCTAAAATTGATGGGTAAAATAGTTTCTGTACTCAGTGGGAAGAATTGCATGAGTGAAGAGCATAGACAGGCAAAGAAAGGAGGAACTGAGGCGGTTGGTGTGAAAGAGTTTCAAAATACAGTTGGCAGGCTGGACACATGGCATGAATGGTGTGTAAACTGCTGGTGAAGAGAGAGAATACCAAGAGTAGAGGGAAGGAGAAAATCACGACCGAGATGGAGGATTGTGTAAGAATAATAGTGGAGACATTTGGTGGGATTGAGAGGAGTAGGGCTTAAGAGATTGGGGGGGGGGAGACAGCAGTGACATAGGGCTTGAGAGATTGGGGGGAGATAGCAGTGACATAGGGCATGAGAGATGGGGGGGGGGGGGGGGGGAAACAACAGTGACAAAAAATCGAGGCCCAGTATCAAGAATAGCTTCACTTCAGACTTTGTGCAGGAGCAACAAACAAATCCTGAAGGCTTTAAGACACAGACAGTGAACATGTGCACTTCTGCCTCCTTTTCGTACGTGAATGTGTAAACATATTCCACAGCAAATCATTCACAACAAAGTTACTAACTACAAAATTAATGATTTCATTTAAATGTGAATAGATATTCAAACCACATGAACAAAATAAAATCTTCTACCCATTTTACTTTTAAGTTTCCTCTATACCTCCAAATACAACAATGGTACAATTACAATACAACAATGGTACAATTACAATATAACAATGGTACAATTACAATACAACAATGGTACAATTACAATACAACAATGGTACAATTACAATACAAACATGGCAGAAGACAGACACACATGCAATACACATGCAACACACATGCAATACACACACACACACTCATGGCTTACAAATGTTGTATAAGACCTACCTGACGTCCTTCGAGTCTGCAGAATCATCGCTGTTTTCACTCCTCTCTTCCATCTGCTTATCTGTCCTCTCAAGCTTCACTTCTTTCACTTTCTCACTCTTCACTTCCTTTGGCTTATCTAGCTTCACTTCTTTACCCTTCTCCGCCTTCATTTCCTTTGGCTTTTCACCCTTAACTTCCTTCACTTTCTCAGTCTTAACGTCTTTAATTTTCTCACTCTTCACTTCTTTAGGTTTGTCAGCCTTCACTTCTTTAGGTTTGTCAGCCTTCACTTCTTTAGGTTTGTCAGCCTTCACTTCTTTAGGTTTATCACTCCTGACATCCTTAGGTTTCTCTGTCTTTGTTTCCTTTGTCTTCCTCTCCGTCCGCCCCTCCTCCCGTTCCTCCAGCCCTACTTCTTCCTTCAACTTCTTCCTCGTAACCTTCAACACCAGCAGAACTACACTTAATTCAAGTATCCAGTACATCGCGGTTTGCGTACGTCACAATCAGAATTTTGCAAGTGACCTCCATCAAGAATTGTCCTTTGCCAACAATGTTGAAAATGGTTATATATATATGTGAATTAAAATCCCATTGCGGCATGACATCTCATAGATCATTTCTAACCCAATAAAGTTGTCACTTTAAAAATTTTACCTTAGGTTTTTGTTGTAAAGAAACGCTAATTTAAACAAAATATATAATGGATTGCACCATGTGTTTAGCATCCATTTGTTGATGGCTTCCATGGAGGATTTGCTAGGCAACAGGTCACATGGATAGAACAATTGCTGTGTTATGTAACTAGCCAAAATTACATACACACACTTGCAGAAGGCAGTTTCCTCCTGCAGTATTCGTGAATTTGAAAAAGTTTTCCATGTTAATACTACAAGTTACGTAAAGCGTGCCCAATTGACTCGGATCAATCGCAGAACATATGCGTAGTTTATTTATATTTTTAATTTATAAACAACTGATTTACATCCGTCTAACTACTCCAATACGAACGTTAAAACTAGCAATGGTGAATTAAAATAAAATAAATGCATTACATTTCTTTCAAAATTTACATCCAGACTTTTGCAGCAAGCACCATCACCTAACTCAAGTTTCTAAACTATGTTTTACAAAATAATCAAACATTTTAAAAGATAAATGACATAAACCTGAATGAACATTCAGCAAAAATTGTATTGTGTTTTGCCAGTACAATAAATTTCTCAAGATTCAAAATAAATTGTTTATCTAAAACTCCTACAGTGTGTAACGCCAAATAAAATGATACCTGTGTTTCCGGTAACAGGCCAAATAAAATAATACCTGTGTTTCCGGTAACAGGCCAAATAAAATAATACATGTGCTTCCGGTAACAGGCCAAATAAAATAATACCTGTCTTTCCAGTAACAGGCCAAATAAAATAATACCTGTGTATCCGGTAACCCGACCGTCCCTAGTATTTCCATGCGACCCTATGCATTTTTCAAGATTAAAAGAAAGATATGTTTTATGATGCCGACCCTTGCCTCTGACCAAAAACTTTTCTTTTAACATTATATTATATTCCAACCAAACACTTACAATGATCATTAAACATGTTAAAAAATACAGATAATCATTGCAAAAGTTCTGAAAAGTAACAAGAATTGACCTTTTGGAACGGAAATTCTGCGATCGTCCCTTTGAATGGTTGCAAAGTGTCACGTTAACCGATGTAAATAGGGACCGGGCGGTAGGCGCTAACATAAACCGTTTCGTGATCATTGTTAATTAAATATACTCGTTAGTGCACAGATTCCGCATAAGTGTACAGATCCCGGTTTCGAACACAAAACTTGAAGGAATAACAACTGCCTAGGTTACGCTGGCTCAAAGTGATATAATCTGGGTTTCTTAGTTCTAACAAATTCTGTTGGATGGTGTTATATATGGCACTAGCTAAAATGGTTGAACAAAAATAATTAGTGACACTGAGCTTGCATAGTCCATGGCCTGTGGGATTGATTTCTTTAACATATTGTCAATTTTGGTTGTGACTTTACTTTAATTACCAACATTACTAGTAGACATCATTAGGCTTGATTTAATTTCAGTGTTTATAAATGATACACACTGCAGCTTCTAATGTGATTTTATTTTAAAAGGTATGACGGATTGGATTTGGTTGCTTTTGTTCGACTGTAACTGTAACTCACATTGATGAAAGACCATTTAAATGTGCAATGTGTTACAGTTTGTTTTGCTCCTATTAAAGTAAACAGTGGGTTGTATGGTTTAACTAGAAGCCATAGTTTCTTTATATATTTTAATATTCAATTAATAAAACAAGTGTATTTTTAGCATGAAGACAGTGTTTTCTATATCACATTACGATACATATAAAACAGTACCTCCCAGTTTCATCCAAATGTGTCCATTTCATATTAACCCCAGCAGTGCAGGTTATAACATATGCCCTTTTATAGATTTTATTGCAATAAAATGTTTTTCCTACCTACCAACCCTATTTAAAAAATCAATTTTACCAGAAACACAACTATATTTTTATTGTGCCTTTACATGGATATCAATATTACATATCAGTTTGTCTAGAGTTATGGAGACGGCTGCACAGTCAATCACCATTTTGTAGTGACATAAAACAGACACTTACCCGTTTCTTCTGTTTTCCTCCTTCCTTCTCTTCCGAGTCGGAAACCTCCTCTTTTTCCTGGTCGTCTTTCTGCGTCCGTTTCTCGGCTGCACCCTTCTCGTCTTCCTTCCCTCCTGCCTTACTTGTCTCTTCCTGCTGCTTCCCTCGTCTCGAGTCCTCCCTCTTACCCCCCTCCTCCTGTTTCCCTCGCTGGGATGTAGGGGAACCAAGTCGGGCTTCGACGCGTGCCTCTTCCTTCGTTTCTTCTTTCTTCCCGGTGTCCTCCCGTTTCCCGTCACTTTGGGGCCTCCCGCGACGAACCTCCTCCTTTGGCTCCTTTCCCTCTTCCTCCTTCCTACGGCGCAAGCTCTCACCCCTCAATTCCTTCCTTCCTTCATCCGCAGAATCGTCCGGTTGTTCCCGTTTCACTTCCCGCTCCTTCGCTTCCCGAGCTGCCACCTTGCGGTGCTCCGCCATAAGACGGGAGACTCGCCGACGCGGACTATCATTGAGATTAGCTGATAGTGATTCCGTCTTACGCACCCCCTCACGCCCCCGTGTCTCGCCCTTTGCCCTAGGTGAGTCCCGATCTTCGAGACTGGCCCGCGTCTCCGGGCGCCCCTCACTCCGACTCTCCCGTGCGGTAGCGCCACTGGTTGCATCTTTGATGTGTGGCTCGCTGGCGGCAGCAGCAGGCTTTGCTTTTGTGCGGCTCTCTGACTTGATTGCTTCTTTCTCTGTCGATGCGTCAGTCTGTGAATAGTACAGATATACTTCAGATAGAAATTTCAGAGTATTTTATAATGAAAAAATTATGCATCAAGCGGAATTAGTTCATTTTCTGAATTTGAAACGGGAGACATTATGCTAAATGTGACACCATATTAGAGTGGGCGCAAACTGGAGGATAAAAACGTTCCCAATACCTTTGTGCCATGTAGTACAATACTCATGTACGTGTTTAATGATCCTAAGCACCCCAAAATAACCGTGCTTTGCTCTGTATTGATGTGGCGCCTGGACAGTTTTGAAAACACTGTTTTCTTATCAAATAGGTGGGGAAATAGTTACCTTTAAAAAAAGATTCACACCTATAGGGTTAGTGTGGTATGTCAGTGTGAATATATGTATATATGGGACAGTATGTAAATTTATTCTATTTCATATAAATAAGTACATTCATACTGATTGGTATTGTATATATGCCATATCTGACACGGAAATATGTACAAAAAAGCACATGTGCACTTTTTTTTGGTCTAAATAAATGTAATTCTCCCTCTCACCTGTAAGGGAGATCCCACTTTCTTCTCCCTCACATCCTCCAGACTCGCCTTCTTTGAGACCCGAGGAGATCTGGGAGCAGATTCACGGTCACGGATCGACATCAGACTCCGACCACTGGATGAGTGGCGCCCCCTACCACCGGGACGACTAATCGTTCCCATGGTGCTGCCGAGCTTACGATAGAAATCCTCGAATGCGTGCAAGTATCTGGGAACATAAACAAGAGGGATGAAATGATAGGCAGAGAAGAAGACCAATGTAAAGAACACAGCCTCTGCTACAGGAGGAGAAACTACAGGTGTGGAGAATATGTAAATGGAAAAAAGAAGACAAGGTATATACATAAGAGAAAATCTGGCCTAAAAACGAAAGTATTTGTGAGGCAGCTAATATGGGCAGGACACATACACAGAATAAGGACAGACTGAAAAAGAGGGCTTGGAAAACTGAACAGGGTGGGAAAGTGAGAAGAGACTGAAATTACCATGGAGAGATAGCATTAACTGTTTCGAGATTCCATAAGGGATCATCTCAGAACATCAATGTCTGATATAAGACATTACTTTCATCTGGCCTCAGCCCCCCACAACCCCACAGACGAAAGTTCATAAATATTGATCTGATGATATCAATATAATAGTATCGGTTCAAAGCGTAAAATCTCGATGTCTAACGACAGACGAAATCGTCTCTGAACCCCCCTGCCCCAAACAAAAGTAATTTCGTCTGATATCGGACACTGACATTCTGAGATGGTTCCTAAAGGCTAAAACGTTGACACCAAATATACTCACTTCTTGTATGCGACTTTAATTTGATTGGATGCTGCTGATGATGGAGTGAGATTCATTCGGCTGTAGACAATACGCCATTTCATCTGATTGGTTACCTGCCAGGTGAGAACATACAAGCAATTACATAAATTAATTACAATTTCTTAGGAACCCTTTACATAACAATAACAACACTCAAAAACATGCAAATAAACAATAATCACACAAATACAAAACTACAGTAACAACTCGTGTTTAGTATTGCTGGAATCAGCTACATGACTTTTGTTTACCCTCCACAGTTACAAGCATTGTCACCAACTGTTGATAACTTTGACATAGCATATTCAAATTTTTAGATTTCCCAAATCTTTTATTTTGATATGCACCTGAGCTGAGGTTTCCAAGGACTTGGGTGCAATAACAGTTTTGTTATTATTATCAACACATTATGCAATCTGCCCTACAGCACTATGCAAACACTGCAACTCTCACATGTGACTATTGACATAACAAAGTACAGATAATTTCTGATCAGCACTCAGCAGGACCTAGTGTTGTTATGTTGAACCAATTACAACATAAACCTAACATCTGCACAAAGCAGTGCTTACAAACAATGCCAGACATGACAAATTGTATGGCATGAGTTGATCACAAATATCCTGTGTTTAGTAGTCACACACACACACACACACACACACACACACTGTCCTGCAGTATTTTTGGGGTTAAAATCACTGAAGATGTGAATATTCTTTCATAGAAACTCCACAACATTTTTGCAATGCCAACATCTAAGTGACTGTTGGTTCATTGGTCAGTCTTACTGTAATAGGCAAAATCAGTTAGTAAATATGTAATTTGGAAGAAACATTTCACAACGAAAACCAAAATGCTCTTTAATGATCTGATGAAAGCAGGACACAACATCCTGCATTCTAGTTTAGTGCGAGCACTGCACAGTGGAAATTTGAGGTAACATTTCATAAGTTAATAGTCATTCAAGTAAATTCTCATTCAACAAGTCTCCCCGGACTTGGTCATCCGCAAGAGACACGGAGATGAACAGTGGACAGGGAAACGAAGGCCTGCGAAGTGACGTGGTGTACAATGAACACATGTGCTGCCAACCTACAACAGTGATGCTCTCTTACATTACTATTAGCCTGATGTGCCACCTACGGCACAAAGAGGACTGAAGGAGTGACACTCTAATTCCCTCACCCTGTTGTATCCGCCGAGATTCTGGACGACTCGGAAGAGTCGGTAGAGATTGAGGTCCTTGCTGGCGATGACGGGTGCCTTGTTGATGGGTGTCCCCCGGTCATCCATGAACTTGTAGAGTTGTGCCACAAAGTGATCCTTTTCTTCATTCGGTTCATTGTCCGAAGACTGAAACATTCAGTCAGTCACATTTAATTTCCAATGTTTGTCTCTAAATATCACTAACAGACCTCAGACCTATGTAAATGTCTTAAGTAACATTTTTAAAAGTAACACAAAAACATGACATGTAATCTTATTATAATCAAGCTTGCGTATGTAGGTTAACTCTTTACTGGGTAGACAGCTTTCTTATTTTATACCACCCTGCTGTGGGTAGATAATTTGAAAATGGTGGCCAATTGTGAATTGTATTGTGTGTTGCTTGCATTAAACTTTGGATATCTCGACAACCAGTGCATGAAAATAAATGAAATTACTTACGTTGTGTATAGAAATGAACGTTTGAATCAAATATGTTGTTAAAACTGCATTCAATTAAGTTTCAGATATTGAAGCAAAGTTCAACAAATACGATGACAAAATACAACGTCAATTTCATCAAGCTAATCAAAAATTCACAGAACATACCATAAGTGCTCCAGTGAAAGAAAGGTATGTTAGTTTTGCCCTAGTAAAACATTTATCAAATTTTGATGGTTAGCTTTCAAAGTACGCATTATTGTGTAACCAACATCAACGTGTGTGAAAACGTACGAATAATAATTTACGAAATAGCTACCATCTACCGATCATATTACTGAATGGAATGTTCCGTTCTAATATAAAATCAACACCCGAAATGTCGAAAGACAGCAACCTCTATCACAAATGTATGTTCCCTTAGCGTTATCAGTGTGATCAACGTAGCAAAATACAACAAAACTAAACACATTAAACAAGGTGCCCATGATGCCACGATCAACAAGATGGCTGCATATATACTGGGATTAATCGACGATCCCTAGAATAGGAGATGCCCCCTACCAAATACCCCATACACGTCAAAGACACCTGAATGAGGTAAATCAGTTTATTCCTTAACAGTTCTGAACTTAAAACATAATGTGCATGTAATACATAAAACGTAATGTGCACGTAATATGTAATGTAACACTTGCAGGAACCACACTGCGAAAACTTCAGTAAAACAGCTCCTGCGTCATAGACTTGGCGTCATGGAGTAGATGCAGACACAATAATGCTGATGTCTACACTCATGGAAGTAGCATAGCAGTACAAATATTATTTAACAAGTCTAATCTATCACGACTAGGGACTCCTGATTGACTTGAACTTCACACTCTCTCCGACCTTCGTCATTTTGAACAAACAATCACTATCTGGAAAACTTTTAATTCTATAATATATTACTTTCACAACTGCCTTCTACAAAGGCATCCATTCAGGTGAGGGGCCTTTTTTGCTAGTTGCTGTAATAGGCAATATGTATTGCACTACTTGAATGTGTATGTACTAATCTTAACTACAGTATCACATGGCTATTTTATTTCAGTATTGCTGGTATTGTGCAAACGCACATTTTAAAAGAGCTGGATGTATGTGATTTTGGCGAAACCTGTTCAGCATATCAATAACGCAATGGCGGTGACAAATTTTAAGAATGTTCTAAGGTCCAATTTTCTTATAATCTAACAAAATGTTAATATGACCACCCACAGGATTCTGAAAACACTGGAGCTTAGCCAGAGACCTGCTGCCCACCTCCAAAACTGGCAGATGACTGGCCAATACAGTGACTGACTATCATTGGCACAACTGGTAGAGAAACACATCAAATGGATCAGTATTAATTAAATAAATGGCTCAAATGACACTGGTTTGTCAATGAAAAAACTAAACTGGCCAATAATGGCTGTGATTGACGTGACTGGCTTCCGCACTAGTCGTTCGCATGCTAGAAGGCACACTTTTGATTAATTCAAGACTAGCAAAAAATTATTTCTGGCTAAGGGTTTGCACCCACCTCATCTACATCCTCCCCTTCCTCCGTGTCTGATCCCAGCAACTCCTCCCTGTCCCAACCCTGGGGAAGCAGTCTCGTGTCGTAGTATAAGAGAGCCTTCTCAAACGCTGAAACAAACACCAGTCCCGTCACACTACAGTCAGTGACATGTAATGACAGAGATCACCCACTGATTTGTTTTAACACAGTACATAAAACGTACTCCAACCAGCAGATCGCAGCAGGACAGGATACTCCAAATCAGGATGTTCATTTTCATTTCTTCTTCCAAAATACATTTGTTTTCAAGCTAATCTAATGCATCAGAATACAGATTTATTCCTTGGCACACCAAAGTTTCTGGGCCGTTCTCTTCAATAGTTCAACACATAGTAGTGTATGAAGGTAATCGCAGAAATCACTACATTAGTACTATGATACTGACCTGGTTTGATAGCTTTGTCCTCATTCTTCAATGCCATTTCTCTTGTAAATTCACGGCTCAACTTTTTTGTGACTGTATAACTGAAATGTCAAAACACACATGAAGAAACTTGGATCGCTTCATACTATAAGAATACAACCAAAATATTTATATTACAGGTGTTCTGGTTGATATAAAAACCTAAAAAATCCAACAATTTCTCTGGAAGTAGAATCTATGTGTTATTGGAGTATCTAAATCTGCTACCAATAATTTTTTTTTTTACATTACCGTAAATTCTGTATTTGTAGCCGCAGCTTCTATTGCAATATTGTCTCACTGAAATCGGGAAGGAAATGTCAAAGTTGGGGTGCGGCTTTAAATACAGTATTTTGCCGGAAAAAAATGAATATCGGGTCGCTAGCTGGGTTGGTAGTAGCGAATAGAACGGTATGGCAATGACGATGGAAATATCAAAGAAAAACGAAGTCGGCTGTATCAAATCAATAACACATTTTATTACAAAACGCATGAAGTGAAGCAACGCGATCATACATCACCAGAGGCAGAGCTAACATATCGTGTCCATTCCAGTTCATCTCTATGATCAGGTAGGTCCAGCTTGATCAGGTTTAAAACCCCTCAAAATCACTGTCATCATCTTCGTCACTGTCGAGGAACGCTGCCGGGATCGGGATGGCGGCGTCGTCCCACGTGTCCATCATCTCCATGTCAGACTCGTCGTCGCCGCTTGCAGCCGCACGCACCGCACCATCATAGATGATGTCATCTTCCGTCCGTCCATGCAGTTGCTGATGCCGCACTTCTTGAAGCTGTGGCGAACCATCGTGTCGGGTATGTCGTTCCATGCCTTCATGAGCCATTTCACGAGGGTTTCCTTGCTTGGCGGACGACGGTGCCCAGCGGGAGTGAAGGACGGTTCGCCGTCGATCATCCATGTCTCCCACTGATGCCGCTTGCCCTGCTTGAACGGCCGGTTGATCGACACATCCAGTGGCTGCACCAACGGTGTCAGGCCGCCTGGGATAACGGTGATGTCAATGTCACGACGAAACAGTTTTTGGCGCACGGCTGCTGTCAAGTGCACCTGGCAGCTGTCCCAGACAAGCAGACGTCGTCGACCGTCGTTGTTGCGCGGGAACGTAGCGCGAACCCACTCGATGCAGCCTGTCACAAAATCAAATGAACAATAATATGAACAACAATATTTGTAGTGACACCTGCAGGCAATAGCTGCAGTTTATTGAGTGCATGGGAACACTGCACCATCCAGGAAGTCCACAGTAGGCAGACACTCAATAAGCTGCATTGTTAATTAAAGCTGTCAATCAAAACCGTGCAGCGCCGCCCTGGGAAAGCGCTGCTGTGCAATTTAGTTTCACACAAATACGTAAGGTCCTATAATGTGTTTTCTCAACTGTTCCGGTGATTTTGGAGCACATGCGTAGTATTCGGGCCCACCTCGATTTTGTTGTTATAACTATAAATAATAAATTATGATACCTGAACTGGTGGGTTAATGTTATCATTCCACATCATTTAGAATAATCATTTTACCATTTTGTTCAGCGCTTTAAGCATTTTATCATAAATGGGGCTTTGTAAAAATATTTTAATAGTGAAAACAAAATTAAAATAGACTTACCAGTCTCATCAATGTAGCCTTTACGCTGCACGGTAACTCGGCAGCCACGCACGTTGACCTTCGGGTCTCGGACTCCCTTGAAGATAACAGTTGGCAACAACTTGCTGCCATCCGCCGCTATAGTTAGGATTGCGGTGAATCCACACTTTTCCGCACCATTCGTCCGGATCAGTACGGTGTTCGTGCCGCCTGGTTGGAGCGTGCGGTTTAAGCTGAGGAGTTTTTCGTCAGCGTCTTTCGGCAATTTCTGCCCGATGGATGTTCCTTGTCGGGTTGACAGACCATGGCGACTTTTGAAGCTTGTCAGCCATCCGTTCGAAGCTTTGAATTCCGCGCTGTTGGTCATATGGCGCGCTTGTATCTGCAGAGCCGCTCCGCTGATGGCGTGTCCCTCTGCCCGAGCGTCGTGCAGCCATGTAATCAACGTGTCATCGAGATCTTTGCTGATGACTGGTCGTCCTGCACCTTCAAGCCGTTTCGTCGTCTTCTTAACTTTACGCAGCTTGTCACAGGACTTCCGCCATTCTCGGACTTGCTTTTCATTCACCCCGAAATGTTCGGCAGCTTTCCTATTGCTGCCTAACTCGTCTGCCTTCTGTATAATTTTCAATTTAAAAGATGCATCATAGGAGGCGCGTTTACGTGGCATACTTGCACTAGTGTAATCGTGAATACCTGGTAGTCAAATGTTCAATATAGCAGTGGTAACAATCCTTTATTTGCCTGGCCATATATACTCTTGGACATGGCTTGATGCACAACATTGACTCACCTCTTGATTGCATTGTCCTGAGACCTAATCATGGTTTCAAGTATTTGATGCGTTAATCCATGTTGCTTTTACCAGGAGTGCCCAGAATAACAGTCACACCTTCTGGGCTTCCACCAATTGTGCGAGCAATAGGATTTACAATCCGCCATGCATCTTGTGCGCGGTCCCTTTAATCGACTTATCAGACTGAGAAATAGCTCAACCTGTCAATCACAGGCCTACTCTCGCACATTTGATGTTTTGCTCTGGTTATGTACAATGAGGATCAAATAAATATTTACAATAACGGCTGTGATCATGAGCCGGGCAGACTGAGAACTAGGTCAAGCATCCGGTTCGCGGCTTCCTCCTGACGATAGATTATTACTTTGTAGCAAACCATCACTCAAATATCGTTTGATGCGCGTGTAATTAACCCTTTGTCAGTGAAAACAGTCTAACATGGCTAGTATTTTGTTTGTGAATGCAGTACAACTGCACTGAACTAGCTCTTAGTCTTTTCAATGCATTTATAACATCGAGTTTATACATGATTCTACATAAAATGACATAAAAATAAAACTTCTCAAAATATTTTAATAATTCTAGCTTTACCGTATAGCTTAAATGCATGGCTACATTTCGTTCACTGGATGTATGGACATTCAACCGCTCAGTTATTTTCTGGTAGCGTGGTGAAATTTGTTTAATTTTTCTAATTGTGTGCGCTACGGAAGTATGTCACACGCAGGGCTAAAAATGGTCATGGCTCAAAGTCCAGGTGCGGCTTTAAATAAGGTTTTTGCCTGTGACAAACTGCGCGGAGGAAAGTCAGGGGTCAGGTCAAAAGTCGGGGTGCGGCTTTAATTAGGGATGCGGCTACAAATACAGAATTTACGGTATACCTTAAAAAAGTTAGGCCAATGTGCAAAAAACTGAAATATGGATTGAACGACAATGTTAATATCACAATATAACCCTTTCTGTTCCGAGTCCATCAAATAAGGACCAAAGCTCTGTTTTGTTCTAGATTACCATATATATATTATTATGTGCAATTTCTTAAATAACAACCACGTTTCCTTGCTTTTTACCGCATATCCATCATATGCAGTTATGAGTTTTACAACCTATTCCTTGAGAACTGTCAATTTTTGATTACATATAAACAAAAAAGAAACTGTGCTAAGAAGATGAACTTACAATTTGCTGTCTCTGAATGACTTCACCAGCAAGTGGTCTTTGGACTTGAGCTCTGCGTCGTCTGCACTTGACTGCACAACGAGCACGGGGACCCACGTTGTGCCCTTGCGGTCCTCCAGCTCGATACAAAGGACCCTTCCAATGAGGTCCTGTAGTCGCCCTCGGTACATCCGCTTACACGGCAGACTGTCCTCAGAACTGTCATCATCACTGTCTCGGTCAGAGCTGGAACAACGAAATGATATAAGATGGTGGAGCTGAATGCACACATACAGTACCATTAAAAGGAAGCAGTCTGTTCGTAGTTTTTCATTTATTAATATAATGTTCTTAAGACTATACTAACTATGTTGAAGGTATATGCCAGTCAAATTGTGTTCAGTAAGCCTGTAATAACAGTCGCAAGTTGAAGGCACAACCCCGGGTGCATGTTCAATTAGTAAACAAAACATCCAGCGCGCTAATTTCGAGTTTTTTAAGATGTCATGTGATCACATACCATATCCTCTAGTAATACCAGCAAAGACTGAGCATCAGAAATGATCAAAATTATCAGCACCTGTTGCTTTTGTGCCATAAATATGGAATACAGTTTGAAACAATTAGAAATTGTTCCCAGCTTAGGGTTATGTTTATTGAAATTAATTAGAAATTGTTCCCAGCTTAGGGTTGTTTATTTAATTTTGTTTACTTATCTCTGGTTATAAATACATTTTACAAAAGGTCAGTTACAACTAGACATGAGCAATAAGTTAAAAATCTTACAATTTTCAGGTTTTAACAAACATAGACTGGCCATATGATTTGTCTAACACCATCCCTGCAATGAGTTGCAGATGCCTACCAGTACATCGTATGAACGATAAATGATGCTTATCATTTATGAATACCAACCCGACTACTGAATGCTTTCTCTTGGAAACGTTCATTGTCTTGATAACAGGCGTGCCAAAATGTTCTGGATTTGTCAGCGGGAGTTCATCCAAAGTCTAAAAGCAACAAAACAGTTGTTTTACATGTAGTATATCGAGTGAATAAAATAAAGCGTAAAGTTTTCTTACCAAAGATGTACTTGTGTTCTGACCTATACAAACTGTGCATATTATTGATAAATTGTGATATCCACACAACCACCAGGTACATTCCCTGGTACACTGCCTATGGTGTGAAACAATATTGCACATTTGCTGAGTAGTATAACAAATACATCAAGTGCTAAGAAATCCACTCTTTCAGATTCATACTAAGTAATAGTAAGTATTTTCCAAAAATGTGAAGTTCTTACCCAAGAGTATCAGGTAGTGCTGGTTCGATACCAGAATTCTTCGATATCGATCGATACCAGAATTTTTTTCGATACTCGATACTTACGTTGTAAGTCTAATTCATATACAGTATAGATCCCAATAGAAACACACTATCCATCTAAACTAGTGGCATAGAAGCACACACTGTTTTTCATAAGGGAAACATGTATAACAGTAGATTTTTCATGAGTGAATGCATGCTAGACATAACTGATGGCAATACTGTTGCTAGCACCACCTTGCAAATGCTTGATAGGTCATTCATAGTGTGCATGTGTGCCTTTAGCTGAATGAAACAGATTATCTCCTGATTGTGTGGGTGCTAGTAATGTGAATGTTTAAAAATAAAATCGACACATACCTCAGAAGGGCTGGATATATGTAGATAAAAGGGTTGGACTCTTGATAAGCCAAAGGGCTTCCTTGTCCACCTGCCATCTAGAGTTAATTCTCTGGATGGCAATCTTGTTAAATCTTGTTAAACATGTTGCATTCTTGTCATGTGTCGATGTTGTATCAGTCAGTTTGGTAGATGTGCACTGCTGACTGTGTGTTTGAAAAAGTGTTGCCTGGTACCACTTTTGAGAAGCAAATAGTCGTGCACCAAAGTCTTAGCACACACTCTGAGCGTCTATTGGGAACTATAGTAGTCTATACGGTACACCTATTTAACTTTCAACTTAACCATTGATACATACTAATTGATATAGTTATGCAAACGATTAATATGCAATTTTCATTTTATTTCAATAACCAAATAACAGTTGTAAATTGTAATTGTTTAATTCTAATTTATTAATGTTGTAAAAGTAATTGTAATGTAACATTAAAACAATACAGCATTACAGACAATTGCAATAGAATACCTAGACCTAGTAATAATAAATAAATAAAACTGGTAGTCACATCGCGTACGTCACTTCTTGACGCTGTCGCCGCAGTAGACTCTGCAACCGATGGCGATTCACTTCGACTGTTACTACTACTAAATGTCCATTGCTTGGTTTCTGACGAAAATTTTGATGGAACACGTCGTTCTCGTTGACGTTGTTGTTAGTGTTACCACGACTTCCTTAAATCATCATGTTTTAGTAGTCTCTTGGATGATGGACAGTGACATGTTTCGTCAAATTTGATGTATTTCCCGCACTAGTTTGGGGGGGGGAGCGTTTCTGGCATAGTAGACAATCTACAGTGTTTCCGTATTTGTTAAAAAAACTGCCAAATTGGCGATGTGTGTTCTGACATTTTGTCGTTCATCTTGGTTGAGAGAGTACGGCAAACGGTGGTGCCATCAATCAGCAAAACATAGCGCCACCAAATGGAACCAGGGTAAACGAGTCTAGTGTGTCGCGCTTGAATAATTATTTATATTATTATTTTTATATTAAACTAGATTCATGAATACTAATGCGTGCAATAAACACTCGATAAGATTACTGGAATGTTGTGTGTTTTTGGTACGCTGTAGAGAGGGCAAGGTAAAGTGGTGAAGCAAACGGTAGTGCCACCCAACGTCGTAACGAGGCTTGAATAATCGAGGCTAAGCTGAGATCGCACTCAAATAATTATTTATATACAGACTTTTTTGGAAACTGACTCCACAATAAAGCTTTATAAAACCACTGAGATGTTACATTTTATTACGTTTTTTGAAAAAGAACCACGCCTAAGCGGCCTAATACATACAACGTAGTCAACCCTGTCAAGTTAGGAAGCGAAGCCCACAGTGGAGTAGCCGTACTTTCCGTACATCCGGCCGTAACTTCGTCTTCGAAAACGATGTTACGTCTTCGCATCGACGTCGAATGGACTCGATATCGAAGTATAGGTATCGACAAAGTATCGAAATATCGAAGGTATCGAACTGTGGCCGTTCGATACCAAAATATCGAAGTATCGCGATACCACGAAGTATCGGTATCGAACTTTCACAAATATCGCGATACTTCGATATATCGAACCAGCACTAGTATCAGGTATACATTATTTAACCTTTTAGATCCCATGATGTTTTAATGTAATGAATTCCGATTCCCCACAGTGGTCATACACATTCCACAAGATGTTTTAATGTAATGAATTCCGATTCCCCACAGTGGTCATACACATTCCACAAGATGTTTTAATGTAATGAATTCCGATTCCCCACAGTGGTCATACACATTCCACAAGAATTCTGATTCCCCACAGTGGTCATACACATTCAGCAATATGTTTTCATGTAATGAATTCCGATTCCCCACAGTGGTCATACACATTCCACAAGATGTTTTAATGTAACACATTCAGCTAGATGTTTTCAAATTGCGCTAACTCAAAAACTTTGAATATAAAGCCATACAACAAATATATCTAATGTACAGCAAATAGACAAGCTTTAAATGACATATAGCACACAATAATCCAGTAAATGGCACCACAGATATTAGTAATTAAAATTCAGCTTACCTGTAGGTTTCATACAACAGATCGGCTGGCTGCGGTCTAAAGGACGAAAGTTATTCCTAAGAATGCTAACAAAGGCAATAACCATGACGATATTAATCAAGCACATCTAGACTTACATCACTCTTGACAAAGTGTTTCTCCCCCTTCAAACACAGCTGTGTTCGTCTCAATGTATTCTCGTCTCCGTCGTCAAACACTGCATAGAAATGAAAAAAATGACAAATGTGCAATTTCACAAGTTCTAACAGAATAGTATAATTTCAACTGCAAAAATGGAATGATTACAAACATTTTCCACACAAAAATGCGGCTCTTTGAATCTCACAAGACCTAGCCACTAAACTCTGTGTACGAGTTACAAGAATTCAGCGTGACTTTCCTTTACATCACGTGCGTCAACACATCTTTCAGTGGTTATAACCGCTACCATGGTAAATGGTGTTACCAAACTTTTCTCGTGGCGCTGTGTTTTCATACAGAAACTGTAATTATTTCACTAAAACCAACTTTTCTGACAATTTATTTGCATAACACGACACAAATAAGTGGTAGGGAGTTACAATATGGATATCTTTCGCAAATATTTCTTCAGATTTTTATGAAAATGCCATGTTTATATTATTGGCATGATCTTCAACAAGATCATAATACTGTGTCATGTTCAGATGTGATGCTTCCCGATCATTTTCCATAACGATATACAAATGTCATCTGGAGATAATGCATTACTGTTGAATTAATATCTGCACCTATTACTACAAATAGCAGCGACAGAAATAAGCCAGAATATTTACTTGTCCACCGGACAAGTAAGTTTTGAAATCTACTTAACCGCCAAAAAATTTACTTCTCTGAGTGGTTGTCAAGGGGAATCGAAGCTTCGGAAAAAACTTTAAAAGTCTATCTTATTTTTACAACAACAACACAACGTTCCTGCTGTTTCGTTGCATGTACATCTGAGTGACTTGTGATCAAAGACACAATCTGCAAATTTTGAAATTGCATAATTATATTTGCAATTATTTTCCGGTCCATTATCATTATTATTCATCACGAATATTAAAGGTATGTATACCAATATTTTAGTGATGCTGATATGAACACTTTTATTAATAACTATTACAATGATAGGAATGTGACAATTGTTTTCCTTGCTATTTGTTGTACTGTTGCAAAAACTGTTTATGTTTAATATGGTATATCTATGTGTACTGTACAAGAGTTCAGTGTCATATCAGGTTTCGATTTTAGAACTCACATTCATATTAATGTTAATTATTAATTAATTCCCAAATTGGCTGCACAATAAGTAGTCCAACTTCAATAAATAAACGTCATTCATTTGGCCAATTTCAATTCTTTGCTACATTGGACTTGTGTTGTTTATTGCATCAATGAACTTATGCAAATCAACAAGTTGCATAATAGATTTTATGCAATGAGCAGAGCAAGTCTTTGGCAGGCTCTGGCCTGTGTGTTTGGGCCAACCACAGCTCCTGGATTATCTCACTAGATCACATCATCCGGTAAAATAATCCACCAATCACAGCACTGGATTAGTCCAGATGTCTTATCACTCCAGTCAAGCAGTTACCTAGTGAAAGATGTGTTTTACATTCACTGATAATTTGAAATCCGCCCTCCTCCCCACAGGCTGACAGGCTTCCTCTTTTTCCATCGATAATTGGAATTAGGTTCATATAGGTTAGGCGAATTACAATTTGTGTATTCTTTACATTATGTTGATATATATAGTGGTTTTTAGTCCATTACAATGTAGGGACGAATCATGTATATTGTTATTGTCAAGATTGTAGGATCTGAGACACTGTACAAGGGTTCAGTGTCATATCAGATTTGGATTTTAGAGCTGTTTTGTCATTCCCAAATTGGCTGCACGATAAAGTCCAACTTCAATAAATAAACGTCATTCATTTGGCCAATTTCAGGGTGTACCACATCTAGCCAATCACAGAATAGCTGTTGGCACGGGCTCGTTCTTCACCATTAAAAACGTTTCTTTGCACAGAATGTGAAACAACATTTAAAATTCTGGATTTATTTTGAGTACGTATTTGTACCATAGAAATATTTTTGGGTACGTAATTTTACCCTTTTACCCTGCTGGCAGAAACACTGTATATATATATATATATATATGTTGGCATCAGTTTGTCATTGAAGATGCTACTCAACCATCAGGAACACGAAAAATGCAAAGCCAGGAAATGTTGTCACAAAAATCATAATAATCTATATAATCTGATATAATTTTGTTCAACCTCTATGAACATCAATGTTAACAAAGTTCTGTATTTTACAAACGAAGATAATATTCAATTGATCAACAGCAAAGAAACGCATATTTTTCCTATGTGTTACATTACCGTTTCAATGATGACAAAACAGGTTTAACGGTGCGAATTACATTTACCAGGCGGAATATAATTTGCAGATTTAATTACGTTGTAACGTTGCTGCGTGCGCAGACCGCCGTAGTTGGCGGAAGCCGACATGTCAACAGCGGTTGGCAGCCCGTCCTCGCGTCTTGCATAATTCAGCTTCGAAAACAATTTATGGTTAAAATAAATTTTACATAGATACAGCAATACTTCTGAAATGTCATTAATATTCCGTTTATCAACCACCACCATAGATTTAGTGGAGAGCCAGTTACAAGTTTTGAAAATTGTCACCAATCTGGCTAACGTCCAATGACTTGGAAGACAGCCGAGTCGGCGTGGGTTAGGCATAATAATGGTTAAAACTATATAATTATTCAACTAACAGGTAGTGATATCAAGTCTACTATTTCCAAAGTTCATCAAATATGACCCGTGAGCGGAAGTAAGTTGTACGTCGGCCTAACTGAACGATTTTGTGAAATGCAGCCTCGACCAACGATGGCTGATGCGGAGTCTGTCCTATGACAGAGCTAGGTTGGTGTGCTCCGCAGACGACCCTGTTAACGCAGGCACTAAACTCGGTCGAACACTGACGATGGAACGACAAGGCGCTGACACACCAAAAAAATTGCAACGCGCACGATTACTAGCGAACTTCATTTGCGTTTGAATTTCCTCAAAAAAAAAGTTTGCAATGTTGCATGCGTCACTATTTACTGTAAATTTTCACTTGTCCACCGGATAACCACCATGTTGAGTCATTTTACTTGTTCGGGCCAAAAATCAATTGTCCCTGACAAACGGACAAGTGCTATTTCGAATGCTGAATAGTATAACAGAAATATGTCACATTATAGTAAATATAAGGCAGATACTGTGGGAAACATACCGACAGTGTACATGCTCATGTCATTTATCTTCTGCACGATGGCCATTGTGTATTCCCCACTCTCTGGCAGCTTTACTTCGATAGTAGCCCCAACCTGCAGTCAACACATACAAGTCAACAACACATATACAACATTAGATGTACACATACAAAATGATAATTGTACGATATCTATCTTGTAAAAACTTATGTCGGTTGTCGTTCAATCACAAATCATGTCCAGTGACCCAGGCCTGGCAGCAATTGTTGACCATTACTTCTTACCAGGAATCACGATACCTTACAGTGACAGTTATCAAACAAATGGCTGAAATGTTACGGTTGATCATTGATCGGTTAGATAAACAAAAAAGCGATCATGAAATTTTATTTATTCAGATATCTTGGTTTTCATAAAACCGACCAACTTGAATGCAATCAACAACAATAAAATACACGCAAAAAATACCATCACTAGTATCAGTATCATTTTTGCTGGGTCTATTGGTTTTTTCTATAAAGGGATCACCATTCTGTTTGTCCAAGCAGACTATAGCTTGTTTCGGACAAGCGCTATTTTGAATGCTGAATCCACACCAACTAAATGACCTTGTAACTGTATGGTATGATCATCTACATCTGTTGGTTTGCAGTGCATGCTAAAAGGGAACTTCTTGTGCAAACTGGGATATGCTTATTAGGTATCACAAAACTTAGATGCAGCTGACAGTGCACTGCTAAACTAGCTATGTTTAAATCACTTGCCAGAATTGGCAATCTGTTATTTATATACTATTAGATAAACATGGCTCATATTCAGTAATACTAAAACTGAATGTGCTATCACCACTGAATGTCTATTTTACAATCAACAAAGTTCTGTAAATGGTGGTCCTTGTCAACTTTATAGATCTATTCAATTCAACAACATTCTGAGTGGTAGCCAGTACCCGAAAATGGCCCTAGGCTATATCTCTGTAAATACTGAACATAACTTATCCAAACTTGGAGTACTATTTAGTTAAATAAATAGTATTTGATATGTGGAATATGGGCTCATTTGCTTGTGTGTTACCATGGCATTGTTGAAAATGATTCTGAGCTAACAACTGTACGTATGATCATGCAACTGTCAAGAATCAGTAGCCATAATACCCCTCTGGTAGATAAGGTGATTTTTAGGTAAGGAAATCGGACTGCAATGAGTTTTGTGAGATAGGACTTTAAAAGTTTGAGCATTTGTTAAAGTATCTTGAAAAATGCCATTTAAAACCTGAACAACAGTCACTGAAGTCAGATATCCAAGTGCCCAAAACACCCTAACTCTGACAGAGGAGCATTCTAGCTAATGATTCTTGACAATTGCCCATATTCCACGCATCATATACCATTACTTTATCTTTACCAGTACTCCAAATTTGGTTAAGATATGTTCTGTATTAACAGAGATATAACATATTGATTATATGGCCGTTTTCAGATAGTGGCTACCCTTAACTGCAAGGAACCACATAAATCTCCAACAGAAGCAAGCTATTCCAGTAATTACAGTATGACTACTTGATAAATTGTTCCCTTGATGAATGGTTAACGTAAACAAATACATGTACCCAAAATAAATCCAAACATAGCGAAATGAGTCGGATATCAGTGAACTTGATTTCGAGAAAACACTGTTTTTACATTGCGCTGTGATTTTTGATGATTTTTTCTTTTTTTGTCTCCAAATCATACTTTAGTGTCTTCTATCGATTGGCAATGGTTTTTCTCACTTATATTAATATTTAGTACAGTAGTCCCTCTCTTCAGCGGACCCTCTGACGAGGGACACCAGCTATGTCGGGATAGTTTGTCAATGTACTGACCGTTTTGCCATGTTGGCATCTCGTGTACGCGGACAGAATATTTTGGTTATATGTCCCTCCTAAGACAGTATTCATTAATTCGAAGATTTTGTGCCGAATTTGTTTAGAAAATGGCGGACATAGCTTGTGTGTCAATGGTAACACCAAGTACACGTGTACCCGTAATAACGAGTTTGTCTTCCTTGCTGTAGTCATTGTGTTTGTCCAAATTATTTATAGAGTTCCTTTGATTACTGTCTGTAAACTTTAGGCAGAGTGAATGTGGAGAAAGGTATTGTTAATTTTGTGCTGTTATCAATCACATTTGCCACTGGCTATGCAATGATGGTTTCCCTGTTTGCACCTCCAGCCCCAGTCAGGGCTTCAGCTTGGCATTGCCTTTTCATCTTGTAAATTGCAATTAAGATTCACAGATATAATGTATAAAAGGTTCACCTCAATTGTTTTCAATGTAGCCCAACATTAAGCCTAAACTGAGGTGAAATAATAAATAAGCATCATCAAATTATGCTGCGCTACGCCAAACATTACCAGTGCCTTGAAAAGATGAACTGGTTGCCAGCGTATGAAATGGTGGAACGCATTATCAAGTGACGCACAATTTGTGCATTAATGAATATTTTGAAATAGGATGAAAAATTAATTGAGACAATTAATGATTGTACCCGTTATCGTTTTTAGTATTTAATTAATGTTCACGCTGCATGTAGCAACTGATTTAAATATTCTGTTGATCATTTCCAGGTTATTATGGCAGCCAAAATCGTCTACTTATGAACTATTTTGGCAAAAGAATATCTAAATCGTCCGAGAATACCAATTCATAAAATGTTGGAATGGAGATGTTTTGTTCGACATTTTTGGTTGAATGCTGCCATAAGTGCAACAAATTCTACTGCAACACCGGGCCAGTGACAGTGAGTGATTGAGAAAAATATCAGATCGACAGAGGGAGCTTAATTCCTATCAGTCAATGCATTGACATATTGCCACATCTTTACCATGTGTCAGTTGTACTGGTCTGAACGCTGGCACTATGATGCCTGTCCCTCCAATGAGCGGACACCCGCCATGTCGGGACACTTATGCTTGGATACAAATGTGTCCCCTGAAGAGGGGGACTACGGTACTGTACCGTTTAGAAAGAGTATGTAACATTTCATGCATTAATTCCGTAAAACAAAAGCGATAAACCACACATGTTCCCGTCACATTTTAAGGGATATCCCTCAACATATATGGTACTACGAGAAAGCCCAACATGTCTACTTTCCATGTATGGCTAGGGATTTCCCCGTTCACTTCAACTTTAGCCAACAGCAACGCCTGACACAGAGGCCTATCTGTAAACAAAAGTCGACTCCCACTGGCCTTGTGACTGATACAGGTCCCCCCATCGGCCTACTCTGCAAGCACATGCGCAGTGCGCCCTTTCTTGACCTCGCTAACTGTAAACAACATACGGTGGCGATGGGTTTGTCGTTAGGAAACATTCCAAATTGACTGTTGCGATCTCAGTAAACGTTTTGCGAAACATATCTTCGACAATGTGCGTGACTTGGGAGCTTATTTCGAATGCATCAAAAATAAGGAATAGGAATGATAACGTGTTCGATCACTCGCTGTAGCCTTCGGCGCCGGGCCCTTGTAGACAGACAATTAAGTTGATAAAGCCACAAAGCTTAGCTTTTGGTCACAACACTATTAATATTTCACATATTTGGTTCACATTTACAGGATGTTCGAACCATTAGCCAACATTGTGCAACATTTCAGACAAATGTGTTAAGTGTAAATAATGTAATTTGAAGTCAACATGTACATGAACTTCAACTGCGTTTTTCTCAATTTGAACATAATGTTGGCTATTAGTGAGCAATGTCCGTGTATTAAATGTACCATTGGAAAGCTTAACATATCTTCTTTCCAATGGTATTGATAATTAATTTTTTGACATGCGACTCATTTTGTCAAGACTCGACACATATGATGCATATTTAGTACACCAGATTTCCTCACCTTCAGCGTGCCTTTCAAATCTTCATCTAAAACCACCAGTGGAAGGTTGGTGTCTTTGATGATCACCTTAAAACAATAAATACATGTTGTAGATATCCACAAAAATATCAACCACTTTGAAATAATAATGAATACCTAATGGTTGCAAAGAACTGACAATAAAAAGCAAAAAGTTCTCCTTGCCAATACATGGACTTGGTAGACATGTTTTTGTAAACCAATACACCAACATTATATGCCAAACAAAAATTTTCTAGAAGCTTGCATGTAATATTGATATTGACATTTAAACTTCATATAAATTTATGACTTACCTTGCACTTGACTATTTTTGATACTTTCTTCACTTTGGCTTCACAGAAAGCACCACGGTATTTGGCACTGACTTCTGTGCCAACAGACAAGCATAGTGGTTCTTCTGTTGCCTGTAAAACAAAACAATGTGTTTGGACTGGATTGTGTGTGCGCGCGTGCACAGATTCATGTATCTACTGGGACATTTTGGACTAGCAGAACTTTGATCCTACATAAAGACTTGTAGAATTTGGGCTCACTTCAATTTGGTCATTCTATAACTATGTATTTTGGCTAAATGTGATACCTCAGTGCATTAATTAAATCTTTCCAGGCATATAACAGTTAACAATAACGTATGCATTATTTTGGTCCAAATAGCGCTCCAGTTTATATTAACATGTGAGGCTACATCACCTATTTCAAGTGTGCAGGAACATGATTTGTGCCTCAAACATGTCCTGGACCTGAAACACAATATTTTTTATATAACAGTACATGACAGTACTTTAAGTGATGTGGAATGATTGAAAGAAACTCTGAGGTATCAAATTTAGGTAGGTGGGCCCGGATTCTACACAAGTGCGACATGTTTTATGCATGTGTGATATGTTGCTACATGCTTCCCAGAGAAGTCGAGATGGTGTTCCATTGAATCACTAGGTTTAGCAGGGAGTAATTTAGTAAAAAGTGCTAAGTACTTTGATCGGGGTCCCAGATGGTACGACCCCCGACGTGTTCTGCCTAAAGAGACGGATGGTTCGGCCCACGTAACAAAAATCCGCTATGCAGTGTCGGTGTTTCGGGCCATGCTGACGGATGTTTCGGCCAACTTCACCGAAAATTCAACGGACAGTGTCGGCCCATTGATAATTATCAAAGCAGCGGTCGCCTCACCCCACTGTGTTTGATGTTTCACAATAAATTACCTACCACCTCTTTATTGTTTGTTGGTTTGTTTGAACTCGCACTCTTACCTGGATTGCTTGCATGTGTGATATTTGTTTGTTTTTTGCAAAGTATCCAAGCAGTAACCTAAACAAATACGGTAACGGAACACACGATGTGAGCACATGCAATGTGTTCACTCCCTTTATGTAAATGATGCTGATTGAACAGATCAAATGTGTGACCGCTTTTCAAAGACGCATTGGTGGGGGTGTTATTCTATATTTCACAGCTTTATTGTAATGACTTTCAAGAGCTGTATGATGATAACGAATGTGTCTCCTTTCCAGAATAAATATAATTATTATTGCAAGCTATACATTGAAACATTACGCGTAAATATCTAATAATTCGTGACACATTTACCAAAAATACGCAAGTCAAAATAGTCGCATGCAATATAAGAATTATTTATACATTTATCAAATAAAATACTTAGATTTCCGCAGCAGCTAAGGTCGCAAAAGTAAGATTTCTAAACAGAAGCAGGACGGTTGGTTCGGCCCATAGAGTCCACCAACACCGGTTATAAAAACGGTTGATTTGGCCCACGCGAACGCAAGGAGGTCACGGTTAACTGGTTGCGCGAACGGATTATTCGGCCCCATGGGCCGAAACACCCAACTCCCCTTTGAGCAGGCCTATGAACTGGATGTTGCGCTATGTAAGAACTTACCTTTTTACATTTGGCGCACACTAGTTGTTATTTTGCATAGTTAGTGGCATATAAAAGGCAGAAACATTTACTAGTAACGAGACTACAAAACCTAACAACAATTACAATGTCAATGACCCGGCCCGGGTGACGTCGTTTTGGCTCAAACTCAAAGGCTGGTTCAAGCCGACAAATGACGCCAGTCATCAGTCAACAAAACGACAGCACAAATCAGACAAATTAAACATGATCTCAACATTAACGTGTTATAACATTAATAGGCAGAAAGTGGATGAAAACATTACAGTAAAGGTGCGATTCTTTCTTCAATTGTTCGTTCTGTCACCATTGAAAGCTTGGCAAAATGTGTACGCGCCCAAAATCATGTGAGCGTCGGCAAACTTCACAATCTGTAAGTATTCATAAAATAGTTACCATAGCAGATTGAGTCTTCGTTCTGCCTCTGTATCATGGAACTTTGGACTGAACTTCAGATCGACTTTAGCTGCTATATTACAGAAACAGATAAACTTCTTTGGGACAACATAACATGCATTGCGAAAAATCGCCCACGACCCAAGAAACAACAACCTGCGATGGGGGTCCTTAAACGTGATTGGTCAATGATCCGGTGGAATCCCACAATTCCAAAAATGCGCATGCGTCGTACGCATATTTTGGGTTCATTTCCGTGTTTATCCGAGGGACAAAAGTGTAGTTACCATTTACTAAACGTTGTAAGCAGGATTCGACAAACACGCATCCCTTTGTAGTTTATGAACTTCCGATCGCCGTGAACATCGATGTCGATTCATTGAATAAATATGATATGATGCACTATTTCGGCTTTTTGAAGTCGATAATCACATCAAAAATGAACGAGAACGATAGGTCAAGGATCCGTGCCGAGCCCCTCTGGCCATCTAGTGGATTGTTCAATAACACATTGTTGGTATAATGTGTAAAAACAATCCGAGAGATGGCGACACTCAAACCTTGCCGTCTGGTGTAGCCTTCCAAGGTAGACATGCGACATTGTGCATTTGTGGCCTAAAACTGCAGCAATCGCATTGCCATGGATTATTTTGTCATATCAGCAAAAATAAGAAATATTTCTGGCACCAATCATTGGCTGTGAACTGAAATTTTTTCATTATAATTTGAATTATGTGGTGCAATAACCGTATCCACTTATAAATATATAGGCCTACTTGTCCGTATTATAAAGGGAAATAAAATATATATTGTTAGGCCTAATACATCTAAACGAGTTAATCAAAACTAATGGCCGGGAATGCCCTACAGTTGCGGGGAGTAGATTAGCAAAAAATAAACTTCGGTTCTTCTATTTTAGTCACGATAGGCCAGCTACAAGAACATCATCGTAGTTGCAAGTGTCACCTCTTCGAGCATCTCAAATAGCATAGCAATTTTTCAATTTACTCGATCCAAAAGAAATCATGACGGTTCAGTAATGTTTTCCATTGCACCTTGTGGGATTACTACACCGAATGCAGTATTACAGGTGAAGCAACATCGGCCAAATCACTCGGCTTACATGTTCAATAAACCACGCACGAAAAATCTATCCCAAGTTTGCATTCGAATACCAGTGACTGTATCCTAGCCCTTGCACGGGACCAACAAATAACATCCAGTAATTTATTACACACTAGCAACATGTTGCTGATCATCTCGCCGCACGGAGGCACAGGGGTCTACACGGGGGGCACAGTGGTTTACATGGGGGCACAGGGGTCTACATGGGGGGCACAGGGGTCATAGGGGTCGACACGGGGGAACAGGGGTCGGTCGACACGGGGGCACAGGGGTCTACACGGACACAGGGGTCTACACGGGGAGCCACGTTCCTCGTACCCCAGCCAACTACAGGCCTCGATCCACGTAATTACTGCGTACCGAAGTGGACAAGCACGAATTTATTGTTGGAAAGGTCTTGCAATAATAGCAATTTATTTGAACTTTAAAATAATTACGCAGGCGAAGTTAACCTTTTCACAAGTACTAAAATAGCCCCATATTTCATAAGTAAATTCTAAATGGTCGCCAAAATCAGTTATTGACTATTTTATATCAAAACATAATTTGGCAGGGCGTTTTTTAACGTACAAAGTGGGGGGGGGGGGCATTGCCCCCAGCCCTTTCGTTTGCCCCCCCCCCAAGTCAGACCAACTTTCCCACCATTGTGCCCCCATTCACCCAAACCTGTAGGGCTTACTTTTTATTCGTTTTAATGTGGTTGATTTAATTTGCACTGAGGTATAATAAAAAACTTTAAGTAGCAGTTGTCATGCATTCGCCAGAGAAGAATGGTGCCCCTGGACTACTTGAAGCGGTGAACAAAGCTCTGGATCTGACAGGAGGTAAAGACACGATGCTGGTGTTGGTGTCATCCTGGATATATATGAAACACTCCAGAAGAAGTTGCAAAGGAGTGATTTGATCATCAACGATGTTCTCACTGTGACTGATGTGGCAATAAAGAAGTTGAACCTATTGAGGGATGGACCATTCCCGGGAAGAAGGGAGGAGAAAGTTAGTTGTCCAACCGATAACACAAAAGGGAAACTAACACAACGACAGTTTAATCACCAGTTCGTTTGTTCAAACCGCCGCGACAGACGAGCGTCGTCTGGCGCCTTTTCCCAGATGAGGCTTCTGACTTTGCGGACGGGGCTGCCGAGCAGTGGGAACACATGATGAATGTGCCATTCGTGCCTGATGGCTGTGATCTCGGTTGTAAGTTGACTGTCAGACTGTCAGACTGCGCCAACTTCTGCCAGTCACAACAGGTTCAGTTCAGAAGGTGTTGGCATATATGGCTTGTATGAGTCCACACTCTATGCAGACTGAAAGGATCGTGGGCCACCACAATCTCGTGTTCGATAATCACCGCACCAATATGAATGCGGACACGAGAAACGCACGACTCATGGTGGCACTGAATAGTGTGTGCACCGCCTACTATGACCGTCATCAGATTCTTGGAGAAGAGCGTGAATTCGTTAGGAAATTCACCCGCGAAGCAGAATTCGTCTAGTCAAATTGAGACAACTGTCAAACCTTCTGACTCGCAGGATACATCTCATGTTTCTATGACTACTGCATTTATTGATTGTAAAAAACATGTTTCTAGGATATGTGTGTAACATTTATTTTCATACCAAGATGCAGTCGTCACTCATCACTGTTGGCCCCACAACTATGTAAATACAAAGATAAATATGTCATTATATTAAGCTTTCATACATGCCTAAGGGTTATGAACATAATCATTAATGTATGCGTAAACTGCCCCTTTTACAAATTAGAAGTGCCCTTTTAAGACAGCAAAAATTCAATAAAAAACGCCTTGTAACTTGGTCATAATAATGCTGCTATGTACACAATGATTTAGTTTAGCGAGTGGACGAGTTGATGTAGCTGATCCTATCACACATAGCAACACAAACAATGCCAATTATTATGAACGCAATGACCAGTAAAGTGGTGGATGTTTTCCGAGCTAGCCTTACAAAATGTAGTCTACGAAAATGCTGTCGAGCTTTGCCACCAACATATTTCGGGGGTTCACGTCCTAAGCGCCCGCTTACAACGCCTACCAATTCGAGGGTAAACATGTTATCTCTTTGTCTTATCCGTCCTGTTGACGATGCATTGTTTCAACAATCAACATTGGTTGCCATGGCTGACGATGGTGATCATAAACCGACACTCCGTCAAGCGGCTGTCTGCTGTAGGACCAGCATCTACCAGCAGCAGAAACATGTCACTGCTGATAGATTATTGATGAAGCGGATCATCAATCAACTGGCCCGACGTCTATCGGTCACAGTCCAGCGCATTGACACGTTTAACCATTCTGTGCGGCTCGTTATTTTCTCATGAGAATGTTACCGGTGATGTGCCGGCTATTATATTATTCTATGGAATACCGGAGGCCTGTGCGTATCGTCTGCGCTCCTGTAATAATATATATATATATATATATATATGGATATATAATACGTAATATTAAGCCGCGCAGGCGAATCACAACATAAACAGGATAATTGTGTAGTGGGTGGTCATGGGTATAAAATAACTAATGGAGTTCAGGGTTGGATTTGGTGACGCACCGTCTTGTAACTAAATAATTTAGTTTTGTTGTTGTTTCTATCAGAGCATGCATGCACTGAACGCTCCCTGCATTTTCTCTTATAGGACTCACTCACCTACTGTCGGCCTCTGTTTGTGCCACCTCGACGATATACCGACACATGGCACTGTTTGACGAGTAACACATAGTTCAGTTTTCTGTTTGCGATACACTCTGGTTACTTAACAGCCACCACTCGCGCAGTGTTCTCGTTTGTATCCGTAGCAGTTTCATTGACATACGTGACTCGGCATTACGTCGCACAAGCTTATTTTGCTCACGAGGCAATATAGCTGTCTAAATCATGTTCCATCCATTTTGTGATTTTAGCAGAAATGGATACCTTACGAACTCATCTTTCAAGGTCGAGTTTATTTTCCCCGACACACTATCCATAACGAGTGAAACATACATTTATGAAATCATATATTAGAAAACAATAGACAATATGAGTCAACAATTATTAATGATCTCGTTTCTCAAAACGTCGCTTTTTAAAGTTTGCATAAATTTTAGCAGTAATTCAACAGCTACGGAAGATATTTCAACAAATAAGGTATCATTTTAACACCTCATGATGTGGAATCCAAACAGGTGCAAAACTCCAGTTAACAATTTTGCGACTTAATACAAAATTTGCTGCGGCCGGTCACATATTTACCAAACTCTTCACTCTTGGCGTACCATTCGTCACGGTCGACTAGTTTCCACCGTGTAGGCTTTTGGGCGTTTCTTGTTGTTTCGTCTTCATCTCGCTTTACCATTTCTGCTTCCACTTTACTGTGCCAGGTTTTTTTGGCCTTTCTCTTTTGCGTTTGGGGTTCCAGGTAGCGCCTGTCTGGTAACATGCTGTGCTATCTTCCCGAGAGTACGACCTACCCGGCTCCAATTCGTGCTTCCAACTTGACATATACAATTGGTTCTTGATTCGTACTTTTCAATAGTGCGTCATTAGTGATTGTTTCTGTCCACCATGTTGTATCTGGTGTAGCATCGATTTTGTAGTGCGCCGCGTATACGTTTCTACAGCTAATAATGTGTGCATGACTGTCATAGTATATATATATATATATTTGTATGTATACTTTACAATATTTCCAAAGCAAGTTTAATCAGAATTGAAGGATACCACCGCAATTACCACGTTAAGTTTCTACACAACATAGACGAATGAATACGAATTCCACGTCTCGAAGTAGCCTTAGCAAATGAGACATGCAGAATGGTTGTGATGTTTTCAATGCATATAGATTATAATATTTGTATACGTTCTGCAAATGATCACAGTACCAACTTGTTATGAATTTAAACTTAAATTAAAAAATTTAATACATAAGTTGGTTATACGAATATTAAAGCATGTCATCTGTTTAACGCTGCAGATAAGATAGCGTTCTTTATTACTAAGTGTTGACTCAGAATGAATACAATAAAAAAAATTTACATAGGAAAGATTATTTAAAAAATATTTATGAAAATATACAAACCAAAACAGGAGCAGAACATACAGTATCATCTTTAATGTGAATCGTCAGACATTTTCATTTCACACGCAAAAACACGTGCACAAACCAAATAACATTTACTTTCACACTAACAAGTAATGTCATGTATGGTAACATGCATGGGGGTATTCCAAAGTATACAGGTTATATCTTATGTACTAGAGCGTTTTTGTTTTCCAACGTATGGTTTTAGTCAATATGAATATTAGCAGAAAACAAGCAATGTCATGGGAACAGTTATTAACGTTTTGTCATCAACTCTGTTTACATAGGAAGCTGGAATTTTAATTTGGAATAAATATGTAATGGTGGTAGATTAAATGTCATATCACCTTCTTCAAATAAACGTCGTAATCGTCGAAAATTTGAGAACATCAATAATGCAACTCAAATGTTCACACCATCTGCAATTTACTGAGATGTACTTTGCACGTATTCATGTCTTCGCTGGATTTGATGTGCTTAATTATTCAATAATGGAATTACTAGCTGTATAATTGCACACGAAAATTCCATTATAGTATATCAATATATAAGTGTGAACATGGATATTCTCTGAAACCTCAGTAGGTTTTTGACATGAAATACATATTTGCAGTGCCGATGGGCTATTGATATAGCGACAATACAGAAGTATGAACAACGTGGTAAGCAAACAATGTGTTGGTATGTCGACTCATGTAGAAAGCACTCTTCCTTGTAGGGATTACTGTGCGGCAGGCTGACGTGGTGTACCGACGCAACCTTCTTAACAAATACACCATTTCGTGCATTTAACATAATTTCAACTATATGCAGTATCAGTTACTAGCTAGGTACAGTATCAATAGCGCAAATTCATGGATATACCACACAGTATCCTTCCGCGTCTAGCGCAAGATGGCGGCCACTGTGGCACACACGAGAGCGAAGACGGAAGTGACGTAAGCATGCTGGGACGAAGCTCCGTTACAGCGGTCGATGGTACAGAAACACGTTTCCAACCCTATACCCAAAACATCTACGCTCTTGCACGCGTCCTCTGTCGGCTTCTCTGTCACGCAATCTCGTTTTATTGTGACAAGGTCTGAAACGAAGACAGTATTATTCAACATCGGGTGAAGCGA
This sequence comes from Escarpia spicata, assembly GCA_963995525.1. NCBI lineage: Eukaryota > Metazoa > Annelida > Polychaeta > Sabellida > Siboglinidae > Escarpia > Escarpia spicata. The sequence continues at coordinate 55,593,870 of OZ023211.1, read as the reverse complement.
CTCTGACGCTGTTTTACTCCAGTTGCTGATCGATTTAGCTCGGAGGAATTAATCGAGTGACGCCATCGATAAAAAGATCTTTGCTAAAAGTGTTGGCGGCCACGTTAGACAAAATGTCACAACACTTTATTTTCATTCGTTGTAGTTTACAAGAGAACAAATAACAGAGTAACACAAGTAATACTAGTAGATGTTAGACTTGACATGTGTCACGGTCACGGGTCTCCACTATGATTGCTTCCTAACAACGTGGTTACGTGTCGCTTTTGAAAATGTCCTGCAATACTATTATTAACAGTATTAAATATTTGCACTAATTGCTTTGTCACATAAGTTTTTCTGGCCTACACACCTCTCACACGTGATTTGACTTTGATGCAGGCACTCCCGGTGCAGGTAGTAAGCGATTCAGCGTTGAATGGATCGCCACATCCGACGTTAGTCGTCATGGTAGTCACGTGCTCACACCTGTAGCATGTGATCGCTTTACCTTCGGAAACAAATAACTAGATTTTAAACTTTGCAGAAGTCAGTACTCGTCGAACTGAACATGTGCTGCACTTGACTCATATGTCAGTGTACTCTAAATTATACCCGATTTCACAGAACATAATATAGTATTGTTAAGAATACTTCCCAGAGAAGTTACGATGATGTTCGATTGCACAGATCTGCCAAATGCAAAGCGCTTTGAGCTGTCGTAAGAACTGGACACCGCGCTATATAAGAAGCTGCCTCTACCGTTTTATTGTTAAGTACTCTTCTTCAAATTGCATGTTTATGCGGTTTACGCATAGCTAAGCGAAATTTATAAACTGCATCGTATGTATATTAATAGGCTGCGAATTGTTAACATTGAATCACATTGCTGCTATGTTACAGTTGTTTGTTGCAGAACCAAGAGATGCGCTTTCGCAGAAAACATACGAGAATTTGCGTTGAACAAGAAGACAACTAACAACGAAAGTAGAAATTTGATGGGAAACGTAATAGCTACTTAACACAAATTACCAATGCATAGAACACTATAAAATGATCTGCTTCGAGGAAGCCGAAACAACACAAAATACTAGCAGATATAATTGTACAAGGACGTTAAGCTGTAGAACCTAGATTTCAAGTATTGACGACTAATGCTATAGGGTATGTGCTCACTAGGTACATTCGTAAAGTCCATGCAGTGACCAAAAGCATTGTCTCACCTGAATCTATAAACGCAACGACGGATAGAAGTACGCACGCAATGAACATACGCATGGTTGTAGGCTTGAACAATTCCGACAGGTAGAACAGTATGTTGTGTGTGGACGCTTTGTATTCCTTATGAAGCTGTTGCCACACCGATCGTCGCTTGTAGTCGGAACTATCGTCGAAAGCCGTCATCACGTGTCACTATGAATTACGCAAGCCCCGCCTCCGAGTCAAGGTGTTAGTCAATGACTACCGATGGTGATTATTGGTTAATAATGGTAGCGTTTTCAGCTATGAGCTTTAACAATACTTGTTAACAACACCTAATTAATTAAACATATTAAGCTGTTGGTGTGATTTTTCACGTATGAGCGCTGACTGTGCTTTTTTTAGAAATTGTAATTCATCTATTTTTTATTGTGACGGACATTATTATTATATTATATATTAGTATTATCTGTCTTACCAGTGTTTATTGTAAGGTGTGTTTAATCTGTTTATTTAATCATTTGTGTATTTGTGTATTTTTAAATATACATTTACTTTATTGTACTGCGCATCGATCCGCTAAGTGGGACTTAGCGCTTCATAAAATCCATTATTATTATTATTATTAACAAACAATCCATAATTAGTTATACGTGTTTACGCAAGGTCCCGTATGTGCCAGTTATGACCAGTGACGTAATGGTACCGCCCAGCAACAAATGCAAGTGTAAGGTAGGCAGAAGCAACTACCCTTGGTAAGTGTGTCCTATGTTGGTTTAAATTCACACAGTAGTGTGAGTCTGTCTGTAACTACATGTATGTCTGTCTGTCTGTCTGTCTGTCTGTCTGTCTGTCTGTCTGTCTGTCTGTCTGTTTGACTGTCTGTCTGTTTGTTTGTCTGTCTCACTGACTGTCCGTCCAATCATCCATCCATTCGTCCGTCCGTCCTTCCGTCTGTATGCCTGTATGTATGTCTGTCTGTCTGTCTGTCTGTCTGGCTGTATGGCTGTCTGGCTGTCTGGCTGTCTGGCTCTCTGGATGTCTGGATGTATGGCTGTCTGGCTGTGTGTCTTTTCTTACCGCATCATCACGGTCGGATCGGTGGGCCGGTCTGAACAATATTTCCCCGTTCATAACAGGTGTGCAGCTTGTCGTTCCTATACTATTCTCAGCTGTTGCAGCAAGGGACCATGGCTGATAAAATGTTCAGTATCGAAGGAAATAGAAATGCCGGGAACACTCGTTACACCAATGCATAGCATTACACTGCATTGTTACATGCAGACATTGCATGAATACTCCGGACATCGTCGAGGCCCCCGCTAGTGTTTTTTATAATCTAAGCTATATTAACATTTATCTTTATTTTGATTGCTCTATTTTGTCTTGTTCACTAAAACATAATGTTGGGGGTAAATCTATATCCCGCTGTCACATTTCTATATGACTTGTTCTTGTGCTGGGAGGCATGTGCCCCGCTAGACGTTACGAACTTGGCGTGCCCGCAGACCATTTATAATGGGCCCACGCGGCGGTGCCACCTAGACCCTTGGGAATGTGCCCCCGTTCAGGTCACAAGACGGTGAAGTTATGCCGACGCGGCAACGAGGATATTTCAACAGCACACCCCCCCCCCCCCCCCCCCCCCCGCCTTCCGATGTCACCAGTCCAGCCGAGACAGCGGAGAAGTTACGTCGGCGCGGCAGCGAAAAAATTATACTACTCCATTTGGTTCGGCCGCCAGTGGAGATTTTTGTGCCCCCCCCCCAAACTACCCTCTCTGGATACGCCCCTGCAGTTCATGTAACCCCGCTAATGCATGCCAAGAAAGTGTGGAGTTGTTGCCATCGCTACGGCCTGGAATATTAAGGGCCTGCCAATGTTACCGGTAGGGGCTTCACCCTAGATTCGGGTAGAGACGATGATTGGCTCTCAGGCCAACTATGAAATAACAAATTAAATAAGGATACACTTTTATCAGATACTACTATACTATAACAACTATTCAACATTAAACTTATATTGAAACATGTCACACACAAAATAAACCGACATTAACCTTTTTGTAGTTTATTGCCTTTTAATCACATGCATATTCACTAGGTGGCAGCTCTCGTGGCTGTCAACAAGTGGACAGTCAAAACGCGACTCTGAGCCAGACCATCTTCCAGGCGAAGTCACGCAGCCAGGCGAGAGTCGATAAAGTGACACTATCAAAGTCAACGTAAACTTCCCAAACCGCCGGAACTTGCCGGCAAGCGATATTATTGACTGAGCTTATATTGCGAGTATTGCCAGGGCGATCTGCCAGGGGGTACTGAGACTGGGGTAATCAGCAGCGCCCCCTAGCTCGCGAGGGTGCTCTTACACGTGAATATGCCAGACGAAACATGTCTCACAGAACTAATTGTTCCGATTTACCGAAACGTTTACGGGCGCTACAGAGGCAGAATACTATCGACGTCCGTGGGTTATTTTCGATGTGTGATGTCACGACTAGTATTATAGACTGGAAGGCGAAACTCAAGAACGGAAGTAATATCAAAATGACAGATGACCGTTTACTTAGAATCAGCACTGTTATGAAATTGTGTGAACACAATACAGAATATAATGTTTTTCGTACACCCATAATCATATACAATGCATACACTTTGTGAAATGATGAAATGGCAAGGTGATGTGCGGGGAACGCTACGGAGAGGCAATATCATAGGCGCCGGAACCGAGGGGGGACTTGATGGTTCTGAGTACCCAATATGTTTGATGGGACGGGGGGAGGCTGGATATACGATTAACCACAAATATGTAAGGAAGAGGTGCATTTGATGTACAGTTCTGAGCCTCATGGGACGGGTGCAATTCCAGGTTTTTGGAGAGCATGACAAATTTGGAACATCGCCGCGATAAAATATTCAACAGCACCCACACCCCATCTTCCGATGTCATGATCCGACAGCGGAGTGGGGTTGAAGCCCACCCAATTTTAATTTCGATCCGGCGCCTATGAATTATAAATTTAATTCCTACATGTGCTTAAACAGAAGTCGATAGCAGATGCAGTCTTTAAACACGCAGTCTTCTAGAGAAAGATGGCTGCCTTGATGGCGCACACGACGAGTGCGACGCCCGAAGTGACATAGGCTTGCTGGAACGAGGCTCCGTTACAACGATCGGTGTTGCAGACACAGCTCACAGTGCTCCCAGTGTCTTTTTCTGTACTTTCGCATGCTTCCTTTGGCATCTTCATGTCCACACATAACCGTGATGTAAAGGTCACATCTGAAGAAATAGAAACATAGTTAACCTGAACTGCTGAATACGTCTGACGGTATACAAACTCTTACTTGCTACCGATTTATAATGGGGTGTTTTACTGACTAATATAACCAATAAACGTCAACTATAATAAGTCAGAATAAATGTCCTTTTCTTCGTTTTAGTCTTAAGAGAGCATCATCATTTAATGCATAGATATTGTACCATGTACTGGATCTACAGTTTGCATGCGTAGCGTAGATACAAATATTGCGTTTGAATTTCCAAGGAAAATAATCGTCACCATACATATATAGGCACAGGACCTTTATCCACAGGCCCGTAACCAGGGAGGTTCGGGGGGGGGGGGGTTCTTCGGAACCCCCTTTTTACGACCCCCTTCAAAAACAACCCCCCTTTAGTTTAGCTGTTCAGTGAAATTTGCATAGAATTAAAACTTGTAAATATGATACTTTTTTTTGGGGGGGAGGTTCGGATTAATCCCTTTTAGGAACCACCTCCAAAAACGAACCCCAGGTCGGAACCCTCATTCCCGTTAAACCAGCTGCAAAGCAATCGGGAATATTTTTTGCTCTTCAATGAAATTTGCACCGAATTAAAAGCTGAAGATACGAACTTATTTGGGGGAGGGGTTCGGACTAATCTTATTTTCACGAACCCGTTCCGAAAACGACCCCCCGCTCAAACCCTTCTTGGGACTTCTGTTTGCCGCTAAACTACCTGCATAGCAATCAATAATTACGTATAGCTATTCAGTGAAATGTGCTTAGAATGTCAGAATGCTCCGAAAGCGAACGCGCTCGAAACCTTCATCAACACCCCCGTTTTTCAGCTGAACCAGCTACATGGCTATCATTAATTATCTTAAGCTGTATAGTAAATATGTATGTAAATCTCATAAACCAAACCTGCAAATAAGAGGATTGGTGTTCGGACTAAAAATCTCCGAGCATCCAAATGTATGAACGCCTAAAGCGCTTCTTTCCCCGAAGAATGGCTCTTCCCCAGTTGATGCGATCGTTCTGCCAGCTTGTGTCAAAAGTCAACGTGCGCGCCATGTTTGAAAAAAATGAAAGGAAAGAAATGTGGTCGACGCAGTGACTCCTTTTTCGCCAGGCATGCATTGTCTTGAAGTAATTACAATTTTATTGCATAATGTTTTGACGGTTGATGTCCGCAGTCACCTATTCGGTCCTCTTTGAAATAGGTTGCGCACAGTGTAATTTAAAAACAAAGATTTCAATCGCACGCAAGTCCTCATTTGTATAGACTATAGCTCAGTGTTGCACTATATGACGCTTGAAACACTACTCAGTCTACTGCCTAAAGCCATATATTTGGGTACGAATGCTGATAGTTGTATTAAGGCTATACAGTAGTTTACATGCACCGAACATATGTTTATAATAAAACTATACAAACTATATGTTATATAAAATATTTACGGATGATGTTCCTCTTCCAAAAACAGTTGACTTATCGCTTTATGTAATTGGAAACCTAAGGACTGTTAGCAAATAATTTATTTAGTGCCAAAATTGATCACGCGTATGGTACTTGTTTATTAATTGATATAAACATACTGATATTTCAGGATAGAAGACGCTAGGCCAAGTAGCAGCTGTGGCAATGAAGCAGACATCAATGTGACGGTGGACGATGAACCAGTTGCTCAAAGGAAATGTCTGCTGGACGAAGAAAGCGTCAAAGATTTGTGCACCATAACATCACAAAAAAGTAATATTATAATTAATTACCGGTCTTCTTCAGTTTTGGGGTTTCATTCTACAATTATCTACAAGCTAACGTCTGCGTGTTAAAGTTAATTTAGATGATTTGTTTTGTGTTGTAGAAGTTGCAGGGACGGAACCAAGACGATGTACCAGCCGTGAAGCAGGCATCAGTGTGGGTCAGGTGGAACGAACGTCCAAGATGGCAGAAGACAAAGCAATAACTGGTGAAAACGGTTTGCAAGGTTCTCATCTTACCTATCTTTTCCCACATATCATATATCTTAATAGTACTTCCAACATTTCCAATATGGGTTTAAAATACTTGTCCTAATAACTGCTAAGATGTTGGACGTTTCCGGCGATTCACCATTAAACAAGTATTTGTATAGTAGACATGTTCAGGGTGATGACTACACGTGGATGTCATATTCAGAACGATTGCTATTGGCTTATTAAGTTGTCCGATTACACAATTGACGCTGTAGTCTGCTGTTTAACACCTGAATTTTTCTTATATTTGGGTACTTCTTTCCCATTTCAACTGGTGATAACCATGACCACGAGGAAGCTCCACCCCGCCTATTGTATGATGACCTGGGCAGTATCATCCATGCAAACATGACACCTGACGAGGTGAACAAGGTCACTGACGGTTTAACACCTGAGCTGAAACTCAGTTTTGTCCGGCATCATTTCACGCCTTCTTTCGTCTTCAATTTCCCCTCAACGCTGCTGAACATATGTAACCGATCCTGTCAAAGGTATTTGCTTCAGAAATGCCTATGGCTGGTATACAGCTCAAAGTTAGGTGGACTGTTCTGTTACCCTGTGCCTTATTCGTCAAAGACCGAGCAGGCAAGGGTCACTAGTCAACGGTCCGTTCAACAACTGGACAAAGATCACCGACACTCTCGTCGGGACAAAAGGCCACACCACCAAGGGCTACCGCGGCGGAGAGCCAAAGGACTGCCCAAACAGCTGTCAATCACGGATCATTCCCAACACAATTTTTTATTATGTGTTGTTGCAACTGGCCTGTACAATCCCCGTAACGTCATGCGACGTCTGAAAACCTTCATGCAGGCCAGTATGGGCCAAGAACGTCTCTCCTCGCTTGCACTGATGCACATCCACTATAATGTTCCTGTTGATGTCAATCAAACTGTGAATTATTTTGCAGGTCGTTTCCCAAGGAAACTGCAACTGAAGAATCTTATCTATGAGAGCTAATGTGCCACCGAGGCAGTTGAACACTTTCAAGTGAGCCAATCTGAATGTGCCAAGACCATCTGTCTTCACTACCCCTTATGCTGGATATTAATTGTGATATCCCTAATGATTTCAATTAAAGGATATAATTTTCGCATATCGTGCCATTAAAGAACCTCTTATAAGAACGTTGAATGTCGTTACAATTGTTGTTGTTATTTTGCATATGTAGCAGTAGGTTTGTCGTTTATTTGTGACATCACTCGAGTATAATATCTGCTTAAAAACAATCGGTCTGCGCTATATACATATCTGGTCAAGTTATGTTGTCGTTAGGAATATATATATATATATATATATATATATATATATATATACAGTCATTTGCAAAAGTTTAAGACCAGGCACGATTTTTAAGCATTTTACTGTATGGCATCAGATTGTGTCAGATAATGTCTGGATTGCATCATCCTATTTGGGCCTTGAAGCAATATGCATAGTCAGTACTTCCAGGTCATTTATCTGCTGCTGTCAGTATCGATTAGGTGTTTTTCAATTTTGTCTTCATCCCTGAAATGGGCAAAAAATCGTCTTTGACAGAGGTTCTAAGGGCACAAATAGTGACTCTACATGGAGAAGGATATACGGAAAGAGACATTAGTGCTAAATTACGTTATTCCAAGACAGCCGTGCACAACGCCATCGTCAAATTCAATACTGATGGCACTTTTCGTGACAGTAAATGGAGTGGTCGTTCACGGAAAACTACGCTCAGGGATGACCACGCAATGAGACGCATCGTGATGTGTTCGCCAATGAGCTCATGCAAGAAAATTCAGGCTGCTTTACGCTTAAAATGTACGGAAATAAGTCTCAGTACTGTTTCGAGACGTCTCAGCAAGAAATTTGGGCTCGAGTCCCGCAAGCCGGCCCGGAAGCCACGCCTGACACCTGTGATGAAAAAAAGAGACTGAACTTTGCCAGACGACATCGCCACTGGACTCTCGCGCAGTGGAAGAAAGTGTTGTTCTCAGATGAATCGACCATGCAACCGTTTTACCTCGCAAGAGGCACGTTAGGCGGCCAGTAGGTAAGCGATTTGATGAGAAATATACAGCAGCCACAATGAAACACCCGCCAAGTCAGATGATTTGGGGTGCCATGTCATGTTTTGGCCCTTCTTGTCTGTATTTTATTCCACCTAACACCACTATGAATGGACCTAGGTACGTGGAGTTGCTGAAGGAGAAGCTGAAACTGCATATGGACATCCACAAATGTACGATTTCCATGCAAGATGGCGCTCCTTGTCACCGATCCAAGGTAGCCACTGATTTCCTCATGAAGAGCAAAATCTCCGTGCTGGAACAGCCCAGATCTAAATCCCATTGAGAACCTGTGGACTACAATGAAGGATAAGGTGGCAGACAAACAACCATCAAGCGCTCAAAACTTGAAACAAGCTATCAAGGACGTTTGGGTCACCGAAATCACCCAGGAGTATTGCGAATCTCTGGTTTCTAGCATGCCATATCGCATCCAGGCGGTCATTGACAGCAAAGGAGGCCACACTTAATACTGAAAAGTAGAGACACTGACACTTATGGACGACATAAAGTTTCATATTATGTTGTACTACGTTTATTTGGTGAAATAAACTGATATAATGTTATGTGCAGGCCAAAAAATCATAGTTTTGTCAAATTTCTTCAAAAAATCGTGCCTTGTCTTAAACTTTTGCAAATGACTGTATATATACATATATATATACATATATACATATATACATATATACATATATACATATACACATAAATACATTAGACACGTACCATTTAATTTTCCTGATACTTTGAGGCAGGAGCCGCCGGTGCACGTGGTGACGTTCCCGTCGGCATTGAAAGGGTCGCTGCAAGCGGCATTCGTCAGTGGGTTCATGTCTTGACATTTGTAGCACGTGATCGCCATACCTTGGAAACAAAATAATGAACGTTTTGAAGATAGCCGTTTCCGCGGGAACCGCAAAATCGCAGCACAGGGCAAAAGGAAACGCCCCGCTGCATTTCAATACGTCACTTTATCTCCATACTATCATGATTATGTCATATATATATATATATATGAAGCATGACAGTTTTCTTACGAAAGACAGCAATGTCTTAACAGCTATGAACGTTTATGTTATGGTTTCACCTGTTAGTAGTAAGTAAAGTCGCTCCTCTAAGCAAGACGTATGCTTTCGCAGACAATTTTACGCTTGTCAAGTAATGAAAGTATAGAAGCTTCACGGGAGACGTAGGCAATACTGAAAACGTTTAAACACCAAAACAATTAATGGCTCAGGTGAAACATCTTACTCGGTTCTGAAGAAGTGGAAACATACACAAGAGTGCCTACACTAATCGTACAAGGATGGCGTGTTGTAGCTTATATACGTTGGACCCAGATTAAATCCAACATGAATCCTAATGCACATACGGACTATACCAACTCGATAATTATATGACCAAGAAAAGTGACTTACCCGAATCTATACACGCAGCGACGGATAGAAACACGTATGCTATGACCACACGCATGATGATAGGCCTGAATACTTCGGACGGAGGAACAAGATAACACGTTGTCTTTGCTTTCCAGGAGCAGTAATTGTGTTGTACCGACAGCTGTTTGTAATTGAACGTCGATACCGTCGACAATCATCGTCACGCGTCACCCTGGATCGTTCAATCCACGCTTCCAAGAGAACAGTGAAGTAATGGCTCGGTCAGTTCACAGCATCAACTCTATAAGGGACCATCCATAAAGTACGCCACGCTATTTGTGGACATGTGTGAAACCCACACCCCACTGTCACGCTTCGTAACGCTGAACACCCGCTAAAATTAAGTTCGTTTTGACAAAGATCAGTTATGCTGCATACGTCTATTATAATTATTATGCTCGTTGCATTTTACACGTAAAATATAAGGTAACAAACACTATAGAACTTTGTAGGTTCTTTGTTGGAATTACGTTGAAATCTAACCGTTTAATTACCCAAAGACTCATTCAACGGTTTGTCACGCATGCACAAAGATCCCGTAGCACCCCATAAGCATGACTTGCTTTGCGAATGTTCCCTTCAGTGGTGGTTGTTGATTTATAATGTTAGCATTTTCAGCGATGCACATTAACTGGGCTAGTCGACAAAGCATCTAATTAATTAAACAGAAGCGTTTCGCGTGGAGGCCTACTTGATAATACGAATCCATATGAAAGCCATTAGCTAGCTCCAATATAATGGGGTCCCAATACAAGGCAAGCAAACGGCAGACACACTTGTCCTTTGTTGATTTACAAGTGGAACATTTGATCGTTGCCATAGTAACTTCGTATCATAAATAACATCATTTTTTTATAGTACATCTATTTTGACATATCGACTGTCCAAATATAGTTATGTTAATGAAACGCAATTTGTAAATACCATTGATACAAATCTATTTAGTTTGAATGTTGCGCACTGAATATACGCGAAACTTATATAACATAAGAA
>OZ023211.1:55553232-55575232 GCA_963995525.1 Escarpia spicata | reverse complement strand
GTTTACGTAGAATATTATCATCACCCCATCATAACAGCTCTACCACCACTTGCAATGTTCCCCATTTGTTTTCACCAGTGTTATATTTGAGAATGATGTGCTGCGCTGACATTTCAGGAAACTCTTTGTGATTTTGTCCATGAGCAGATATTCATTAAACCGAGAATATGTGTACCTCAGTTAAAAATAATATCATCACGTTTGTATTACTAGAACGAACATGTCGAAGGTATACCGACTGCCAAATTGCGTTTTAATAAACTCGAATATGAATATTTCTATCGCGAAATGTTCAAACTCTAAATAAAACATTCAAACTCTAAACCCGCTCTACATTCATTACGGCTGTCGCTGGGTGGGATAACCGCAATGCCCTTTGACGTTCGGCATGGTCGAAGGGGTGTCCCTCATTCACGACGACATACTCGGTGAACGTCCTGCTAATGATTACCGCCCTTGGAAACTGAACTGCTAGTCTCGATATAAACTTAAACTTCGCTGTGCTGCAGTCAGCATCGTATAAATGCGTTCACGTCCTCGTGTTGACTTTTGTCATTCTCAGCACTTATCGGCACTTGCCTCTTCGCATTTGTCTCCTCTTATGGCGAGTGAACATTCGCGTACTTGAATGTAACAGTGACATGGTTAGGGAACTTTGGCATGGCGCCATTTGGAAAATATTGTTAAAATCCCGTTGTATAACATGCTACATTTTAGCTTTGATACTAAAGGGTGACAGAACACCCCCTTCCCGTTTTATCCCCTTTCTGGGCTCTACGTGCGCTGCTGGAATGTTGCACATATCGACGTAGACGATATATTCACATAACATAATGACACCGGTTTTGCTACAGGTGCGTTGCTGCAATGATCTTAATGTTGTTTGTGAACGATCGTCACAGTAACTTTATCTGAAAAATAGAACGTGCCTCCCTCGATTTAATAGCATTTATTTCAAAGATGAAGGAATAATGCCAGCCAAATTCCGTTTAATACACCTGTGGCCTTTTTTCCAATTTGTTCGCCCTCGACGAAATTTCTGTGCGTGCGTTTCAGCTTATGCCGCACGGATGAGGCGAGGTAATAAAAATAATAAATGGTTAGCGCAAGAACATAATCTGAAACAGAATTTACTTCACAAACATAACATATATTTACGACAATTTGTGATGTTTAACATACCGATCATAACGAACAGTAAATTTCCAAAGACGTCATGTTAAATTTATTTGACATTTACCAGCTCCACGTGGTCGTTCGCGAACTATCCGGAAATAGCCGATCTATTCACACTAACAATGGTATCTATTGTTCTTTCTACTAAACAAACATTTAAGGAGCATGGTAATGTAGGGGTTAGCCCACCCGCCTGGAATGCCATATTTCGAATTACCGTTCGGTGGACACAGCCGGGCAAGATCAGGGATTTTAAAAACATAAATCGAGGATGAGAGTCGAGACGGCTGACAGACTGGGAAACAAGAGAGGAGCAACAAGAACTGTTGCCGATCGCTGACAACAACTACAAACAAGCTACATTTAGCCATTGAACGAAGTTATTTTCCAGTTATATTCCAGTTATTTACGAAAGCAAATGTTAGCAATAAACTGTCATGATAATGCTAAACATTAAGTTAGTACTATATGGAACATGAATCAATTTAAACCATAGTTTATGATGATTTTTGATGACATTTGATCATTAGATTTTGTATTTTTCGTGAACAAGCCTGCAAATGAAAACAAAATTGTAACCGCTATTTTATAATAGAAAAGTAAGTAGCAATACTATTGCCATTGGTGTACATCACTAGGCAAACATTCCAAACAAATATCGTAAGACCAACCAGCATTTCAACATCCATACACTTAGAATAAAGTTACAATAACCAAGGAATGTGTATTTTATATATTTCACTACATTTCACTTGTCGCATACTAAATACATAACAACCCAACTGCGATCCTTGGCCTCAGTCGTATAATGCTTTCAAACTTTGCAATAATAAGTGTAATTATGAATAGTCGTTTAGTTGACTGACCTGTAGCTTGCTAGTTAACTTGTGGTTTAATTACAAATATTTGCTTATCAACGAGTTTGCCGTCACGACACATCTGTCGTGCGCGATAGTAAAAGAAACCATCACAACACGAGGCGCCAGGGGTTCTGCTGTAGACAACGTCACCGCAGCAATAGTGCCCTCTCGAGGAGAAAGTTTCGGTGCCGCAGCATGCCATATTGTCGTCCTTAGGGTAAGCGACTCCGTCACAGCACAGCTCCGCGTACATGTCAATCTTGGCTTTGCCGCAGCAACGTTCTGATGTTCCCCGGATAATTGGGTGAGGTACTGCGTCACAACACAGGTAGTGCTTGTTCGAGACGCTTAGACCGCCGCAGTCTGCAAATCGTAACACAGGTTTAATACTCATCTACTCATGGTGTAGGTGTAGCCGTATGAGAGAAGAGAATATCGAAATCGTTTCTATGAGAAGACAGAAACTGGCGGGGTTGTGGGAAGAAGGGAGGGAGAGGGTAAATAACGAGAGAAGGGGAGAGAGGGAGGGAAGAGGAAAAGGGAATCAGAGACGGAGAGGGGTAGAGAGGGACAGTAGGGACGAAAGAATGATAATGAAGGAACGGAAGTGACCGGAACGGCTGAATGAATAAATACCGGAATGAGGTGAGACTGAGAACCTGACGCTAACACACTTACCCATCCATCCATCCGCCGCTTCCGACAGTAGCCCGCCACATACAGTCACCAAGAACACAAGCAACACAGCTGAGTTCCTCCTGCAATATAAAAGGAAAGCCTATCACCGACCGTGATCACCACAATTATTAAAAAAATAGAAAAATTAAATATATCCTGTCAGTAGTTCTCTTCCAGGGGTACACAGTGTAGCCGATCAACCAACTACCAGATTTGCAACATTTGGCTAACATAATTACTCTCTGTGATAATAATTTCACAACAACGCCAACCGCGTAATAACTCGCTGTATCGGATACGTCTGAGCACGACCAGAGGTTGACAACGACCTCTGGGATACACTCGCTAAAGTAAAACCGTTCTGTCTCGAAATATCTATGTCACTATCACTATTGTGATATTTTAATATTGCACACGTCTACAACGACGCGAATAGCCTTTGCGTATTCTCTCTGAGTTTGAGTGAGCTATGAGCCTGGCGACAGTATTAGACAGACACTGCTACACAACTGTACATAATATTGTAAGGTCACTGCAATATATAACTAATGCATGCAGATTAATGTGGATATGACTTACATTCTGTTGTCTTCTCTTTGCTTCACTTGCGGACTTCAAAATGCGCGTGTTGTCTTAATTGTGCACTTCAATTAAGTGAGTCGCAGGAGTGCGCTTCACAGCACGGCATGACAAGTTGATCCGGCTGAACTCGTCTCATTAAAGTAAATATCTGGACGAGGCACCAATACAACATTGACATTGATCTCGCAAGTTCGCATCTCAGTTAACGAAATCATTACAATATTTTGTGTTGGCTCAAACCACCGGCCACCCTATCAGTAGGCTTAAGTGGTATGGGACGATTTTGGGTGATAAAAATGCCTTCCAAAACCCCAGTCATGTGCCTTTGTCTTAGGAAATTGATGCAAATTAACCATAGCCATTACGAATTTACAAAAACAAAATTAACACATTTTTCCAGTTCTCGCAAACGATTCGTTTACCTACAGATTGAGCGAGGAAAGTTACATGGTAGGACTGTTGAAGTGTCCAATCGAATAGTACTCCATTAAGTAACCAATACGCCCAATGCAAATATATGAGTGAGATAAAACTCTTGAAAGTGACTGGGCTTGCTGTGTTTCTAGCTGCCCCCAATGAATGCGGTTTAAAGGGGAAATGAAATGCAGCTGTTTCATGCTACTATTTAAATATATACTATATAAGTATATATTAATGTTAACAGAAACGTACTAATTTATAAGACAAACTAAAAAAACGATTTTGTTCGATGCCTAAATCGTCGCTATAGAGCACTGCGTATCGCCATCTTTGTTCCAAGCGAGTGGTTTGATTCACTCCTATCTAATCAATGTTAAATTTCGGGGTTTTTCGGTTTACTTCATTAGTAGACATTTCTGTGCGAAAACAAAGAGATGGTGCCCTATTATACACGATAGGCGTTCTATATGCACACAACAGCTAGTTAGCAAACAATCACTGGACTCATTTAGACAGCATCTCCTCTCGCCTGCCTAAAGTAATCTACGCCCACAAAGGCAAAGCTATAGGCACCCCGACTATAGTATTCTGATCTGTCTAAACGTCACAAAATAAGCAATAGACCCAAACCAACGCTACACCACCCGCTACTTGCGACGGCCCACCCAAGCTCGACAATACTCTAGCCACATACATGTGGCTGATACAGAGTTCTGAGCTGTACATAAGAAGAAGAAGTATAGGTCAACAAATAACTTATATACGCGTTCGAAGTGAAAACGTGAAATTAAATGGCAACGATTTATAACCAATGAAATCGTTGTTAAAGTCGCACTTCCCGAACGAAGATTTTAGCTGCCAGAAGGGGGCGGGGTTTTCAAAGCAAAGTTCAGAATATTAGATGCGCGCGCATACCGGGACTATTTTTATTTTGTTGACAAAGACGTCGAAGGATTTTGGTAGAGACGAGTTATTAAAAGTGATTTTTAAAACTTCCGTATCACTTGGGGAGAAAATCGATACGACAGATGAAGACTCTAGTTCGACTTGTCACTCGGAAATTACGGTTGATACGGTTGACACACACAAAGGGCCTGTGCCATACAGGTTTCACCCAGTGACAGTGTGCGATCCACGGTCCGATAATGTCCGGCCCCGGGTCAGGTTCAGTTGTGGGAGTCGGACAGTGACAGTTGGTCTATCGACGACGAAGACGTTACGCGACTTAATAATGTCGCATGGTGTTTGTGTGGACACTGCGTCCCAGTGACAATGTCGACGCACGTCGAGTTGCTGTGCTGTAGGGATATAGCTGCCGTACAGCACCGTATGACAGACCTTGCAGATGCCTGCATTAGATTTAGTGTCATTACCGATTATGAGTGACGACTTCGAAACGGTTTGCACCAACAGGGCGGTGTTGGAATTTGGAAGTCGGTCTGTTGTCATTGTACGATTTGCGTGCAGACTCGTTGATTCGACCAATAGCTAGTAGGTAAGTACTACGTAGTTCAACAGGTATCAAATAATTATTCTAACAATAACTATTTCAAACTTAAATAGAGTAATTATACTTGTTCCCACCTCAAATGTTCAGGTTCACTCAATCTTCATAAAATACTATGTCTATGATTTTCATCAAACAATTTTTGATCATTTTCTTAATAAACTTACTTTTATTCTTGACAGGATGTGTGCATCCTTTTTATACAGTTGTTTAATTTCCTATTTAAAAGTGTTCAAGCAACTTGCTTAATTTATATAAAAATGTAGACAAATTGCACACTACTATGCATTAATAGATGCATAATCAGGACATTGTGCAATGTATTATTGATACAAAAATATTTAAGTGGAGTTTTTAATATACTAAACATTTTATGTATATTATGTGTGTGTGTTATCAAGACCACATCATGAAATGTAGTCTTACAATCATAATTATTACAGCCCTTCACAAACAAATGAACCAATTCACTGAATTCATGATGTGATATTGATAAAACACACAGTTTTGCCAGTATAACAATAATTAGAAGATACCGGTTGTTTATTATCAACTAATGCAAATAAATGAACTTTCAGAACATATCGATTGATTCGATTAGCCGCCTATCGTCACTTCACGTTGTGGTCAAGGGAGAGACTTGGAAAAGGCAACAGACGTGTTATACCAGCCTGCACTGTATCCAGAAGTGAATGGGGTTTATGAAAATTTAAGCTATGGACATTGCACTATACAGGTGAGTGTACAGTGAAAATAAAAACCATGGATAAGTAAGATTAGATTGACCAAAAGGAAGAATGAATTATTCGGTGCCTTCTTATCCCATTTTCGGCAACAACAATGTGATCTGTAGTGTCTTGCATGTCCCTATTCATAATTCGATTTGTAATACTGAAACCAACATGAAATATATCAATAGTTTATTCATATGGAGAAACAATTCACAAATAAATAAGACTACATGGCAGACTGTGCCAATGCATTAGTCAAATTCACACACCGGTTTTCAATGTTTCTTTCAGTTGATTCACTTCACACTGTGACACATTTTAATCTAACTGTTACAATTTGGGTCTGTGTCAGTCCTGTGCACATATAGTACATCAAAATACGTGTATTGATGATATGGGTCATCATTATGATCAAATATTGTGATACAAAAATTATTACATACAAAATATTCCATTACAGTTCCAGTTTTACATAATTGTGGGTTTCAACTTTCAACACTAGGGCCATGTGTCAAGAAAACAAGTATTATTATTCAAGATACAGATTCAAAACTTGTAGTACTAGTTTCAAAATCTATCAAGTGCCTACAAATGGATTTATCTATATTTATGGCACTATATAAGTGTTCTTATTATTATTAAGTACTTTTTGAGATGTTGTTTTGTGATAATGTCAAATGTAATACTAACAATGAAGTATGAATATATAAAAAACGTATAGCTGAATCCTTTGCTGCTTCATTAGTTTGTAGTTAACTTTAATAATACTGGCTAAAACATACAGATTAAACAAAAAATATATATTTTGTTGTAAGATGGCACTTTACTTTTACTAAACTTGATGGTAACAGTCCAGTTTTAATGGTAATGGCCCTTATAATTGTTGTGACACACGTCCTAGAAGCCACATTAAAAGTGTACAGTGAGTCATATGAACAAATACATGTACAGTTCAATGTGATGTTTGAGAATGGTAGTCTGTTGCAAAAAACTCACTATAAGTAACATGTTTGGACTTGGTTAAACTATTCCAGTAAATTACATATACCCAAAGTTCCCTACATAGAATAGTGTATAATAAAATACATTGCATACCACAACTAGGATACAAGCTTTTAAGTGGATGTTCCTTGCTTTAGGAGGTCCTATACAGTAGTGAGAATGCACTTTGCCTAAAACGTTTCTCTATTTCTGCCAGTGATGTTCAAACTATGTTATTTAAGCATAGAAATCCATTGTCATTTGAAATTGGATGTCGTATCAATTGGGTTTCACTAAACCGAATTGATACGGATACAACTAGTTTTCAGTAAAGCCGCTTCTTTGCTTTGCCACAGCCTCCTCTTTTGCTGGTTTTTCAATGCCTGCATGGTCTGCTAGAGTTACCTCCTTACTTGATATTGCAACTTGGAGCACAATTCACAGCTTTGTGCCACTCGTGCATCTAGCTGCAATGCCCTCTAGAATTTCTCCTCGGAAGCTGTAGTCCTTTGACGCCATCACTTTCTTCACTACATACCCAGCAGACTTTGAATACTGCAGCTGATACCGTAGCTTGTTGTCTGCTGTTTTCACCATTTCCCGCTGATTGAAAAAATTATAAATCTAAAATCAGTATAACAATAGAAATATCTGAAGAATAGCTGGCTATAGCTGTAACATGCACACAGTAAACCAAACAGCTTGCTTGTATGATCTCATCAATGTTTGTGTATCATTGCTAGATTACAAACAATCCTCTATCATCGTTCTTCGTAGACAACTCTCTCTCTCTCTCTCTCTCTCTCTCTCTCTCTCTCTCTCTCTCTCTCTCTCTCTCTCTCTCTCTCTCTCTCTCTCTCTCTCTCTCTCTCTCTCTCTCTCTCTCTCTCTCTCTCTCTCTCTCTCTCTCTCTCTCTCTCTCTCTCTCTCTCTCTCTCTCTCTCTCTCTCTCTCTCTCTCTCTCTCTCTCTCTCTCTCTCTCTCTCTCTCTCTCTCTCTCTCTCTCTCTCTCTCTCTCTCTCTCTCTCTCTCTCTCTCTCTCTCTCTCGCTCTCTCGCTCTCTCGCTCTCTCGCTCTCTCGCTCTCTCGCTCTCTCGCTCTCTCGCTCTCTCGCTCTCTCGCTCTCTCGCTCTCTCGCTCTCTCGCTCTCTCGCTCTCTCTCTCTCTCTCTCTCGCTCTCTCTCTCTCTCTCTCTCTCTCTCTCTCTCTCTCTCTCTCTCTCTCTCGCTCTCTCTCTCTCTCTCTCTCTCTCTCTCTCTCTCTCGCTCTCTCTCTCTCTCTCTCTCTCTGAATATTTATTATTGAATCATATATATATATTACATATATATAATTTATATATGCATAAGTTTATATTTCAATAAGCAATTCCAAAGCATACCATTCCAATTCCATTGATATATAATTAAACAATTCAAGTAACGGTAAACAAATGTCCTCAATTTTAATTATGTTATCTGTTGTTTGCATGCATACTCCTGTACAGTGAGATTGTATTTTCGAATTGTATTCCTAACATTGTTTTGCTATTGAGTACAGGCAGGGATGTTCAGCCATTTCAGTTTATTTCCTAATGCAATCCTGGATTTCTAAAGTGTGCAGTTTTGTCAAGCAACTGATACATTATTTTGTAACATCAAATGTTAACACTATTGATATCACAAGCCTTACCTTGTATTTGTGTTGTGGTCAATGGTGGCCAAGTGGAGTCTGGCTATGATGCCTTGACGGCTGAACATGGGTGCATATTTGAGGAAGAGGGCATGTAAGTTTTCCAGTTCACCAGTGTGAACACACTTCATAACACTCTCTATATCATACAGTAGGCAACAGTCCAGTATAGCTTTCTGGACAGCGAAGGCTTCTGTACCTTCAGTGTTGTTTTCACTTCTTCTTGTGTATACGTTGCATGACTGCACTTCCGGTACAACTCTGCGCCTGCTGTCCATGAATGGAATTCCTGATGTGATGGAGGAGCGAGATCCACATCTCCTTCATCAAGCGGGGATCACCATCACAAGCTGATGCGCAATACCACAGGTGGTTGGCAATTGCGCCTATCAAAGGGACAACTTCAACTTTCTTGGCAGGCAACAACCTTTATTTATTTCTCTTTCTAATGCTGGGATGTCTGTCAGTGGCAAGTGTGGTGATCTTCACCCCATGGTCAGTCAGGTTGTCCAAGCAGCGTTTCAAGCCCTCCACTTCCATCCAGTTACTGTTCTTGACCTCTGACCCGAACAGTTTCTTGAGCAATGATGAGTTGGCTGTCAGTGTCCATGATGAAGTAAATGCCAAATGTAGCGTTGGGTCCTGGATTGTCATATCTTGCATCGTCTGATGCGGCCAGAGCTGACATGATGGCCTCTGAATGGCATGTCCTCTATCTCTGGCAGTATGTATGCCCGCTGTATGTTGTAGCACTGGCGGGGTGACAAGGCACATAGGTTCATTAGGTTGACCAAATTGTACACAGTGAATGAATGTCCAGTCAGGAAGAGGACGCTTGGTATCAACAAATTACTCTCATAAATGTTACCAATCTTGGGTTGCGAGTGCCACATGAACGAGTGGCCATCAACACATTCTGTGGTCACAACCACTGCAAATCCAGTCACTGTGATGCTAGGCTTTGATATAAGTGGTTTAATGCAGTTTGGTGTTTTAGCAGGTGCAGAAAAGTGAAATGATGTTTTTCTCACAGATGACAAACTTTCTCTCTTTCCCATTAGTGTAAGAACCGCTTGAGTCATCATCAGTGATACCGCTGTCACATGCTACAACATATTCTGCATCACTCGCTTCAATGTTTCTCTTCTCGCTGTTGCAGACAGAATCGTCTGAAGATGGCGATAGTGACACTGGGACATCCGAAGGGCGTCTATATTCACAGAACTGCCATGGTCAGGGTCAGTCGGAGAAGGCATGCTAAACTGCGATGGCAACTTTGCATACCCACAGTCATGGTGAATGTTCAATGGAACAACAGTATTGTCAGTATTAACAACTGCATCGACAAAGTGTCGCACTGGCGACACGACCACTGGCTTCCTTTATGTTTTGACACTACAGTTCGATGGCGTGACAGCACTACAAGTGACATTTGTATTACCACGAGGGACGATGTTATCTCGTGTGCTAAATCCTTAGCTGGATCCTTCGAAGCTTGCGCTCGGTATTAGGCCCTATAGTTGTTTGGATACTTCCGTTATATATTATGAACAAAATGACACAATCTTGCAAATATTAATTAAAATTGGAGCACAAGTGCGATTTACAAGTGACTTTTTCAACGGTTTTTTTGTGTGGATATATGTGTGTTATCTTTAATTTTCATGATTAAAATGCATGTGCACTCAAATGTGTTTAACATTTGAACTTTATAAATACAAAATACATATTTATTAATCTTTGTGGCTTTTTCCTGTGACGTTATTTCCTTTTTTCCTTGTTAGGCTTACATTCAAAAGTCAATAAATTATATACAATGTCCTTGTTATTAAAAGCATACATTGGTGTTTGCAGTCATGCAATCTATATCAGGAAAAAAGTTGGTATGATAGCATGCTTGCTAAATTGTCGCCTCAAAACTGGAGCATCAATTCAGGGTCCATTGTTACAAGCCAATATTTGAGACACATAAATTAGTATTAGGCCTACATGGTGATTGACTTTAGTTGACTGATGTGTACCTATTTACTATGCCAATAACTAATTATATCAGATATGACTACAGTGTTTTGTTGTATGCTATTGACTGTATAACAAGTATTTTTAAGGATTTAAATACTTGTAATGTCACTTAATTAAATGCGGTTACATTTTATAGTATTTGAGCAGTCCAACTTCAATAATATTTGTCTTTAACTATTTCTTTTAAATTAATACATTCCAATGACAATGCCTACAATACATTTTTGACAGGGCTTGGTCCGGACTGTGACTAATGTTGATTAATAGATGACGACACTATTTCGCAAAACGTTACACTGGCTACGGTAGCCGACATTTATTTTTGTAATTATTTTGAAGGTTATTCCCCCCACCAGCAACTAAGTCGATAACATAGACTCGTAGATGTAGACGTTGCGGTATTCAGACGTAGCAACACGCCGGCACGACTTGCCGTAAACTAAATCGGCGGATTACAAGCACTCATTATTCCCAATTATATCATAGTATTCACACGTATTTGTACTTTATCACATTCACATTTCTTATTACATTTCAATTTTGCATACGTCATATTTGTATATATGCAGACTTTGAACTAGAACTGCGGGACTATATAGTGGTCGTAATGATACCTGACGGAACTCGTGAGTGCCGAGTCACCTTGGCAACAACAAACTGGTTTCGGCTTGTTATTTCCTACGTGCCGCTTCACCCTCCAAATAAGGCAATAATGTCGAGCTTCCAGGTCGATTTCGTTTAATTTTACTTCATCGGTGCATAGTTATATGTAAACAAATCGACTGAAGATGGACCTGTGACTTTAACCAAGAATTATGTTTCGACGTTCAATGTCTTTTTATGCTCGTCACTTACGTATTTAGGATTGCAATCGGCGTTTGAAAGTGACCACCGCAGACTTTTGCCAATCTTGCCGTCATCATCTATAACTTGTTTTTTTCTGTTGGAATCCTTCTGTGGAAGTATGTGAAAAGTTGCTTACTAACACTTATAGTATATCTAGTAGCCACGCAGTGCATTAAATTGTTCTGTTTTTATGTGTTTGTATGCGTTTCGTCGGTTTTTCTGAGAGCTACGCTGCGTCGCCTATCGAATTGCTGTATACAGCTTTGGGAGACATCTCGCCAATCAAACCGGATGTACAACCACACGCTCCTAGAGCATGATGGCGGCGCCCTGTGCCGATAGTAGCTACGTTTGAAAAATTATTAAAAATATAC
The DNA here is from genome assembly GCA_963995525.1 of Escarpia spicata. NCBI lineage: Eukaryota > Metazoa > Annelida > Polychaeta > Sabellida > Siboglinidae > Escarpia > Escarpia spicata. Next base: position 55,563,384 of record OZ023211.1, on the reverse strand, counting down.
CGTGACGCTGTACTTGTCAAATCATGGTGACATGTACTGTAAATGGTATGTTCTTATGTTTGGGCTGTGGTTGTTCAATCGTTTCATTTCCCCTTTAAGGTTCAATCAGACCTCATTGGCACGCACACTCGAATTGTAAGAGGGTCACAGTTAACCAGAAGGCCTACATATAAAACACATCTTAGGCGATCATCCATTGTGAACATAATGTGGTCTCCCGAGAGAGGTGATCTCACAAACACACACACACACACACACACACACACACACACACACACACACACACACACACACACACACACACACACACACACACACACACACACACACACACACACACACACACACACACACACACACACACACACACACACACACACACACACACTTCTACAAACAAGTTGACAATGGCTCCATCTGGAAAATTGATCACCACTCAACTATCTATGGTAGGAAAAAGGCTCCCTTGTAGAAAAGCAGAGCATTTAATATCCGTAAGTGAATAGCACGTTTGGTGTGTACGGTGGCACAATCTGATGAATTGGCGACAGCAGTTGGTATATCAGACATCTATTGATATATCAGAAGCCAATGGTGAACGAAGCAAATGAACACGGAACGAGGCAAGTTAACCTCGCGCCTCGGTGGAGATCAACTTAGGCCCCGTACAATGATCCACATTTAATGAATTAATGTAGGTGTCCGAACCGAGGTGCTTGAGAGAATTAGGTTAGGATTACCTTCCCAATATTTACGGAAGGAGGTGCAATTCGCGGCTTTTTGGATAGCCTGGATGTGTTTAAGTTCGGGGAGTCTCAAGTAGAGGTTTTTGGAGAGCGTTAATCTGGTCTTGGGGAGCCTCAAGGGAAATGGAAGTGGAGATTTTGATGAGCCTCAGCCCCCCCACCGAATATTCACCACATTCTGACATCATTGACATATTACGATAATAAAATAGATCTAAAATAACAGAAGATCATTCTTAGTCTACCTAGTAGCAATGTCAAATACGGTTCAATCATTTTTTATTTGTAATCAATGATAATTCATGCTTATGTTTACTATTTAAGGTAACTAATACTTTGTACATTATTACTGATAACTGTATAATATACGTGGTCACATGTGATCCGTTTGAAGCTACGTTGTTGTGTACGTCCAGTTAGTGATGCAGTCACTGACGACAGTCGCTAAATATTTCATGACGTAGTTCAACAACTGTGACGTCAATCATTGCACAGCATAATTATTTATGGTTAGTGGATATTAAAAACTATGTAAACCTTCGAATGTTTTTGCATCGTATTCGCAGCTTTGCTAGAGATGTCGATAAGTTAATGGCGAGTCTTGTTACGGTGAGTAGTAACTATTATATGCAGAACAAAATGGCAACGTAATATAATGGCCAAAACATGAAATGTGAAGTACAGCCAATCTTAACCCGAATATATGCACAACCAAATAGTTGCGCATTTTGTCAACATAACCACAGACATATGATGTAACACAACGCATATCCATGGAGATACTTTTAAATTTGCGTGGATGTGTTAAATGATCTAACTTTGCTACTAATCTATGCTGTATCTGAACATTCATACATCTTCATCTTCTATCGCCACGTATAGTAGCAATTATACCGTAATTCTGTTACCTATTCCCGTTTTGTATTTATCAAATAAACGTGTACGTGTCATTCACTCACTCTCTCAGTCACTCACCCACTCACCCACTCACTCACCCGCCCACTTACTCACGCACTCACCCACTCACGCATTCATTCACTGACGCACTCACTGGCGCACTCATTCTCTCAGTCACTCACCCACTCACCCACTCACTCACCCACTCACTCACTTACTCACTCACTTACCCATTCACTCATTCACTCTCTGATGCATTAACTCACCCAGTCACTCACTCGCTCACTACACGGCCTACATTTCCTGCTCGGCGTCTCTCACATGCCTGACCGGGATGCAACTCCGACCGCTGCAAGCAAGATCCAGTAGGTTAGAGATAGAGACCACCACTCTGCGAGTCCATGACAGGTTATGCATTTACCCCCTGTGTGTGAAATTTTACTTCCCATCGCATAAACACCAGATAGAGGGGACCAATAGCTTTCAGTGTCTCTTCCGAAAGCACGGGCAACGTGAGGTGAACGAAATTGTCTATGTTTCGAAACGGCGGCAGGTGGAATCGAACTGTCCCCTCGATCGACAGTCTGGCGCTCTACCGTGCCATCACCGCTCTCCACATCAAAACCTTCTACATAACTGCTCTCTCCACGCGGTACTAGGCCCAATTTGTTTAAAAAATAGACAGCGTCACAATTTTTTTTAGACGTGGTTCAGGTTAACATAAAACATGTGCTCTTTACGAGCACCTACGGAAAGGGATGGATCATCGAATTATAATCTTTGGCCCGCAGAGAGATAACCGGACATAATTTGGCCCGCAGCTTAAGAAGTTTGCGGAGCGCTAGTCCTAGACGATCGTCGGGATATTCGCCTGGATACTTCTTCGAGAATTGTCGCCACTTTGACTGGCACACTCCTCTATTCTTTTGTGATATTACCAGCCGAGTTACTAGGCGCACGTAACACCGAGAAAAGGCAGCTAAATATCCTTTCTAGATTAAGCCGCGTCTATGCCTATTCAAGTATTGACATCTACAAAATCACATTATCGCCCATCGCCGTACATTATTGGTCCGACTAAAACACACGGTTTTCCAGACCCCAATATCTACTGACGCTTGCGGCAATGGGAAGACCGGATTCGAAGGAGAGACCACTCGTGACGATGTCGCCACCTGTCGGATGGAGGCCTGCCCGACTGCTCGGTCGCTAGGTGGACGCGGAGATAACGAAGATGTACCAACGACGAGGAATGTTACACGTGACAAGCTCCAGGTTCGTTGTAGAATACAATGTAGACGCGTCACTATGATACATAAGTGTATGGTTCACACAGACCTGTGGCAACGCTTAGCACAAAATACATATAGATTATTCTATAGGATTTGTGCACATTGTTTTCTATAGAATACCATGTAGGCCTACTATAGACTTTTATAGAATGTTTAGTATTCCATACACTATATGAATTTACTGGACATTTTAGAATATTATGTACTATGGAATTCTACAAAATATGTAGTATTATATAATTTATAATTTTATATCACATATTTGCCTACGCTTTGTAGGTTTCTATAAAAAAATATACAGATTTGAATACAAATCTGTAGATTTCTAAAGATTTTTTGCTACGGAAATGTTAGAAACCACACAAAAAGAAGCCACATTTTTTTGACAACACACGGATTCGTGGTGATTTGGGTGTGCTGAATATAAATAAAATGTTAATGACTCCTTCAGTTACAACACCAAAAGCGGCGTCCGAATTGTTCCCGAATGTTGACAATTACCTTATTACAAATGCAGTAAACATGAGCAGAAAACAAAATCTGACCTTGAACGTTTTACTTCTTCTATTTGTGGTATTTAACTTTTACTGACACGATGTGGCTGCCTTTTGACATCTATGACTACCACGACGACGTTTCCATAGCAACATGCATAGCAATAAACAACCGTGCATTAAGGAAATATAATCATATTTATCACCATGGCAACATTTAGACAACATAGTATGATATAATTACCTGGATGTGGACCCTCATGTCCAAATCATTCTCACCGCTTTACCTGCTTCCAGAATAATCCGTGTTGATATGTTGACAAATGAGTAGGACTTGTCAGCGACTTGTTGAACAATCTTCGCGCATTAATTGCAGCGTGGCTGATTGCTTCCCAGAAAAGTGGAGATGGTGTTCGATTGAACAGGTCTGCCAGGGAGTAAAGAGTAAAGCGCTATGACAGTCCTGAGGACTGGATACTGCGCTATATAAGAAATATATAAATGTTTTATAGCACGTTTATATAACCACGTTTAGGCGTAATATAGCGCTCGTCTCACTAATGTTTTTTTGAACTCAGAATATGATATTCCTCTTTAAAGGGAACACAAAGGTAACTATTTGGTCGTATACATCTAGAAGAGCTAATACAATCTAACCATTTGCAACTAAAATCAAGAATATTATGCCAGTAGTTTACTAGAAGAACCGTGTTGAAGAAAAGCCTGACGTCACGAATGTCTACTTTTTCCAGTTCGCCACTCATCGAACTGGGAATACTAGTCTAGTTTACGATGCTTAATAACCCATATATTTCGGCCAAGCGTTTGTTTGCTTTTGTAACCGACGTCCGCATCTTGCACGGTCTGATTTCATAATAGCTGTTCATGCACAGAAACGTGTAACGCAGCTTCTGAATGAAAGTGAATACGGGAAACAAATATATGTATAGGCGTATTCGAACACATATATCCAAAAAAACTAGGAACATGGCGCGTCATGGCCGACGTCATCGTTTATTGGTCACGCCTCCGCGTCATGAGCAAGATGTCAGTCTCCGGGATATCGGACATTTTATTGGAATCTTCCGCGTTGAGACCAAGTTGCCTTTTTGGTTCCGTTTAAAATCGATTTCGCTAACTAACAATGGTCTAGAATACTGACAAATATCAACACCAGGAGGCGCCACCAGGAAACTCTTGCTCGTATGTTACTGACACAGAGACAACGTTGATATTGCAGCGGTTTTTTGTCTTTTGAAAAACTCCTTATTTAAGTTTAAGAACGGATTCATATCAGTTTAATGGTGGATTTTACTTATGAGCTCATAAACTGAATTACCTGGTCCCATCATCTTTATTAACATTTGCTCCTCCAGGCCGAAGAGATGACGTGTGGCAACCACAATGGAAAAATCCACCCGGATAGGTTCTCGTCCTGTCGGCAGGGCACACCAATGACGCCAAATGTTCCCATGGCACCCGCCGATAATCCTTCCTCCCTCAAGGGCACGCGACGGAAACGTCACATGAAGGGGACTGGCCGACCGAGTCAGAAGCTGATGCGTAAAGAACGCGACACATCGGAGAAGACACCGGAAGAGGATACGGAGGATGTGTGTCGTAACTTTCGTGATTGCAGCTTTGCATCTACGGATGGCATATCTAACAAAAGTTATGAGTTTTTCAAAACAGACGATAAAAGAACAGGTGATTGCGGTGGACATGGCAGGTTTGGCGGACGAAAGGAGTGCCAAGCTCGGCTCCCGGAGATGCACGACGGCTTCCTCATTAACGGGATCAAGTTGGCCACAGAAGAGACTATCGGTAAGGACGCATTTGTCTCGGATATCACAGGCAAATCCATAGAGCCTGGGAGGCACGTATTTTGGAATTTGGCGTGCCCGTAGACCTTTTTGAATGGGCCAACATGACCGCTGTGCCCCCGTAGACCCTTGGACATGTGCTCATGTTCAGGTTACAATAAGTTGAAGTTACGCGGACGCGACGACGAAAAGTTTTCCACAGCACCCCCCCCCCCCCCATCCTCTCGTCTTCCAAAGTCGCCAGTCGAGCCGAGACAGCGGAGAAGCTGACGTTACGGCGGTGCGACAGCGAAAAAATTTCTACGCCAATTGAATCGGCAGCCAGTGGAGGTTTTTACGCCCCCCAGACTACCCTCTCTGGATCCACCCCCTGGATATCGCATTAACGCATATACTTATATACGCGGGTAGGTTCACGTTTTCATCTTAAACGGCTTGAACCCCGAGCGCCAAACTTTCAGGTGTTAATCTGCAACCCCTAGAAGAGGACGTAAGACCTATATGTTTTCATAAAACTCATATATGTCAAGTTTCGCACTTTTTGGGAATAAATCAGTTGCGCAGAGGGTAAAACGTAATGTGCGACTAATACATAAGACGTAACTTAACAATCGCACGAACCATGCGCGCGTGGCTAATACTTCTGGAAAACGGCCCCTGCGTCATACACTTGGCAACGTAATGTATGCGCTGACAGTAATGCCTCTGCCTACCCTCATGCCAGTAGAATACCGATACGAATATTATTTCACAATTCTACGCTATCACGACTGGGGCTTACCGATGGACGTGACTTTCAACATTCTCTCCGAAGTTTGTCATTTTGAACAAACAACGAGTATCTGCGAGCGCGTTATGGTGTTTATATGTAATGGTGCGGTGTGTTTTCTAACATTTGGTACATCTTACTATCACGACTACCATCTACCAAGGCACCCGTCAGGTGACGGACATTTTTGCTAGAAACAAATAATAACATGGGTAACGATGCAGCACCAACCGTGACCAAGACATTAGGGATATGATTACAAAAAACCTCCCACGATATGATTAGAGTTTTCTGGAAATGTATACAATAATACGGTAACTAACGGGACAGTTCGGCATTACCTCATTAGTAGTAATAGGCGTGGTCCAGCGTGCACCGTTGGCGCGCTCTGGTGGTTGTTAAAATTTTCGCGAGGTTAACCCCAACTTTTTGTCTCTATCTAACCCTAATTACATATTTTTACCCGCTAGATGGCGCCGTCATGTGACGTAGTTCTGGGTACCACCGACACTAAAAAGTTCTGAGTACCACCGACACTAAAAAGTTCTGAGTACCACCGACACTAAAAAGTTCTGAGTACCACCGTCACTAAAAAGTTCTGAGTACCACCGACACTAAAAAGTTCTGAGTACCACCGCAACTAAAAAGTTCTGAGTACCACCGACACTAAAAAGTTCTGAGTACCACCGACACTAAAAAGTTCTGAGTACCACCGACACTAAAAAGTTCTGAGTACCACCGACACTAAAAAGTTCTGAGTACCACCGACACTAAAAAACGGAGGGGTTGACACGATATACACACACAGACACACTCACACACACACACACACACACACACACACACACACACACACACACACACACACACACACACACACACACACACACACACACACACACACACACACACACACACACACACACACACCACCACCACCACCACCACCACCACCACCACCATACACACATACACACACACACCACCACCACCACCACCACCACACACACACACACACACACACCACCACCACCACCACCACCACACACACACCCACACCCACACATACACCACCACCACCACCACCACACATACACACACACACACCACCACCACCACACACACACACACCCACACACACACCACCACCACCACCACCACCACCACACACACACACACACACACACCGTAGTCTCGTGACATAACGTGTGATGTGTCATCCGTAATCTTGTGTGATGTGACATCCGTAGTCTCGTGAAGCTTCTGACGCTTCGTCGGAGGTGATGGCGTCAGGTTGATGGTTGGGTTGGTTGCCGGAGCTGATGACAGAGACGAAATTGTTTTGCTCGTCAAACTGTCATCGGACTGGTCGTTGAACTGGTCGTTGGCTGTTGGTCCGGATTGATTGTCGGGGTCGAGAGGTCGAGTGGTCCCGTAGCCGGAGAAGGCTGCGCCTTCGGTAGCAAAATCCCTTGTAGGACGTTATCACTAGTCATGTTGTTCATCTTCCAAAATGTAAGATATAACGATCACAAAAAACAGACGCAGGCCTTTTATAACAGTTCAACAAAACATAAAGGTCACGTGGGCGTACCGAAAGATCACAGATTGTAGAGTAGAAAATTCAAAAGCACAGACTGCAGAGTTTTAACGATGTCACTGCATCATGACGTCACATAAAGTGGTGTTTGTGGTTCATGAAGTATCCGTCACGGGGCTCTATTGCACGCAAGCGTGCAATATACACGAATTTGGGCAGTACTCCTTGGTCACTCTGTTCGAAAAAAACGAGGCTATAGGCTCTGATGTAACATAGTCCTATATGTAATCTACATTTCGTATACATTACTTCAGACAAAACGTTCTCCGTTGAATTTATAATCCTTTTGTTATACATAACGCCTTACTATAACACCACATTTTCGACATGTCATAGTCAAACAAATAACGGCTCGGTCCCTTGGCGAAGCCTCGGCCTCCGGATCAAGCAATCTCGTGAGTAGCCTATTCAAATGGTGTTCGGTATATTTTATTTTTTTCAAAAAAGTGGTCGCGTACCTTTGCGATAAAAATGGCCTATGCTTTAACGTGGGATTAAAATGGCCCATGCTTTAACATGGGGTTAAAATCCCTATGCTTTAACCCGGGATCGGAAATACTTTTCCAAGCTCATTTGCATAACTAGCCACGCCCATAAGGCCCAGCTCGCTCGTGATTGGTCAATTGCACTTCCTCCGAGACGCACCAAAGACCTCATTTGCATAATTGGCGCGTCTTGGGGGGAAACCCCTATCTCTTAACATGGGGTTTCCCCAGAGCGCGCCAACGGACCACGCCTATTACTACTCTCATTCCTGCTTTCGAAATCCATGTCTACGTTCATTCGCTTCCTTTGGCAATTGGCTTCTAATCTACCAGTAGGCGACGTATTCCAAAGCACATAGGTAGTTCGTTCATGTTATTTAGTTACGAGGTTACGTGTTCGATTTTCTATCTGTTGAGACAATGCGTTGAATAATTAGACATTCTTGAGAGGGCGCCATTATAGTTTTATGATCTACTGACACCGAGAAATGCAGCGAGAGATGCAAATTTCTACACATAACTACATTGCTTTATCTATTTGAAATAGACCTGGTAAATAATTACGTACAAGGGACATATTAGTAGCAAGGTAATTAATCGTTTCCTAGTAAAATACAGAACCATTCTGGGACAAACAAATACTATTGGTTTGTGTATTTTGTCTGTGTCAGAATTCGCTCACAAGTGCCACAGTCCGCCCGACGACCCAAATCACTTCAACTGCATGGCACGCCGGACAGCGCGCCGTCTCGCGGACGTTTGTCACCAGCTGCATTTCGTATCTCGTCACCAGATGGCGTACCCCGACCGACCGCTTTTCCCGCGAAAACACCACCTTTCCATCAACTGGTCGACTTACTAGGACGCCGAGGCACGCAACTTCCGGTACGTCGCCGACAACAAGGCCGTCACGCGCGCCGGGTCAAAGATCAGGGAAGGCACGCACCTGGATGGTGTATCAAACAACATCTTCATTAAGTTAGGTCACCGATTGGAAGTGCATGCTGACCGGTCTTCGGCGGCTGTTTCACTGTCCAAAGGTGGTCGATTGTAACATATATATTCACGTACACCGTGTATGAGGCGATATAGACGCTACACGATAGGTCTCGTAGGGCGTAGGAAAATACCCACCTATGCCAATCTATATATGTACTGGTCAATTCAGTTGAGCATAAAATATTAAAAGGTATGTTTGCAACGTATCGATATTAGTAATGAGAACCAGCGAAATAACAAAGGCAACATAAACTGGTTGTCAGCACAAACCGTGTCGATGACTATACATTTGACACACGCACTGGTGCGTCGCCTACGAATATTGTTTAATTTATTTCGCCGAAGTAAATAACGTCGATGTTCGCCGGACGTGAAAAATCGGTTGCGGCTAAGACACAATTGATATTGGTTCGGTGCAGTGCTTGTTGAAAGTTAGTAGGCTCTACGTATGACAGTTGAACCGAAGTAAACGGGTGATCGTGCCCTGTTGCCTATTTCACGCTTGATAATGTTTATCGCAAGGCATCGCGTCACGACTGCGCACACCAAACAAATAGGAAACCTCTGGGACATTAACCGGAAGTCGAGGCTACCACATTATTCTGAAGAAGTAGGTGGTTAAAAGTAATAATAATATTGTAGTTTACGCCCATTCATTGAGTCACAAACCTAGCACAGCAGATATCACCATTAACTATGAATGAATGAATGAATATTACCAGGTAAAGCAAACGAAAGCCGCCGTGGAGCCCATTGGAGAGTGGGTCCAGAACTCCAAATAACTATCCTTTTGAATTGCATCGACATACGGTAGATAGAAGCCAATGAACCAAGGAAGCGAATTAACTTAGACAAAATCTACATTGCCAGACTGCCTCAAAATGAGAGAATTAATAATATACAGATGGCAGTTGTTAGAAAATAATGGTTACGGATTCACCTATCAAAATAATAGCTCAATAAAAGTAGTAAACGTGTTTATGTGTGTGTGTGTGTGTGTGCGTGTGTGCGTGCGAGCGTGCGTGCGTGCGTGCGTGCGTGCGTGCG
>OZ023211.1:55500732-55550732 GCA_963995525.1 Escarpia spicata | reverse complement strand
AGCTGTCGACAAACACGCAAATTAGTTCATTACATAAATGTTACATAAATTACCGTGTTACTTAAATTACATTGATGTTTTACATGAATTACATTTATGTATTAGTTTATGCTTGATAGATAAATTAAAACGCATGCATGTACGCGAGTAAGCCATAGCCGGTTTTAGTTCACTGGCTGTTGTGGCAACTAGAACAACAATAACATCCGTTCTGGCTATATAACTTTGGCCTGCCAAGGGCGATTAGGCCTCAACACTGCTCAAAGCGCTTGTAAGAAGCTTAGACTGAAAAGAGTGTATGTATTTATTTATTTATTTTTGGGCAGTCACCTTTCGATGAGAAGTCACCCCGGGATGCCCATCACAATCCGTAGTACACCCCGCTAGTTGATTAATGATTCCAACTTCCTGTAACCTTCTCGGTGGTAGCAAGCTACCATTGCATCTAGCTGCGTTCACACAGTGTTTAACCAGTTCAGCCTACTTAAGCGGTGTAGTCTTAGCACGTCCTAGTACACCAGCGCTTTGAGTTCAAAACCCGGACCGGGTATGGTATATTTGGTATAAAAACCAGGCTCTCGACATGTGGGGATGTGTATCCTTCGTGACTCGGATTTCACGTTAAGGTCGGTCCCGACTCAATTTGGGACGTAAAACAATTACTGAAAACGACAAATACCCTGGCAGTGACCACTCTCAGTGCCAGCATAGAAAGGTCGGTCTGAAAAAAGGCTGTTGAATGAGACCTCAGGTGACCATTACGTTATAAATAACCCTTGCCACAATAAGTAGTTAACAGAACGTTACCGAGCGCTGAAAATCACTTGAAAAACAGTAGAACTAGAACATTAGGCCTACGCAGCTTGGAAGAACTTGAACATTAGGCCTACGCAGCTTGGAAGAACTTGAACATTAGGCCTACGCAGCTTGGAAGAACTAGAACATTAGGCCTACGCAGCTTGGAATAACTAGAACATTAGGCCTACGCAGCTTGGAAGAACTAGAACATTTGGCCTACGCAGCTTGGAAGAACTTGAACATTAGGCCTACGCAGCTTGGAAGAACTTGAACATTAGGCCTACGCAGCTTGGAAGAACTAGAACATTAGGCCTACGCAGCTTGGACGAACTAGAACATTAGGCCTACGCAGCTTGGAAGAACTAGAACATTAGGCCTACGCAGCTTGGAAGAACTAGAACATTAGGCCTACGCAGCTTGGAAGAACTAGAACATTTGGCCTACGCAGCTTGGAAGAACTAGAACATTAGGCCTACGCAGGTTGGAACAATCGCAGAAAGGACTCGAAGAACAATCGTACGTCAAAAACCGATTTAAAGCTAAACCAGTTAACTTTTCTGTGTGAACACGTTGTTTAACTATAATCGAGCTAGCGTATGCGTTGAGGTATGTTAACATTTCTTCCTAAAGAGCTTCTACCTCGAGCGCCAAGCTCTCCGATATTAATTTACGAACTCTTGGAAGAAAAATAACGCTTTTATTTTTTTTATTCCCCGCATGTTATGGGCTATTTTAGGTTTTATGGTTTAAATCGATTATGGTTTAGAACGTGTAATACTAAAACACATCGTTTCTCACCATCTCTGCCCCTACTTAGACAGTTGCATTGGCTTCCAGTTACATATCGAATACAATTCAAATTAACCACTATCACACATCGTACCCTTTCTACGCAACACCCATCCTATTTGGTGTCTCCTTCGTTTTTCCGATATCCCCAGAAATCTCAGATCATCTGTTCAAAGTTCACAACGACTTTTTGTTCCAAAAACCAAGATTAGTATCGGCATACGTGCTTTTTCTGTAGCTGCACCCAAAATCTGGAATCAACTCCCTATCGCTTTAAAAGTCAGCTGAGACTGTAGATACCTTTCATAAAAAACTGAAGACTTATTTATTTGAAATTGCAATCCCACCCTGACCTTCGGCGGTATCTTGCTCTAATGACTACTCTTGTCCCTGTTAACGATTTTGCCCAATGGTTCTTGTATGTTACGCCTCTGAGCTCAGATTCCTGGGGATTTAGGCGCTATAGAAGTTTGTCGTTATTATTATTGTTTGTACAGTTACGCGTGGCCACATGAAAGATCCGCAGATCAGCTGGACACGTCTTATGCAACTCACGTTGCTCATTACGTCATAGCAAACGTCATTTTTGAATGCATACATATGACGCCATCCGCAGGATGGACAATTGATCTACCCATCATCTAACCTGTTCCCTAACACAATGTCCACAAAGCGATCAAAAATGGACGCCAAACACTTCAAGCGTTCGTAAATTCCGTAGAGCATTTTGTTGAAATTCTTGCCCAAAAATGTTTTATTTATAACAAAAACATGAGGTACGTTTTTTAAAGTGACAATGTTATACGGAAGTGCGTGACTTATAATATAAGATAAGATAAGCTTTTCTTTATTGTCTCAGCTGAGAAATTTGTCTTGGGTAGAACACACGTGACTATATTATACAAAAACATGCAATAAAACAGCAGATAAAATATATAAATAAGAATATACATTGAGTGCACATTACATATTACATTAAAAAATAAGATAAGATAAGATAATGCTTTATTGTCTCAACTAGGGAGTTGAGAAGTTTGTCTCGGGTGAGAACAGACATGGCTAAACATAAAATAAAACATGGCTAAAACAAATGAGATGTCATGCACCAATAGTAATGTAAAGACCGGGCTTCACTGGCACTTTTCGCCCGTCTAGACCAGACCACACGAGACCACATCAAACCACATTAGACCACATCAGACTGCGGTGTATCCGCTACATCGACCGACACCGACTGCGCTATACTGGAAGCCGTAATGTCGTAAACTTGAAAACTTTCGAATACGTCACACCGACACCGACTACAATCGACGTAGTGGAAAGTTTTCCAGTTTACGTGACAATGACGTTAGGTCTCATAAATAAAACATTTCCGCATGCGGTTGACTATTTAAGAACTTTGCCTTGTGTTTCTGTCATAAAGGAAACACGTCTGTTGCTAGAATGTCAACAAAATATGTGTATGCGTGCGCGTCTGTGTGCGTACATCCTCCATTTTTTACCTGGCCACACTGCAACTGCCTACGTCGGGAGGTGACCACCAGCTAAACTGGCCGTGTCCGCCGTGTTGATGACGACGGTGTTGACCTTTGTTTTGATTGTATCCAGATGTGCGAGTGCCTAGCCAATGATGCGGCAAACGGCGGCCATAAAACAAAGTGCGCGTGTGAAGACTTGTCTCGGCGTTGTCTTGGAGTGTCCAACAATAGACGAGACGCAAACAAGATGCCGGAGACTCTTGTTTTGACAAGCTATTTCGTGTTCAGAATACACGCTGTCGCTGATCGTGTGCGCCTCGTCCGCTAATTCACTGAAGCGTAACAGGTCATTTACCGTGATTGTGTAGTTGCACGGCCTGCCCAATTCTATCAGTGTTCTTATAAGGATTCGTTGTAATTAGTATCTGTGTACATCTAAATCGTGTAAGCAAGTACGCGCGACTTGTGATGTATCAGATGTTATGCGCTTGTTGTTACAGTTATGTTATTACTGTGGAGCGGAGTAGCGCAACGGTAAGAGCTCCGGACTCTCGACTGAGAGAACGCGGGTTCGAATCGTGTGCGACGGTGTCGAACCTTGGGCAAGTTCGTTTACTCTACATTGCTTCAGATCACTCAGCTGTATGAATGAGAACCTGGCTATAGACAGTGGTGGCTATTTGTGTACGAATAGTCTTTCATTGCAGCGTGGCTGAATGTTTCCCAGAGAAGTCGAGATGGTGTTCGATTGAACAGGTCTGCCAGGGAGTAAATTGTAAAGCACTTTGAACAGTCTTGAAGACTGAATATTGCGCTATATAAGAACTTACCTTTTTTATTTAATCTACCTTTTGTTCTTATAGTTAAAACGACCGCTGGAATTAGAGCCTTCTCTCCGCACCAACTGTGTGAACCTTACTCCATATCAGTGTTTAGTTAGTAAGAAACACAGTTCCATTTCGCCGTCATCTAAAAACCTACCTTTTAATACCGTTTTTCCTCCTAACCTTCTTACCAGTTCCATTCATCTGTTGACGACTTTTGTTCTGTACACGACAAAGAGAACGCGTAATTCTTTGGTTTTGTTGCGCCACTGAGTTCCGATTTTCCGAGGATATTGACGCTAAAGACGTCGTTCCATTGTTATTATTATGTACAAACGACTCTCACCAGAGACTTTCTTGGCGGTGAAAATAATATTATATAATACTACTTAGATAAACGTAGTCACCTATCCAATGCTTTCATACAATACATCTATTCACTTGTAACCTGGCGGGGTTGGCGCCTATCAACCTCTATCCCCTATACGCTAAGCGGTATGGTCGACGGGGCGTGCGTTTTTCAACTTCAACTGCTCCTCATTGAGGCTCACCAAAACATCACACGACCTACAAAACCTTCCAACTGTACCATCCATCCCCCATGAGGCTAACCACAAATATCCAATTGCGTCACCATTCAGGCTCACACAATACAACTACTCACCTACCTCTTTTGATCTGTTCAAATGGAACTCTTCCCTTAAACTCTTACTTAAGTGTCGAGGTGCATTTACACCCATTGACCCCCCAGCACGTGTCTGCACCTTTACATGACAAAAAATACCTACAACAAGAGAGTGACAAAGACAATTATGCAATGTGCTGATAGAAATGTACAATGGTTGATTGCTTGTATAGCAAAACCATGCTGTGAAATATAATATAATATATATATATATAGTAGTGGAATGCAGTGGCGCAGCGGTAAGAGCTCCGGACTCTCGACTGGGAGAAAGCGGGTTCGATTCCTGTGCGGGGGTGTCGAACCTTGGGCAAGTTCGTTTACTCCTCATTGCTTCAGTTCACTCAGCTGTATGAATGAGTACCTGGCAATAGACAGTAGTGGTTATTAGTGTACGAATAGTTCTCGCGCATCAATTGCAGCGTGGCTGAATGCTCAAGATGGTGTTCGATTGAACAAGTCTGCCAGGGAGTAAAGTGTAAAGCGCTTTGTGCAGTCCTTAGGGCTGGATACTGCCGTATAAAAGAACTTACCTTTACCTTTATATATATATATATATATATACAATGACAAAATATAAATTAAATTCCAAACGCACATAATCGTCGAACAATGGTATTAAAGATGGACTTGCTTTTACTTAAAAAAACACTTTGGCAGTCAATATATATATATATATGTGTGTGTGTGTGTGTGTGTGTGTGTGTGTGTGTGTGTGTGTGTGTGTGTGTGTGTGTGTGTGTGTGTGTGTGTGTGTGTGTGTGTGTGTGTGTGTGTGTGTGTGTGTAACATATACTTCTAGTCAATTCGTATGTATTGCATTATGCACTATGGTATTCGTATACAACAGAACCTCGTTTAATTATGATAGAAATAATAACCTAGCGCACGGTATGATACATCTAATGATTGTCGGCTCTGCAGCGCAGATGGTTTGTTTTGTTACGCAGTCATGCGACACCAGCTGGCGTTTCTCTCCGTGTCGCCTTTTGTTGTACGCTTGTCATCCGCAGTCCAGAAGGATGTCAGCGAGAACACGCGTTGTCCATAATACGTCATGAGAGAAATCAGCTCAGGTCTTTCCTACTGCCCGACCACAATCACTGCAGTGTGTCGCAGTGCATGCCAGTAACGTTGATAGGCAAGAGGCATTTTATTATGATATAAAATATGATTATACATTAAAATGTGAACATTTAAACACAAATTTAGAATCTAGAACATACCATTTGCCGCTCATTACCTACTAACTGTCGCATCTGGTCAGTGTAACGCTTTGATCTTTACAACAGCTCAAGTTGTAAAGTGTACTTAAAATGTGTTCGCTTAAGTTATTGTGTATTTTATAGTGTGAAATCATTTATGTCGGAAAATAATGTGATTTTGTTTATTTGAAATTTTTTCGTTCAGTTATTGGAAATATTTGAAAAAAACGTGCTGCCAAAATGATGTCATTATCACACAGTAATGCATCTTTAATGCGATGATTATGGAATTACATGTTAGTGCTATAAAAACCAAAGATAAATTAACTCTCAAACGCACATACATCATCGATCAGTGTTATTAAATGTGCACTTACTTTAAAACCGTTATTAATTAATTAACACTTTGGCAGTCAAGATGTTTATAACTAGAAAAGTATATATTATATATATATATATATATATAATATGGATTGAGAGAGACTTTCCAGGACATGCGGTCATAGTATTTATAGGGACATTTAATAAGTAGAGATGAAAATAGCAGGTATACTTATAAATGTATTATTCACGAAATTAACGGCATTGATAAGTTAATATTGACATATATGTATATATATATATGTATGTATGTATGTATATATATATATATATATATATATATATATATATATGTATCAATATTCATTTATATATATATATATATTATATTCGACGTTAATTTAGTTGGCACTAACGCTAGACGGAAACGCATGGTGAATGATTACGTGGTAGGACGTTTCGTAAGCTAGAGAACCTGTCGCTTATTTTGTTGGCAAGCCAAAGGCAGTCCAGAAAACGCAAACCATGCGCACAAACATGCTGCACAACGCTGCACACAAAGTCACTTTGATACGACACGATGAGGTTATACAACGTTGAGAACAAAACACTTTCCACAAATTCGCGTCTATGCTTTATCGTCGACGCATACGGTTTGTGTTGACATCTGCCAGTACATTGTAAAGAGCACGGTACAACCACCCCATGTGCCCCATACCCCGGCAACATTTCCGGCACCCGCTGCACAGACTAACATTCTGTGAATGGTGCAGCGAGCTAGACACGCGTACGGAACACAAGGACAACAGGATGCCCTCGACAACATCACAGGGAGACAAGCCGCATTTACCCACATGAAGCATTTCACCATTGCAATAACGCCATCGGATTACGTTTTCATCAGTGTTCGAATGTACCGCTGCATGGTCCGTATTGTCAACGTCTCGGTTGGGCTGGGAACTATCAAAAAGTGCCGGTGTGAGATTGTAAATGGACCGGTGGTCCATTTACCACAGGGTTGTATTTATACCCTTTTGTGAAAAGTGGAATTGTTTAATGATTTTAGAATTACTAACATATTTTACCGATCTCTAGACATTGAAACATGCACTATTCTTAAAAGCAAAACTGTAACCGGGGGTCCATTTTCCACACCGTGGTACTTCCAAAAGTGGCTATGCAAATGTCAGTTTGTATTACATGTCAATACGGACCATCAACTATTCAGAGGGACCACCAAGTTTACATAGTTGAAGTTCCTGCTGACTACTAACATATCTTGTTATGCGAAGAGCACTGTTGAAATCATAACGTAATCTTTGTGTGAATGTTATCCAGTCAGTATTTACTTTCACAATTGTTGCGTAACAATGAACCTGTTGAAGTTGCCACAATAGTAAAAGCATACAGTCAGAAATCGCTTACTCATACATGCGACAGGGATCCTTTGGACGTGTACTCAAAAGCGCAAAAAATACCCTTGTAATGGAAAGGTTTTCCGAAAAAAATACAATTGCACATGATCTGCTTCGTTAACCACCATATTGAGTCATGTCGCACGCAAGGACATTCACTGACATTTCAGTTAGAGACAACGCTAGACAAGACAACAAAACTTATTACGTTTAATGGCGGACGGCAACTTGTCAACGTCAAACGAAATGTTTGCGGTCAAACATACACAGTGCGATCCAACGAGTGTTGGGTACGTCGGAAAAAACAACAATGATCGTCATCTTTATTGTTTCTGTTTTCTATTACATAGATCAGACTTGAAATGACCGCAGCCAAGATGCGTTCGTTTTGTATAACAGCTAGTGGGCGTCCCGTTGTTAGCCGTCTGGGCGAGCTCTCCCTATATCATCACCGATGTTAGCAGAGAACAATACATTCTGGACACATCTCCACGCAGAAACATTAGTATCACCAGAATATTTTTTCCTGCGCACAATGTAGGACACAAACGATTGGTGTCAAATAGCTAGGCTTCTGGAAGTCGTCGATGTGACAAACTAGCTCCTGACACGAACTGATAGCACGGCACTGGAACAAAGAAATCAATGTACACGGTTGAGTAGCCATCAAGCACGAGTGAAAGATCGCCATAGACCCGTAGAACCGGCGGAGAACAAAAACGCATGTCAAACAATTGTTTCACCTCTGGGCATAGGGATAATATTAAAAACGGCGACGAGAAAGAAGTTCGAAATTGTAAGAAAAACAAACAGAAAATTATTTTCTTTAGTGAATTAGTAAACATATATTATTTGTTCACACAACATAGCGGTCAATGATATTTTAAAACCTCAACGTGTGCATCATTGTGGTTTGACAAGGTTTAACAGGTTCTCACATCTGGCGCCGCACCGTAGATATCTGCAATTACAATCTGATATTGTGTAATTTTCATTGATGTGCACAATTACTTTTATTTCAGCAGCGCCAGGTTCATTTCTGTAAGAAAACGCAGGCGTGTTCGAACATCTAGTTCTGATTATTTATTCACGAAGTAAAAACAAACGCCTTTCTTGGTGGCTGCACCAACTCAATGGAATTCACTCGTTCTTGGCGTTACGTCTGCATGCGTTATAATGGCGTTATGGCATCACAAAAATACCCATCTTCGTCTTCTCCAGCCGTTGACGACACTGATTACAACATGCCTTTTGGTTGTGTTGGGATGCTGAGCTCGCCGAATACTGCAAAGTACGTATATAAGATGTTTCTATTGTCAACGATTTGCTCTATAGCTTTCTGATAATGCATTTATACGGTAATGCTACTCGTAATCAGCTACATAACTTATGATCATGGTCAGCGACGTATACAGCATTACTGTTACTCCTGATACAGTATTCCTTTGCTGTTATTTTCTCGTATACGGACAACAAACAGTTGCATGGGTATAAACAATTTAAGACATACTGGGAAGGACAATAAAATGACAATTATTATGACATGCGGTTACCTGGATATGTGAAATTATTTCGGACACGTCCCCTTAGCTATATATGTAAGCGGCCGGCATGACTCGCCCCGTTTGAAGACTCGGCCCACGGGATCTTCACAGACACGCCCCGTGTAACTGATGGCTGTCGACCACATAGGCAACATGGTCCGACAGAGAGGAAGCCATCACTTTCTCATGGCCTGTTCTCTTGCTGCGCCACACGTATTCAAATGACGGCGCGCAAGTGTGAGAGAATCTATTGGCGCCGTGCGTGTGCGGCGTCCTGGTGACTGGACATCACGTCACGTGGGAGGTGTCTATAAAACAGCCGCGGACGAGAGCGAGAACCACAGTCGTTGCTTGCGCTTGTGGTGGTTGCAAGAAAAAGTTACCAGTTGGAACGTTTCTGAGCCTACCCATTTCCAAAGTTACAACCGGGATAATGTATCGGGTTGTTGTCGTTGTTTTGCTCGTCTGCAGCACTGCGAGTGCAGGACAAATTCGTAATCGCTCCCGCAACGAGGGAGGAGACAACTGCAAACCGGAGCGCAAGACGTACTCGCAGGAGCAGATGCAAATCTTAAAGTCGATGCAGGACGAGTGGCAGACGAACACTAACTCGCTGACTTTGACGGACAAACAGAACGTTTGGTTCGCGACCATCAACGGAGGGTCCTCACGCCCGTTGCCTTCCCCGTCGACTTACGGCGGCGGTGGCAACAACCGGTCGACCATCGCCGAGATCCGCATGCCCGAGGTCTGGCCGACGGGTGTACGTAAGGAGTATCGGCAAATGAGCGGCGTCGAACGCGATCGCTTCCATCGGGCACTACAGGCAATGAAGAGGACATACCCCGACCCGCTAGACCGCACTACGAGCGAATATGACATCTTCGTGAAGAAGCAGCGTTGGATGGAAGCGCCTGCTGCTCATTTCGGCGCTGCCTTTCTTCCATGGCATCGGGAGTTCCTCTGGAGGTAGGATATTTAATAACCCTTACCTAGTTGCTTACTTAGACGCATTTGCTCCAGAGTTTAGAGACCGATGAGGCAGTCAGAGAGCTCCACTTGGGTCGATCAGCAGCCAGCCTCCTGACGTCATTCCATCTTCTGTTGGCCTGTGTGAGCCATGGTTAACGGACTGGCGCCATTTTATATTCGGTCATTCTCTCATTCTCTGACTAGCTGGTGTCCACCACAATTCTTGGTGGGCGTATGTATTAAAAGGTCATTTAGTGGTCATATCAATACGCAAATGTATGATTGATAATTATATAATATGTGTTAAACACCATTCTCGTTGCTTGACTAAAGTATAGCTTACACACACACACACACACACACACACACACACACACACACACACACACACACACACACACACACACACACACACACACACACACATATATATATAGTGACCTATGTCCGAATCAAAATTCATCGACACGTTATGCAAATGTTGAGTATGGCAAGTAGATATGTAAATATTCATCAATTGTTCGGGCACACCTGCATAGTGCAATGACGGGATCTGCTAGAATAGACATAATTATATACAAATCACTTCCTCTTCTAAGTGCAATGTTGCCAGCAATACAACCGCTTAGCGACGCATCTCACTAATGCAGAACTTTCTATTTAGTCATCGCGTTATTAAACGCGTCCTGTCCGTTTGTCTTTGTAGTGTTCTCCTAGCAAGGATTGGTAATGCAGAACATATAATATCTGCTAAAGAGAACATATTTTTATTATTAAATTATGGCATAACTACCTCACAAGAAACGTTTTTCTTTTGAATATTTCGACTGCATCTCGCAATCTTCATCGGCAGAATGACATTACGGGTGACGGTTCTTCACAGTGGCACGTGACACAAGCTTGTGAAGGACGTCGCGATTCAATGTAGGTTTTCCTCTGTGGATGTTGATTGCCTCCTTTATCTTTTTTCGTGCCTGTTCTTCTCGTGGTCTAAAAGTGTGGCGTCTTTCAATGAACACTAATGGCCTGTGTTCAGTTCTCCTTCTGTTTTCGTGGGTTAACGATGTTAAACATCCATGGTTTGTAGCCGTTCGCTTTCGTTTTTTCTTGGTATGCTCCACCTCTTTTGTCCTGTCCTCATCTTCTGTTACCAGGCTTCCTGCTCTTTGTAGGAGTCTTTTCACGACCGATCGTTTGTGCTCTAGGTGGTGATTAGAGTCCCATTTCAAATACTGATCTGTGTGGGTTGCCTTTCGGTACACCTTTAACTTGGTTGATCCATCGTCCTTCAGACGTATACACGTGTTTAGGAAGGCTAGCATACTGTCCTGTTCCGGTTCTACAGTGAACTTGATGTTCTCGTCCTTCTCCGGCTTGTGACACGTGACAGTCGTCATGTGACTCACCCGTAACGTCATTATGCCGATGAAGTCTCCGAGATGCAGTCGATGGGAGAACTGTGTGACGAGGGATATGAGAAGATTGGGGAGGAGGAAAGATGGACAGAAGGGACTGTTGTTTGGAAACTATAGAAAGAAAGAACTGGACGATTGGTTCGACCATATTGTACCTGACCTTCACCACTGTACAGTTTGCAGGGAACAAGGCAGGACCTTTTGGTCGCGCTTTTCTGCACATTTTATGCACAGTTTGTTGCGACACCTACGGTCGAGGTGACGTCACCGCAGGTAGCACCGCTAGGATTTAGCATGGTGTTTCAGGCCGTAGCTAAAATTGCAATCGCGGAAATTAATACTCTTTACATCACCGTAAAGATAATAATCTTACCTGTAAATGTGTCGCTGGATGCACACAGGAATTTTGTTAACTTTTTGAGTTATTGCCGCTTGAACATTGCGAATACTCAAACTTGCAATTGGAGTTAAAACTTTTTTGATATCACAGTAAAGATAATAATCGTATCTACAAATATGCCGCTGGGTGTACCCGTGGTTTATTTCTAGTTTTTGAGCTATTACCGTTTGAACATAGCGAATGCTTTAGCGGATATAATACAAGGGTGGGCATTCGCGAGATGTCCAAACGGCAATAACACAAACAGTTAACACAATTCTTGTGTACATCCAGCAATAGATACTATTATTATCTTTAAGGTGATATAAAAAATGTTAAATTCCGCGATTGCAATTTCATGAACAATCTGAAACAACAGGTCGCGCCGTCGCTCGCTGTGCTAAAGGATAGGGCGCGCTCAGTGGCATTGCCTGTGGTGACGTCAGCAACATCTGACGGGCTGGTTGCTTTACGACACGCAAATGACCACGTTTTGTAGGGCTTAGTGACATGAGTTCGCAGTGAACAGGCTTCATATTTGACACATTACTTGACGAGAGTATTAAGTTTACGTATACGAAGTTTCTAAGACATTTAAAATTTCATTTCACTTAGTCTTTAAAAGCAATCTCACTTAGTAGGATTATCTTGATTGACGCGGTAATAAAGGTGGCAGCTCAACCTCTTTGCATGGCGGAGTTGTGGGTTCACGAGCCTGATCAGAGAAGGTTCGTGTGTTGTAAAACATTGGGTCACAACTTTGTATCCTTTGTGTCTCTAATTAAAACTTTAATTGCGGTCCCGTCTCGTTAACATGGGACGTAAAACAGCCACCGAGGACTGGATACAGCCTGGCAGGGAGCGCTCTCAGTGCCAGCACAGGTACATCGGCTTGGCAATGATATTACGAAAAGGCTTACTAACTGAACGAGGCCATCTAGTTTAGTACGTGCACACTACACTACAGCGTAGTCGGTTAGCAATAGGTTGCTGAATAGTGTAAACATAATTTTCTCGCAACTTTGTGACCAATTCACAGAAACCGTGAAACAAAGATGTTCACTTGACGTTTAATTCATACCTGCGCAGTTGAAAGCTAAAAACTTATAATTCTGTTCACCTTTCAACTCCTTTCTTACAGTTTCCATAACGTGAATACATTTCCTATGTATAGTGACTTGTAAATGTTCGGAAATTGCTCGTATAAATGCTCTTGTATTGATACAATACGATGTAGTCACCATCTTCTTTATTATAGGTGTGAACAATCGTTGTGATAACACCTCTTTATTACTGTTGTGTGATAAGTTGTCCCTAGATTTTGTTGACGGATATTGTCGGGAAAGCAGGTTTACCGTCTGCAAATCCACGGAAGGCGAATAAGTCTTTCAAAGTTGCTTAATACATAAAACAAGATTTACCACCATAGAAGAAGATTTAAAAAAATTGTCTTCCAGCGCAACAATCCGATCTGGAAAGTGGCCATGGAAGTATTTGGCTTATCGAGAATTCGTTGTATTTTATTTTTCTGTAACTCGCTCTTCTGAGATGGTTTTTTAATTTTATTTCTAAACATAATATTCACATCATTACCGTCGTATGCACAATCCGCAGATCAATTGTTCATAGCATGCACTCTTCTTTGTTATGATTCACACTATAAGTAAATAAGAAACTATGTAACAATGCTATATAATTTAAACGCAGGATATTGTAACAAGAGGTTACTATCTGGCATAGTTTCACTACAGCGATTGTATTGTGGTAGCTGTAATTACTATCGCGATACAATCGCAGTAGTATCATGGAAGCTAATAATTATGCTGTTGTTCCAATTTTACTACATTTGTGAATAGTCAAAAAAGCAGTCCCAAAACAAAATTGACGGGTAGCGCCATATATTACTGTCGGGGTCAAGTGCTTCACGATGACGATCCGTGAGTGACGCTGATTTGATCGCCATTTGTTGACGTTGGGTCGGTGAACCCGGTAAATAAATAACCATTACGTAGTAAAGTTGAAAAATCACGTATGTGAGTAGCATTACAGCGACACAAATACACCTGCTGATGTATTTAGCCAAATATCGTTACTATGGGTAACTATCGCAAACAACTATCGATAGTTAGATTTCTCTCGCTGATACTGCATCGCCACATCGACTCTCGTGATGCATCGATAGTTCGATCTATTGTTGCACCCCTAATTACAACCACACCTTCAAGCGACCATTACTGACCGTGTTCCGTCTGTGTGTAGGTTCGAAACAGCCCTGCAGGCTCACGACCCGATGGTGTCCCTGCCTTACTGGGACTCCACCCTGGACCAGACTCTGCCGAACCCGGCCGACTCCGCCATCTGGACGGCCAGCTACTTGGGCAACAACGACGGCACGGTCCGGTCTGGGCCGTTCGCCTTCTGGGGCGTTATCCCGTCCTGTCAAAAGATCTGCAGCACGCTGAAGAGGAACACGCTGGTGGGCAACTGTTGCCCGTGGCCACGAGGGTAGGTGACTGGGCTCCGCAGATGAAATCCGGAACTTTAATGCTATATTACGGAGAGTATCCAATTATAACCGAGCTAGCGTTCGTATGTGGGTATTTAACGTTTCACTCCTCGAAGGTTTGTATGTGGGTATGTTAACGTTTCCCTCCTCGAAGGTTTGTATGTGGGTATATTAAAGTTTCCTTCCTCGACGGTTTATATGTGGGTATGTTAACGTTTCCCTCCTCGACGGTTTGTATCAATCAATCAATCAATCACAATCACAATCACAATCACAATACTTTATTGTCCCTTGTGAGGGAAATTTATGTGGAGTGTAGCAGCATATTAAGACATATAAAACAAATGTACATGCAATATACACAATGTAAAAATAAAAAGACTAAAAGTAATAACAGTTATATCGGTTAAATAAATAAATAAATAAATTAAATATGTTAAATAAGTTAAATAAGTTACAACAGTTTTTTTAAAGTTAAGTTAAAGTTAAATTATCTCACAAATCATCTCAGGCTCACTCAGTGTCAGACTGGCAGAGATGGAGGGGAACGAAGGTCAGTTACTCATTCATTAGTCTTATTGACGAGGGGACAAAAGAGTTTCGAGTGCGGTTCAGTTTGCAGTGAGGGAGTTGAAAGCGACGGCCAGAAGGAAATAGTTTATAGCATGGAAACAGGGGATGTTCGGGGTCTGAGGAGACATTCCTTCCCTTTCTCTCTGCCCGTTGCCTGTATAGATCCTCTAGACTGGTCTGCTTTTTTCCCACCACCTTGCCGCTAACCCTGACTGTTCGTGCCAGAGTGTTGCGATGCACGATACTCAGGCCGCCGTACCACACAAGAAACCCAAATGTAATAGAGCTTTCTATGTAGCATCTGTAGAAGGTTTGTAGAACATGTGTGCTGACACTGAGTGACCTGAGCTTGCGTAAGAAATACAGCTTTTGCTGGCACTTTCTGTTAATTATCGCTGTATTTTCACCAAATGTGAGCTTTGCATCTATGATAGTGCCGAGATACTTGTATTCATCTACTCTCCTTACACACTCTCGGTTAATGAATAGTCTCTTGGGAGAAGTAGGATTTTTCTTAAAATCTATTATGAGTTCTTCAGTTTTACGAACGTTCAGGTCTAGGAAATGATTGTCGCACCACAATGTGAAATCAGCTACAGCGCACGCACACACTTGATCAGAGCCGGATAGGTCGACGATAGCTGTGTCATCGCTGTATTTAATGAAATTGACGCTCTCCTGGCTGCTACGACAGTCGTCTGTGTAAAGTGTGAACAGAACAGGGGAGATCACAGAGCCCTGAGGGGGGGGGCACCAGTGAAAGTGAAGAGTGAGCTCGAAACAGCACCATTATAGCGCACTACTTGCGTACGCTCAGTAAGAAACTGGTTTACCCACAAGATGATGTGTGGGTTCACATGCATATTGACAAGTTTACTCATCATGATGTGTGGCTGGATGGTGTTGAAAGCCGACGAAAAGTCAATAAAGACTATCTTGGCAAACGACTTGGGCTTTTCCAGGTGAGTGTACACATTATGACATAGAGTGAGGACTGCATCATCCACACCTCGATTGTGTTTATACGCAAATTGGAGGGGATCCAGTTGATCCCCAACATGCTCCAGGAGGGGACGAAGTACGAGTCGCTCAAAGCACTTCATGACGATTGAGGTAAGCGCCACTGGGCGGTAGTCGTTGAGAACAGATGGCACAGGTTTCTTGGGGACAGGACATATAACTGACGATTTCCAGGCCGGGGGGATGCGATGCTGCTTCAGAGACCAGTTGAAAAGGATGCTGAACACTGCACCCAGCTGAGCATGGCACTCCTTGAGGACCCGACCACTGACGTTGTCAGGCCCAGTTGCCTTGTGAGGATTAACGTGCTTGAAGATCTTACTGACGTCATCAGGAGTTGTTTCTGGGGTATCATCCTCAGTGAGCTGAGACTCAATATCATCCACCGCCTCATGACGCGCACGTGAGAAGTCATGCCGGTCAAAACGCCCAAAGAAGGAATTCAAGTCCTCAGCAAACTTGAGACTCTCTTCCGCTGACTCTGAGGTTTGTATGACACGTTTGCCGGACTCAACACCAAACAGAGTTGTTAGTCCCTGCCATGCCCTGCGCATATTGCCGTGTTGGAACAGGAGTTCAATTCTGTCCTTGTATTCTAGTTTAGCGTCCCTGATCTGCTTTTTTAGAGTACACTGGATCCTTTTTTTTTTTGCATCAGTGCCTTTATTAGACATGAAAGCTCTCTTCTTCTCGTTGATTATGTTTTTTAGTTCTTTACTCATCCACGGTTTGTTATTTGAGAAGATTTTCACAGTTTTTGTAGGGATAATCATCTTTTCACAAAACTTGATATAGTCTGTGACAACATCAACTGCTTCTTCAAGCGAAGAACTGGATTCAATAAAAACATCCCACAAAGTACAGTCAAAACACCCCCTGAGCGCGTCGACCGAGTTCAAGTCCCACGTTTTTACAGTTTTCTGCACTGCTTTCTGTCTCTGCAGTTTAGTTCTATATGCCGGGATCAAATGTTGTATGTGGGTATGTTAACGTTTCCCTCCTCGGCGGTTTGTATGTGGGTATGTTAACGTTTCCCTCCTCGATGGTTTGTATGTGGGTATATTAAAGTTTCCTTCCTCGACGGTTTATATGTGGGTATGTTAACGTTTCCCTCCTCGAAGGTTTGTATGTGGGTATGTTAACGTTTCCCTCCTCGACGGTTTATATGTGGGTATGTCAACGTTTCCATCCTTGGCGGTTTGTATGTGGGTATGTTACCGTTTCCCTCCTCGACGGTTTGTATGAGGGTATGTTAACGTTTCCCTCCTAGACCGTTTGCATGACGGGCGCCGATCTTTCAGATTTTAGTAAATGGCCCCTGTAAAGAAACGTAACGTTTTTATTTTATTGAAATTCCCGTTATTTAAGGTTCTCACCTGCTACAAGTTCGTATCTGATGTTAGACGGAGGGTGGACGATTGTTCACAACGGTACGCATTTTACTGCGATTGTTCAGAGCTACTTGAAACATTCACCATCAGTTGGTGCCTTTTAACTCTAGTTCAACAATAGTTTAAAACACACTCAGCTTTGCGAAAACAACTGTCCAAATTTACACCATCTTTGTTAAACGGAAGTTACGAAAACTTCGGTAAGTCTTCTTACGCGTTTGTTCACATATTGTTCCACCGGGAGGATGGGTATGTTTTCTAGTAAGTCAGAACGAATACAGACAATACAAGTAAAATACGAATTAGACCCACACAAGCTAACGGAACGCACAAGGTGTACTACACCTGTCAATAGAGCAGACCATCATTATATAGATGGGGAACTCAGTTTCTTCCACCAGTGATTGCCAAAACACATTATGCTTATTTGAAAAATGTAGCAAATTAAAGAAAATAACCAGTAATACTAAATATGTACGCTGGATTTGTTCCAGTAGTACATAAGAGGAAGCCTCGTGGAGGGGTGTAATTGGAGATTTTTGGAGAGCCTCAAAGTAGATTTTATGATTCCTCAGGGAGGTGCAACTTGAGGTTTTTGGTGAACCTGCTTCGAATATTCACTACGTTCCGACGCCACTGAATATAAACACATTTATTGGCCTGATGAGTCCATACTTCTGATGCCAATACCTGTATCCATCTATGGTCAATATGATCGCGCCGTAGTTGTACGTTTCGTCAGATTTACCGATATATTTACTGTTATGTACGCACCATCTAATGAATTTGGCATTTCTTGATTCTGTAGTTCCAGTGCTCCCATCGGAGCCATTCCGAGGGCAGCCTCGGCACTGAAGTCACAGAGCTACTACGACGAAAGAACCAGATATCCTAAGACAAATTACGCCACTGCCTGCCCTCCTCAGGTAAGCTGCTACACATTGATTGATCCACAATAATATTGTTTATCTATTTCACAGTTTCATTTGTACATAATATAATGTAAAATTTCCAAACAAAATATTAATAGAACCCAATGAACACCATAAAAGTAAAACGGTTTCGTCTTTTGCAAGAACTGAGAACATGCGAACATATTAGTAAGCTGCACATAAGGAACATAACAAAGAACAAAGTAGACATTATAAAGTAATACTAAGTTTAGCATTGTTTCATTCCCGACGCCGTAATCCACATTAAGGCAATTAGGATCATATTTCGGCATGGTTCGGTAAATTGGCTTGAAAAGAACTTGTATCGAAATCATTCCCAAATACAACCGATTTGTTATCGCTGATTATAAACGAGTCCATATTAAACTAAACTATAAGTGTGGAGATGCACTTTTTATCTTTACTTTCCTCTTTGTTCCTACAGTAAGGCTTAAAGTTGGGTTATATGCTGGTCTTAGGTACGCTTAAATAACTAATTCCTGCTTGGCGTTCCTTGATACGTTTATCGTCCGTGACTGGAAACCACTTAATAAGCATCGAATTATATGACGGTCCATCGCTATAAATTGTATCATCAATGGGCGTGCATGATGTCTTCCAAAGTGTCTCCTCTCACTTACCACGATGCTTTTTATAGTATCCAAAAACGAAACTAACTGTCGAGAGGCTTTCGCCTACACCTGACCGCCTGGTTAGATGACGTCATCGTAGTTCCCCACATCTCGGTTGATAGCTGCCTCTGTTTCTACTATCCATGTCGTTTCCCCATCATGAAGAGTTTCAGTAAGCAATGCTAAACTGGTGGTATTGTTGTAAACGCAATAAGATCAGTGTGAAAATGTTCTCTCATTGTAGCCATTCAATGCAATGGATCATATTATGTCTAAATGTTTCAAATATGGTTTCAATTTATGACATGATTCTATGTAATATAATGCCTGGTTACTGCTGCGATCTGATTCCAAGCCATTACATGTAGCAGCGACATGAGAAACAAACATTGAAACCATTACGAGTAGCCGTGTTGTATAACACAGTGCACGTGTTGTATAACACAGTGCACGTGTTGTGTAACACAGTGCACGTGTTGCATAGCACAGTGCAAGTGTTGTATAACACAGGCACAGTGCACGTGTTGTATAACACAGTGCACGTGTTGTATAGCACAGTGCACGTGTTGTATAGCACAGTGCAAGTGTTGTATAACGCAGTGCACGTGTTGTATAACACAGTGCACGTGTTGTGTAACACAATGCACGTGTTGTATAACACAGTGCACGTGTTGTGTAACATAGTGCACGTGTTGTATAGCACAGTACAAGTGTTGTATAGCACAGTGCACGTGTTGTATAGCACAGTGCAAGTGTTGTACAACACAGACACAGTGCACGTGTTGTATAACACAGTGTACGTGTTGTATAACACAGTGCACGTGTTGTGTAGCACAGTGCAAGTGTTGTATAACACAGTGCACGTGTTGTGTATCACAGTGCACGTGTTGTATAGCACAGTGCAAGTGTTGTGTAGCACAGTGCACGTGTTGTATAACACAGTGCACGTGTTGTATGACACAGTGCACGTGTTGTATGACACAGTGCACGTGTTGTATAACACAGTGCACGCGTGTAGTACTTCTTTTTAGTCATACACAAGTTGCTCGAGTTGCTGTTTTGTGTACCCAGTAAATGTTGTGCTAACTGACAGGTCCACCACATCGTGGTTTGCCTACGTCACAATACAAAATTATGCGCATGACTTTCGTCATGTTCTACTTTTGTCTCCACATATTATGTGAACTGCATTGTTATTGCGACGTGACATTTCCTAGATCAAACTTCCCCCCAGACACTTGTCAGTTTAAAACTTTACCTTATGTTTTTTTATAAAGACAAACTTTTGGGGCCAAAATTTCAACAAAATATACAACTGAATATTTGAACGCTCCATGTCTTCGGCATCCATTTTTGATGGATTGACTGAGCTTTTGCTAGGCAACAGGTCACGTGATGATTATGACAATTAAATTATGGAAGATATTGTTCATGGCTCCAAGATTAAATTTGAATATCAAGAATTAAACTTACATCGGAGCTGTATTTGAAATTTGCAACGTTTCCATCCGTCTACAGCGAATATTGATCATGCACTGATGTCATGTGACGTGGCTCAGATTTTGGCGGAACGATCTGGTTGTAGATGGCGGGCAGGCGGTATCCCTGATCTTGGTTCATTATATGGGCTCTCTGTTTGAAGTAGATGGTCTCCGTTACTGTTCTCTTGTGCCAGTTCTGTTCTCGGGTCCACACCTTGGTGTTATCCATTGATAGTGAGTGCCCTGTGGCCAGACAACTCCTGCCCTGAGAGCCAATGGCTATCCGGAGTGGGCGCTTGAAGTCTAGTGAGAACAGACCACCTCCTAACAGCAACAGTGCAAAAACAATGAACTCAAACCGGCCCATGTTTGGACTACCATACGTGGCAGAGCTATCAGAACAACTTGGACGAGTTTACAAGTCACACAATGTGCACTTGTACCATAAACCCACCAACACCCTCCGTTCAGTGGCAGTGCACCCGAAGGACAAAACCCCCAAAGAACACCAGCGTGGAACTATCTACCTCATTACCTGTGCATGTGATGACAACAGCAGCCACACTTTCATCGGTGAAATCAAAAGACCACTCAGCCAGAGGTTTAAAGAACACACAAACCTGGATAAGCCTACAGGTGTAGGAGATCATTGTCTGGCCACGGGACACTCAGTATCAATAGACAACACGAAGGTCTTAGCCCGAGGAGAGAACTGGCACAAGAGAAGAGACCAATATCCGCTGTAGACGGACCGAAACGTTGCAAGTTTAAAATACAGCTCCAATGTACGTTTAATTCAAAAGACAATTAAATTGTTCTTCAACAAATAATGAATACTTGTACAGTTCGAGGTTCGACAGTGTTGCTATCATCTCCTCACACGTGTTTCGCCGTTTCCTCCCAGACTCCCTGCGACTACCTCTTCTCCGACGCCGACATTGCACACGTCCTGCTTAAGAACAAGTATTCGAGCATCGTCGCCAACTCGGACGCCAAATTTGAGAACGATCACGACCTCGTTCACGCGTTCGTCGGCGGACACATGCGCAGTATCGACTGTGCACCGAGTGACCCCGTCTACTGGCTGACGGCTGCCTTCGTCGACTGCGTGTGGGAGAAATTCCGCCAAGAGTCGCAGGTGTGTACGACGTTGAAATATTCAACTAGATTTTATAATATTTAATACAATTTTTAATCATGGCAATTTCTCCAGTTGGCAAGTGCATATTGGGTTATCCAGAGTCCAAAGTGTGTGTATATCTATATGTACCCAGTCAATATTGTTGTTAAATATATTCACTCTGCTAGCATTTACACAATCAGGAACCATGGGTATGATTGAGTTGGTTAAATATGTTTCATTCGAGGTTATTAACCTTTTTAATCCGATTTATTTTCGTATTCGTCATTGTGAATACGCTTTTTGTATGTACGTATTGCTTTGTCATTTGATACTATTGGCATTGCAAACGGGATATAAATATACGTTCTTGGTCAGTGTTTTGCTATCTCTGCAGACCCCGCAAGATAAACGTCAGACTGAGTACCCTCGCCTTCACATCGGCGGAAGTCGTCACCAGGCCCACGCTCCCATGCGTCCGTTCTGGCCACTGCACAATGTGCACGGACTGAGTGACCACTACACCAACTACTACTACGAGTGTGCTCCCCGTCCCATCAACTGTATCGATGACCGCCAGTGCGAGTCGGACCTGCTCTGGTGTGATAGAGCCGTCGGAAGGTGCCGAGCAAAGGTACGTGCGTGTGTGTGTGTTGTGTGTGTGTGTGCGGGAGTGTGCGTGTGTGTGTGCGGGAGTGTGCGGGAGTGTGCGTGTGTGCGTGTGTGCGTGTGTGCGTGTGTGCGTGTGCGCGTGTGCGCGTGTGCGCGTGTGCGCGTGTGTGCGTGTGTGCGTGTGTGCGTGTGTGCGTGTGTGCGTGTGTGCGTGTGTGCGTGTGTGCGTGTGTGCGTGTGTGCGTGTGTGCGTGTGTGCGTGTGTGTTTGTGTGTCCGTCTCTGCTTGCCTGCCTGCCTACCTGCCTGCCTGCCAGCCAGCCTGCCTGCCTGCCTGCCTGCCTGCCTGCCTGCCTGCCTGCCTGCCTGCCTGCCTGCCTGCCTGCCTGCCTGCCTGCCTGCCTGCCTGCCTGCCTGCCTGCCTGCCTGCCTGCCTGCCTGCCTGCCTGCCTGCCTGCCTGCCTGATGCGCCTGCCGGTCTGTCTGTATGTCTGTCTGTCTGTATGTATGTATGTATGTATGTATGTATGTATGTATGCATGTATGTATGTATGTATGTATGTATATATGTATATATGTATGTATGTATGTATGTATGTTTATATGCCTGTCCTTCTGACAGTCTGTCTGTCTTTCTGTCTGTCTGTCTGTCTGTCTGTCTGTCTGTCTGTCTGTATGTCTGTCTGTCTGTCTGTCTGTATGTCTGTATATGTGCACTTGTTTGCAAACCAAAAACTACATTTCTTCAGAATACATGGGGATCTTTGACGTTGCATTATCATATCTTAATGTGTAAGACGTATTCGTCAAATACCACTTTGTATTTATTGTAGCCATCAGAGAATAATCGATTACCTAGAAAATACAAACAATACAATAATAATGTAAAGGTGCTGCAACCTTTCATTCTGTTTTCCATATCAGGAATTCAGAACATTGACAGCAAGTAATTCTTCAACATAATTGTATCGACCCACTCCATGAAGTTGTACCCGCAAAGATCCAGACTCCAGTTACGCCAACCTTTCTTCATCCATAGAATTGTCAATTAGTGGAATAAATCCTGTCACCATTTGATGTATTTCCTTATCGTAAATATATCCAAGAACACATTTGACAACGTGTGCCTGATATGCCACTAGGCTTACATTGCTTAGTAAACCAAACTGTAACTGTTTGCGTGTGTATCGTAGGTTCGACAGGATGGTATATGTACCGGTCTACCAGACGTCGCCTGTGCAGGCCCTTGCGAGTGGGGACTCACTCCCAGGTGTTTGGCCAGAGCCGAGATCAACGGACAACGCTGCGTGTGCGCGTACCCGAACACCCGCAGACCTGTGTTCAAGTAGGTCATGACCTCCGACCTCATGACCTATGTCAATTACCGAAACGCCCGGATACCAGTGATGCAACAACAATGTTGTCAGCAGTCGTCTGTGCAAGACGTTTACTGCACTGGCAGTTGTTTCAACGTCATTCTGCGGTCAAGACGTGAAAGCACCCATTTGTTGTTGTTTTTTTCGGGTAGTCTTTAGAATAGAGCGGGTAGGCATTTGACAAAGAACCAGGTGAAATGCTAATCGCGTCAACGGTTGGAAGGTGTCGTATTTTATGTCCTGCAAATATTGTCCTAAGGCTATGACTATGTATTTTATCACCTCTCTTTGCAACGTCGATCGAAACAGAATTATAGGCGATCGGTGTTTACAACAACAGGGAACTTTTTGTATATTTAATAGTTTCATTTCTACGTTATGAACATGTTGATTTAACAGCTCAATGAGTGCACTAGAGTCAATGTCAACTTGCTTCACTGTAAGCGTAAACAGCACTTGTCACAGAATTGTATTGTAACGTAGGAAATTGTTTTTCATAACGTAGACATATTCATACTAATTGGCGTTTTGTATCGTTATTGTCGCTTTTGTATGCTTAGAACTATGGTATAAATTTATCCTGTCACATACTGGAATAGCGATCTATTTATCCGTCTATTTGAAAAAAGTATGTTAGTTAGCCTACTGCATCGCAATAATAACGTCGTGATATATTAAAGTGCCCCGTGCTTGTGTATAACGGAGCCACCGCAATAACCAACATATGTAACTGTGTATATCTTTGCATAATCTTTATTATTCGGTTGATGGGTTTTATACTGTAACTTTATATAAGATGATGACGAATGCTAACGTTGACGTAAGACACGGTGGCGGGTGGCGAGCTGTATTCGCAGACGTTGTGTGACGTCATAGATGGTTGCTATGTGCGTTCGAGATTAATGTCATGTGCGCGCACACGTGGAAGATTGTACGAACATCTACGAATTAAAACGTACATTGTT
This sequence comes from Escarpia spicata, assembly GCA_963995525.1. Lineage (NCBI taxonomy): Eukaryota > Metazoa > Annelida > Polychaeta > Sabellida > Siboglinidae > Escarpia > Escarpia spicata. The sequence goes on along the minus strand of OZ023211.1, from coordinate 55,526,303 downwards.
GGCACGGATTATACGAGAATTGATGCGTTGGTCACTTTGAGGTACATTACAGACACGTCTACGGTATGTTATCGCCATGAACATTTCCTGAGGCCTTCTCCAATATGTGCCGGCTGACAAACTGAAACCTGTTGCCGCTGGCGCTGGTAGAACCGTACACATACTCTTAAGGAAAAGTTGTTCAGTTTATTTGTTGGGTGACAGTACAGAACCGGGCAAGTGACTTTAGTTGATCCATTTACTATTGTTAAAAGGTGGCAGTCTGTTCCTAGTTGTCATTGATTAATTAATATAATGTTCTTAAGACTCCACAAACTATGCTGAATATATACTGCCTGCCAAAGTGTGTTCATAAATCCCGTAACAACCTTCGCAATTTGGAAGTTACGACCCCGGAGCATGTTCAAATAGTAAACAAAACATCCAGTTTCAAAACAAGTTTTATTGACAATACGAGTCGGGTTGAGTTAACTGCAATACCCTTCAATTTTAAACGGTGTCCCACTTTTCCACTTTCATCACAGTGGACATTACATTACATTACAAATTACTACGCCCGGTAAATCCGGGTGGAGGAACTGACTTGCTCCCTTTAAATAGTTGTTCAAAATATCACACATTCTCATTATGAACGTATATTTTATGCAGTGTCCCATGTTGACAAACCTACGAACATCGATAAGTTGTCAAGCGTGACCGTACCTATTGTGTTTTATACCGAATATCGAGTTCTCTCCTCACTTCAGTCATTAACGGGTTTGTTAAGTAAGGGGCGGAATATCTCCGCTGCCGTGCTAAAAATTCGCTCCACATGGGCAGAAGATGATGGAATGCTCAGGAAGCGACGATAAACCTATGCCAGCCTAGGAAGCCTATGCTCGTTGTCCTTCCAATACACCAAAGGGTTACTGCCTATGTCTATCCACTGTTCGCTAAAGAAGGCTGTCACTTCTGAATCGGGAACAGCGTCCACTGTGTCGTCCATGAACGAAAACAGAGACGTGCGAATCCGCTTCCGTTGTGGTTGTCCACCGCCGACGTTCGGTAAGAGTTCAGTCATGTCAGTCTTCACTTGCCTCGCCTCCGTATCCTTACACCAGCGCGGCTTGAACCTGGGGTCGATGGCGGCAGCACGCTGGTATACTTTGTTTCTTCAAAAGAGGAGAGGCGCTTCTCTAGGCTGTTGGCCAGTGCGCGTAGCAGACTTGTATTGTGTTTAGCGTGAACGTTGGTCAGGTGATGGCGGAGATCTCTGATGCTCGGTATTAAGTGCTTGCGGTTATAATGTTCTGCCCTTGCATCTTATCTGTAGCCTCCTCGAATGGCTGCATAATGGCCACACATTCGGTGAAGATTTCGCGATCAGTGGCAGACAGTTTGTGTTGCATCGGTGGAGCATCCATCTTCTCCTTATTGATGGCCAGCGCACTGCGGGTCATCATTAGCTGCGAATTCCAGCGAGTGGCGATGGCAGCTTCGAGTTTAGGTAGCCAAGATCTCTGAAGACGCGCACGGTTTGCGAGTGTGACTCACGATGGCTGACGTTTTACTGATTGCCCTGAAGGCCGTCCTTTATGACTAACTGGAGAGTGTGTGGAAAGCACAGTGACCTGCTTGCGTTCGCATGGGCCGAATCAACCGTTTTTGTAACCGGTGTCGGCGGTGAAGTGGGCCGAACCAATCGTTTCTATAACCGGTGTCGGCGGTGAAGTGGGCCGAACCAACCGTTTCTGTAACCGGTGTCGGCGGTGAAGTGGGCCGAACCAAACGTCGCTGTAACCGGTGTTGCAACAACGATGTACCATCGTCCGAACGGGCCGTCGCAGAAAAATGCGTGTTTACGCTGAATTACTACTTCTTGACAACGTATACACAGTTCCATTACAGAAAGACAACGTTTGGACCGAACGCAGTGTCTTGTTTAACAAGATGTTTAACAAGATTGCCACCCAGAGAATTAACTCTAGGTAGCAGGTGGACAAGGAAGCCCTTGGCTTATCGAGAGTCCGACCCTTTTATCTATGTGTATCCCGCCCGTCTGAGGTATGTGTCGATTTTATTTTTAAACATATTCACGCTACTAGTACCCACACAATCAGCAGGTAATCTGTTCCATTCATTTACAGTCCTTTGTGAAAATGAAAACTTTCTTATATCCAATCTACTCTGCTCCTTTGCTAATGCAAGATCATGTCCTCTAGTCCTTCTATCTTTCTTAACTGAGAAAAACATATTTCTATCAATATTTTCATAACCCTTCAATATTTTAAACACTTCTATCTGATCTCCTCTCAATCTCCTGGTCTCTAGTGTTGTTAAACCGCATTTTTTTCATTTTAGTTGCTCTCCTCTGCACTCTTTCTAGCATATATATGTCCTTCCTGCGATATGGCCTCCACGCTTGAATACAATATTCTAAATGAGGCCTAACTATTGTTTTGTACAGCGGTATTATTAGCTCTTTTTCCTTATACGTTATGTTTCGCCTAATTAATCCAAGGATTTGATTTCCCTTTGAAGCTGCAATTCCGCACTGCTCTGAAATCTTCATATCAGCACTAACGGTTAACCCAAAGTCCTTTTCTTTTACAGTAGTACTTAGTACAGTACCCCCCATTGTATATTCTACTTCTTCGTTCCCATGTCCTATGTGGAGGCATTTACATTTCCCAAAATTGAACATCATTTGCCACTTTTCAGACCATTTGATCAACCTGTCAAGATCATCTTGTAAATGCTGTCTATCTCCATCACTTTTAATCCTTCTAAACACTTTTGTATCATCCGCAAATTTCAACACCTTGCTTGTTATTTCATCATCCAAATCGTTGATGTATATTAAGAATAATATAGGACCTAATACTGATCCCTGTGGTACCCCACTCAATACCGATTTCCAGTTTGAAGCCTCCCCATCAACTACTACACGTTGTCTTCTGTCAATCAGCCATTGTTCTATCCAGTTTATTATACCATTTCCTGTGCCATTGGCCTTTAGTTTAAGCAGTAATCTTTGATGTGGTACTTTGTCAAAAGCTTTTTGAAAATCTAAGTAGACGATATCTACTGGTGATCCCTCATCTACCCACTTAGTGATGTCTTCCAAAAAACATAACATATTTGTTAAGCATGACCTCGCTTTAAAAAAACCATGTTTTTTTTAACAAGAAAATCCACCATGTGATCTTTAATTAGTCTTTCTAATAATTTACAAATGACTGATGTTAAACTCACTGGTCTATAGTTCTCTGACTTGTTTCTCGAACCTTTTTTGAATAACGGTATAATGTTTGCTTCTTTCCATTCTAAAGGAACCACTCCCTCTTCTAATGACAAGTTGAAAACTGTTGCAAGTGGTATGCTAATTTGTTCTACAATTTCCAATAGTAGTTTGGGTGGAATACCATCCACTCCAGGTGATTTATTATCCTTCATAGCCCTTATTTTCTTAGCTACCATTTCCGGGGTTACAATTAATTGTCCTAAATAGTCTGAATCTGCCCCCTTGAACTTAGCCTCTGGTATTGGCAGTGAACTAATATCTTCCCTGGTAAACACTGAACTAAAGTACTCATTCAGGTCTTCTGCCATTATGAATCCCTCTGATATTATATTTCCAGCACTATCTTCTAGAGGACCGACCTTATCTTGAACTTTCTGTTTGCTTCGAACATACGCATAAAAACTCTTGCTGTCATGTTTTATATTACTAGTTAATTGTTGTTCATAGCTTCTCTTTGAATTTCTAATTTCAGCTGTAGCTTGGTTAAGTGCTTCATTATAATTGTTGTAGTCTTCATCATTTCCAGTACATCTATATGACTTCCACATCATTTGTTTATACTTAATTTTTCTAATGGCTTCTTTCGATAAGTGTTTCTTTTTGGACCGTTTTCCTTGTTTTTTGAAGGGTACAAATTTATCGATTATGCACTTAATTTCACTCTTTAATATATTCCAGCATTCTGTTGCCGTCTTATTTTTCAGTGTCTTATTCCAGTCTATCTTTGCTAAATATTTCCTCATGTCCTTATACCTTCCTTTGTGGAAATTTCTCCTATACTGCTTTTTGCTATTCCTTTCTGATTTTACTTTGATGGTAAAATGTATCTGGTTGTGATCGCTACTCCCCAGTGGCTCACATATCTTGACATTGTCAACTAATTCATTCTGTGAGGACAAAACTATGTCTAACACATTCTCACCCCTGGTTGGTTCTAGCACATGTTGAGAAAGGAATGTATCTTGAACTAAAACTAAAAACTTGTGGTCCTCTCTCCCCATACTCTGTAGAGATTTCCATTGTATATGCCCATGGTTAAAATCCCCCATAATAATACAGTCCCGTTTGCTTACTTCCCTTATAACGTTTTGTATTTTTTCATTCTCTTCTATGCTTATGTTTGGACTTCGATAAACTAACCCAACTGTTAACGTTGAGTTTCCTGTAACTATGTTACACCAAACAGCTTCTTCGCAATCTGCTTCTCTTTCTAATTTTATTTCATAAGCCTGAATAGATTCTTTAATATATAAAATAACTCCACCTCCCTTTCTTCCTATTCAATTTTGTCTAAACATTACATATCCTGTCAGTCCCATTTCAGCAACTGATATATCGGTGGTGGTCCAGGATTCAGTTATACCTATTATAAGAGGGTCAATATCTTCTACCATAATGTTTAGTTCATTTCTTTTGTTTACTATACTCCTTGCATTTAAACAAACACATTTATATCCAGCTTCAGAAGAGTTTTCCAGACTGTTATTTGTTGATTTATTTATGCTGTCTTTATCTATGCCTCCATTTTCAGGCTTTTCTGTGAGTCCCCCCTGCGAATCTAGTTTAAATAGATGCAACCTGTCCCACTGTCAACAGATTGCAGCAGATTCTCTGAGAAAACTGCTGCCCCTTTCCACTAAGATGGAGGCCATCTCTCATGTACATATCTTCCCTCCCAACAAAGTATCCCCATAAATCTGTGAATCCCACCCCCTCTTCTTCACACATCTGCTCAGCTAGTGCATTGATCGCCATCCTCTTGCAGTTTCTATACGGTGCTCCCCTTCCTCCCATTACTGGCAACATTCCTGACAAAATAACCTGTTCGACTCTCGTCTTCTTTAGCTTCCTCACTAACAGTCTATACTTCTGTACTATCGCAGTTGTTCCCTCCCTGTCTGCATTATGTGTTCCTACATGTACCAGTATAGACCCCCCCCCTTGCCATGTCCCAATACCTTCTCTACCCTGTCAGTTACATGTTCAATCCTAGCCCCCGGTAAACAAACAACGATGTCCTTCCCCTCGCTCAGTGTCTTGTCCGTCTTTCTCATAATGGAGTCACCCATAAACACCCTCTCTTTCCTCATTGCCCCCTCAATCACTGCCTTAGAATAGCTCCTTCTTCGGTTTGCATCTGTCTGGTTGTTGTCTTTCCCCCCTGCCGTCTTCTCTCCTGTCACATTCTCTTCCGATCCATTCTTTCCTGTCGCTTTTTCTCTTGTCACCTTTCCTCCTGTCAGCGTCCCTTTTATCGACTTCTCTTCTATCACATTTGCTCTCACTTCCTTTCGTCCCTTCTTCTTTCGTCCCGTCTCATTTTCCTCTCTCCTCTCCCGTTCCATCTTCCCTCCCTCCTTCTCTACAGTCACTTTCACGCTTGTCACGTTTTCTGTTGTCGATTTTCCCATTTCTTCCCCTCCAATCACCTTCCCTCCTCTCAATCTCCTTTCCTCAGTTTTCTTGCCACTGCTATTCTCCTTCAGTCTTGCAGTATCCTCACCTCTCTCCCTGTCGTCTCTCTCCATTCGACCTGCCTCCTTACTAATTCCCATCTCCATTCCCTTCACAATATCTGTCAACCTAACTATCTCCTTCTGCAAACACTCCACCTTCCAACATCCAATGCACTGAAAGGTGAATCATTCCTCCATGGTTTCTGCCCATGACTTTCCACACCCGGACAATGCAAAATCTACCCAGCTGTGGCAGTGATCGCACACCAAGTGTCGCTTTGCCTTGACTTGCCGCTTGCAAGGCGCCATATCCCGATCAGAATTTATTTAATAACTTAACTAACTTAGTCTTTATAAAGACTGTTTCCTGTGTACTACAGCACACTTTAGGTTACAAATTTCAATTACACAGCCGACTATTTATCCTAACACGAACGCTAACATCACCGGTAGTGACCTAATTTAAATACAATAAATTACGTTATGTTAGGCTGCTTTATTTATTTAGGTTACGCCGCCCGACTATCGCCCTTGCTTAATTTTAACAACAATGCTACCTAACCAAAATATATAGCAAGTACTGGCTTACACAGATATTATCTTATGTAAGTAGTTTGATGGTTGTTACTTTATCTCCTATATATTCTACCACATAATCAGGTTTGTTAAATCTTGTTTACAACTTATCGAAGGTTAAGCCGCCTAAGTGAGTTACCCTATTATCATTCACTATACTAAGGTGTTCTAAAATACTTTAACTAACTAACTTTAAGCACAACTGCTACTCAATATATGTTTATTGCAACTTTATGAATGATATTAAGGCAAAAATAATACTTATCAATCAGTAATTCCACTTGTTTATCCACTTTTTTACACCACCAATTTCTACGATCTATCTCCGCCAAATATAGCCTCGAACTGGAGACTATATGCATTACAATATCGAGCATTACTATTTAATGCTCGATATTATACTGTATGTTGCATGTGTTTGCATCTGTGTTATTTATTACGATTTATAGCCTCGATGCTCTTATATACATGTATCAAGAGGGTCACAATTTTGATTATTTCAATTTGCCATTTTCTTTCATTAGTGCAATAGACTAAGGTGGCTTATCACACTTCACTACAAACTTGGCCAGGTCCGTAAGTAACACCTCCTCCAGCGAGTCTTTGCCGCTATGGTTACACATTTCATCAGTTCTACTGACTTCTAGTTAACTGACTACATCAAGGGGTTGAGCACAAACAATGTGCTCAGCCATCTTCAAGCATATTGACGTAGGCCGGTGTTGTTTTGGCTACTGGAAAGGATGCTGCTACTGCACACAAACAACTCACAAACAGGTATTGTAAGGGTGTTACCTCAAACAGTAAAGACGTGGTAATGCCTACAAACATGCATGTGCTTATGGGCATTACGCATATGCACAGTGGCAGATTGGTTAGACTATATTTACATCATTCGATATATATATATATATATACATATATATATATATATATATATACATATATATATATATATATATATATATATATATAGGTGTTATTCTACATGTCACACCTCTATTGTAACGATTTTTCAAGGCTTGTATGATGATGACGAATGTGTCTGCTTTCAAGAAAAACAAACAGTTACTGTATCACATTTGGTTAACAAAACGGCTAAGTACCTGACAGGATCTAACACTGAGCCATATTCCGTAAAATATATGAAGGCTAGACTGTGGGAACATGTTGGTGACCAAGTGATTATCACTACTATAAATTACAAATCAAATGTGGTGCCTATGCGGCAGGCGGCTGAAATTGTACTGCTCGAGTTTCAAGCTGGTCAATCGGATGATCCATAGAGCGAGAGAATCCGCATAATACAGGATGGAAAGTTCGTCCGGGAGGACTTTAAGGCAGTAGACACATCATGTGAATCGACCCAGCGTCAAATGAAATCGAATCTGAAGAAGCTTGTCTCAGTTACTTACCTTCTAGTTTGAAGATGTTGCTTGAAGGAATCGTGAAGGGAAGAGGTGTTGGTGCAAAGGAAGCATCCATTGGATAAGCCATCATTTTGCATCTCGTTTTCTCATTGACCCACTTCAAAATTACGGAATGTGTTGACACAACTGGCGTGCCACAACTAAGTCTGGATGGACTTCACCGTCGGCTGCTAATACAATTTCACCTGTTGGATCAACATCTTGCTGTTGTAGTGCATCGTGCGGCCTGGCCGGGAAGGGGGACCTCTAAGGAGTTGGAGAATATGAGCCCATTAAGAACTGCATCTAACATGAGGTGTGCACGTGCTGCTCTTGAAATGGCCTTTTCTTTCAGGATGTACTCCACTGCTTTTGATGCGTAGATCAACTTTAGCAGCTCCTTCAAACCCGAGCCAGCCACCAGGTGACCTGTGCTTCAAAGAAAGCTCATCTCCATGTGGAAAGCACCCAATCTAAGCACTATGCGTCGCACTCTTTGCAGCAACGACTGACCTGACTGCTGTCCATGCCAGCCTGTGCAGCGATTAACAGCTCAATGCAAGAACTGACTGGAGTTAAACACAACACAAGTGAACAACACAAGGACATGATCAAAACAAGACAGCATCGCGACATGAAAGACCTACACATCCTACTGCTGGCTCTAGAGGACAGAAGCCCATTTGGAAAGATTCACGTGTTTACGTTTGACCTTATATCAAGTGTTTGTTATACACGATGTTCCCCAATTAAATGTATTTGTATTATGTTACCAATATCATTGATGCTCACGACAGTAGCACAGTTATATACAGAGTAAAAACCATGTAAGTTGAGAGTTAATATGACAATTTTACTATAATTAAGCCTTCTGGCTAGATTAATGCATTTATGTTTACGTACTTATATGCAGAGAATAATCATGCTATATGGAAGACAAACTGGAGGTGTAAGTCCAACTAGTGGTGCGATTTATATTTATGTGATACTAAGAAATAATTTCTTAGAAAAAGTTATTTAACATTAAAATATTTTAATGTCTATATATGTTTTTATGGTTTCTGAACATATGTGCATATTTACGAACATCCATTTTAATAGTTTGGGGTTTACAAAAACATTATCGTGTTTATTCTTTTTCAGGTTAGTAAAATCGTGACGAAATCGCGCAGGAAAACGCTACTGAGGGGCCCCCAACATAAGGGTAATTTTGACAATGTTCCATAAGTTTTAGAAGCGAAGACTTTTGATATGTTATCTAGGATATACGCCTGCTATCAAAACTGCAAAACTTGCTTCTGTTGCAATTTGTTCCAATATGACACTATTTTGGCCATAAAAGTCCTGGACTATCGGCTAACTTCCGTACTTCACGTAGGGGATCAGCCAGGGTTAGTTTTGCATGACAAACAGCCCTGGCTTGCGAGGATGGCTGTCAGCACTAGTACTCGGTAGCCGGGTAGGTCGAAGGCACGCACCATATTCGTAGAGTTGTTGGTCACGATTGCCGTTATCTTTGTTCCGATGTCATAGGCAGCCATGACCTCCTCGTAATGGCGTGCAATGTTGTATGCGGTGTCTTTTCCTTTTACTCGCTTGCAGGCAGAGGACTGTCTACAGACTATAGTTTGAAATCACGTGTCCTGTGACTCCTATAAATGATCGCATTTGACGGCTAGACCATAGGTATATTGTTAGACAAACGCTCCTTGTGGATTTGACAATGGACAACTCTGTTGTTGTGCAAAACATGTCTTTCCGCTATCAGCTTTTTGATGAACGTCTGTCTACAGGGGACTGAGAACGAAGGCTGGATAGTTTTGTAGAAATGGTGGAATTCGTCAGATGTCACAAATGGAATTGGCAACAGCTTCCCCGCAACTAGACTAACAAGAGCTTCAGTTGTAGCTGTTTGCTGCATGTGGTTGCTCGTCCACTTTTTGTAGGGCGCAACAAAATTGTGACCGTAGATTGGTTTGTCGATGTTTTTCCTTAGGTAGTAGTTCGTGTTCACTACAGTGCCACACATTTGTGCTTGTTCTGAAACACGTAGGTCAAAATAAAATAAACAAATATTGGAAATAACAAGTATAATATGCAGTTAAACGGAATGCAGCTCAACGGAATGACACCAATGAGCAGTATTAGTATGTAACGAAGTACATTTATTTCGTTACAGTACTTAAGTAGATTTTTTTTATGTACTTGTAACGCAGTACATTTTTAGATATTACTTTTTACTTGTAACTAAATACATTTATGTTTAAATTTTTACTTCCATATTTTTAATAACTTTTTATGTTATTACTCCAGGGATGAATCAGCGTCACCAGGCTTTTGGTAATCCTTGACTGACTACACTTTGGAGGAATCATGGCTTCTTTTGTGCCAGCCCTGATGTTTACAAGCAGGTGATATTGGAACAGTGTGATTGCTGGCTGTCCAAAGGGATTCAATGGTCCTTCGAAGCTTAGTCCTCAGCCAGACCCCTTTTCACACAATGCTAATGGGACAGGCCTCGTTGGCTTCCCATTCATTCACTGATTAATTGCTGTTTAATGTTTGACCAGCACTTCATCTTATAGTACCTACTTTAGTTAGTGGCTACCTGCACACCGCTGACCTTATGACTCCCAGAAGTGTGACAAATATCCTGGTGCTTTTGTCTTGAGTCAATCAGACAGTGGCAAAGACTTGCTGTCTGTTGAGAAGCTCATAGAAAAGACGTACGGTATGTCATACGGGTCTGTTAATGGTTATAATGCAGTTTAATTAAGTTTGCATTCTTCTCTCCTGTTGTATGATATTGCATTTATTTTTTGATCCGTTGATTATCGTGAGTAAATGTAATTAGTATTATTACGTAGTAGTGGTATCAGTATTTACCTAAACAAAACTTGTCGTATGCGTCCATTTTGGATAATGGACACATACTGGAATAATCTGACAGCCGGATATTTTTTAATTGTTTTACTTAAGTACTTTTTTATTTTTACTTAAGTACTTTCTTGGTTCTACCCGCCCTACCAACCCAGCCTACCCCACCAATGGTTCTACCCGCCCTACCAACCTAACCTACAAATCGTACCAATTGGCGTTGTATTTCAGAAAACATTTAGAGTTATTTAATTAAAAGTTTTTCTGCTCACTTTTCTCTAGGGACTTTTCCTACCAGAGATAATTGAGTGGTAATCAATTCAACAGAGCGGGTCATTGTAAGCCAGTGGCTTATTGCTCCACGGGTGGGTGCAAGTTAGTCTTCTTATCAACATACCGCAAACCCCCGCCCTGTGAAGCGAAACGTCCCTCTATACTACTCTCGCGCAACAAGACACCGCCGCTGCTCCACCGACCAGTATAAATGGCCTCGCGTCGCAGATCTCACCACACAACGAAACGATGGGCGACACGATGTATCGGACGAGGTCGGAGGGGGTGTCGGCCAAGGGGCTACGGGACCAGTATGCTGATGGGGAGGCTGCCCGCGTATGGGAGCTTTACATCGGCTGCTCTGGAAGGAGAACATCGCAGTATAAAGAGTGGTTGACGGCGCTACTGAGAGAACACTCCTGTCAGAATCTTCTCGACGTGGCCTGCGGCACTGGGTAAGTCGCTAAGTGACTACATCGCTTATTGCAAATCAATAATAAGTTATCTCTAAGACAGGACTTCTTATGTTCTTCGACATTCTTATTACATAAGTGAGCAATACGTAACAGTGAATTACCTACGCTACATATTGAATCTTGTTATTGTGTGTGTGTCTGTGTGTGTGTGTGTGTGTGTGTGTGTGTGTGTGTGTGTGTGTGTGTGTGTGTGTGTGTGTGTGTGTGTGTGTGTGTGTGTGTGTGTGTGTGTGTGTGTGTGTGTGTGTGTGTGTGTGCAGTCATCATCAGCAGCAGCAGCATCATCGTCATCGTCGTCGTCGTTGTCTCCCTTATCCTCTTCGTCATCACATTCATCATAATCATCGTCATAATTATCCTTCTCGTCCTCCTCCTCCTTGTGGTCATCATAATCATCATCATAATCACAATCAGCAGCACCAGCAGCAGAAGCAGCAGCAGCAGCAGCATAATCATATCATCACCATCATTATCGTCACACTCTGCTGTTATGTGTTAAATTAGTTGTGTCTATTGCCATAAAACGTCCCTATCTGATCGAGGAACGGTTAACATAACTTCGAACACTCGTAAACACACACATAATGTTCTGAACAATCTTTTCTAACACACGGCTGTCCTGATATCGTCTCCACTTGTCTTGTTATATCAGTCTTCCTGCTGTCCTACTGTCACCTCGTCTCGTCTTGATGCAGGGTTGACTCCATCATGCTGCTCACAGATGGCTTCAATGTTATCAGTACAGATGCCAGTGACAAGATGCTCAAATACGCGTTGAAAGAACGCTGGCGCCGTCGGAAAGAAAAGGCGTTTGATAAATGGGGTAAATGTCACCATCGTTTGCAGACATCATTAAACACGCTGGCTACAAAATTAATAGAATAGAATAGAATATAATTATATGTTCGCCATAACATACGCTATTAAAATATACGTTTAAACCGTATGTTTACGCCATCGTTTCGATATATGTAGGCTTCTGGATATCGGATATATGAAATAAATTACAGATTACTAGCTTACCAAGTTAAATGTGAGCATTCTTGTCAGAACTCCAGTATAGTGCATATGGACAACATTAATTTCATGTTCCATTCATGTAAGTGTAACATATGACTAGATTCGTCTAGTCCTTAACTGACCAAGCTCTGTAAATACACCACCTTCTTCGTTGACGACAATAATGAGATAAGGTTTGAATGGGTTGACATATCTACATAATAGCACAGACTTCGAACGGGTCCTTTAAAAAACGATAATGCTATGCATAATTCCTTACACATTTGTGGATCTCGGTGTCGTAGTGTTTAGAGCATCATACTTTCTATCAGACGTTTGCGGGTTCGAATCCTTTTTCTGCCGATTCGAACCTTGGACAAGTTCGTTCACTCCACGATGTTCCAGTTCAATCAGCTGTGTGAACGAATACCTGACTACATACAGGGGTGGTTTTTTGTATACGAATAACCTTCGCGCATTAATTGTAGCGTGGCTGAACCCTTCCCAGGTAATTCGGGATGGTGCTCGTTTGACGTGATCTATCTGCCAATGAGTAAAGTGTAAATCGTTTTCAGCAGTCCTAAGGACTTGACATCACGCTAGAATAAGAACTTTACTTTACTTTATACACGCTTGTTGTTACAGTGATTGAAGAAGCGAACTGGTTGTCCCTCTCTGACGACCTCAGAGACGTTGACGGGGTGCCCGAGGGAGGGTTTGACGCCGTCCTCTGCTTGGGCAACTCGTTCGCCCATCTGCCCGACTTCGAAGGTACACTACTACACCAAAAGGTGGCGCTGGGCAACTTCTGGGGCATGATCAAGCCGGGCGGAATACTCGTCGTAGATCATCGTAACTTCGATGACGTACTGGCCAACGGATGCGCTCCGACTAAGAATATATATTACATTGTAAGTGTAATGGCTAATGTTGTATATTTACAACTCGAAATATATGTTGTTATTTGATAGTGCGCAGGTTATCACACTGTTATTTACTAAAACCAACACTTCTTTCAATAAGCGTACGATTTATATTTGTTGACCCACTGAATATTAATATTGCGTTAACTATGTAAAACATTAAACGTCTCAGCAAAATCATAGCAAATTTTAGCTTTACAACAGGCAGGACGATATGTTATGAAACAGTCATAATAGTGGCACGATTTATTCAGTAAATTGCGTAATGTTTGCGCCGTACTGTCACGTAAACACTGTTTGACAGACGATCAATATCTACCTTATACTCCACCAACAGCTGTACAATTGTCATATTCCACAAACGATTTAAAACTCATTCTCATAACCTATGAAGTTTTCGTTTTATAGAGTGACTACATCACAGACATTCAGGTGTCCAACATTTACACGAACACCCGTCCAACCCTCACAACGTTCGACTACACCCTTGATGTTCCGAAAGGCACGAACCAAACAGGAGACAACATTCCCAATGACAGGTAGGTGAAGCATTGACCTCGATTAGCCAGGCTCTGCGAGGGGGCGTCATTGTTAGTTGCTGAAGCATTCGCCTGGTTTCGACGAGCATTTCGAACTGTGACGGAAACCCGCGAAAACCCTGATGTTTGCCTCAGAATCTGGGTAAACGTTTTGGCATTTGGTTCATTATCAGATTGTCGTATACCTTCGATGTTTCAAAATTGTTTCTGCTCTCGTTAGTAATAATACTATTTTTATTTTGTTAAGCGCCACATCCAATGTTGTTCACAGCGCTTTGCAACAGTATACAAATGTATGTTTAAAATAGTGCATTTGAATAAAAACAATAGTTGTTATATCATAGATAAAATTAACTAATAATAATAGTACTTAAGACAATAAATACAGTAGAAGTAGAAAAGGAATGTGATATAAAATATCATAAAATAAAATAGTTAAGATCATATTATTAATATTTTCATAAATAAATTAAAATTAATGTAAACATCAATACATTAGGCTAACATGGATATGAAAACTAAATAAATAAATAGGTAAATAAATAATAAATAAACGTTAAACATCAATCAGCTATGGTAAAACAGTGTTGGTAATCGTCCGAGTTACATATATGCTGGAGTGAACAGGTGAGTCTTCAACAGGGATTTAAATGATTCCTGTGATGTTTAGGAGGTAACACTTGACGGCAGAGCGTTCACACTGTTGCCGCTGCGTGAGCAAATTTAATAAGATTTAACAATATTTAACAAGATTGCCACCCAGAGAATTAACTCTAGGTGGCAGGTGGACAAGGAAGCCCTTTAGCTTATCGAGAGTCCGACCCTTTTATCTATGTGTATCCCGCCCTTCTGAGGTATGTGTCGATTTTATTTTAAAACATATTCACGCACCCACACAATCAACATATAATCTGTTCCATTCATTTACAGTCCTTTGTGAAAATGAGAACTTTCTTATATCTAATCTACACTGCTCCTTTGTTAATGCAACTTCATGTCCTCTAGTCCTTCTATCTTTCTTAACTGAGAAAAAATATTTCCATCAATATTTTCATAACCATTCATTATTCTAAACACTTCTATCTGATCTCCTCTCAATCTCCTGGTCTCTAGTGTTGTTAAGCCGCATTTTTTAGCCGTATTTCGTAAATAAGATCCCTCAGTTTTGGTATCATTTTAGTTGCTCTCCTCTGCACTCTTTCTAGCATGTCTATGTCCTTCCTGCGATATGGCCTCCACGCTTGAATACAATATTCTAAATGAGGCCTAACTATTGTTTTGTACAGCGGTATTATTAGCTCCTTTTCCTTATACGTTATGTTTCGCCTAATTAATCCAAGGATTTGATTTCCCTTTGAAGCTGCAATTCCGCACTGCTCTGAAACCTTCATATCAGCACTAATGGTTAACCCTAACCCTAAATCCTTTTCTTTTACAGTAGTACTGAGTACAGTACCCCCATTGTATATGCTATCTCTTCGTTCCCATGCCCTGCGTGGAGGCATTTACATTTCCCGAAATTTCTCATTTTTTCTATCCAGTTTATTATACAATTTCCTATGCTTTTTGAAAATCTAAGTAGACGATATCTACTGTTGATCCCTCATCTACCCACTTAGTGATGTCTTCCAAAAAACATAACATATTTGTTAAACATGACCTCGCTTAAAAAAAACCATGTTGAGGTGTGTTTATCAAGTTTTGTTTAACAAGAAAATCCACCATGTGATCTTTAATTAGTCTTTCTAATAATTTAAATAACGGTATAATGTTTGCCTCTTTCCATTCTAAAGGAACCACTCCCTCTTCTAATGACAAATTGAAAACTGTTGCAAGCGGTACGCTAATTTGTTCTACAATTTTCAATAGTAGTTTGGGCGGAATCCCATCCACTCCAGGTGATTTATTATCCTTCATAGCCCTTATTTTCTTAGCTACCATTTCCGGGGTTACAATTAATTGTCCTAAATAGTCTGAATCTGCCCCCTTGAACTTAGCCTCTGGTACTGGCAGTGAACTAATATCGTCCCTGGTAAACACTGAACTAAAGTACTCATTCAGGTCTTCTGCCATTAATAATCCCTCTGATATTATATTTACAGCACTATCTTCTAGAGGACCGACCTTATCTTGAACTTTCTGTTTGCTTCGAACATACGGATAAAAACTCTTGCTGTCATGTTTTATATTACTAGCTAATTGTTGTTTATAGCTTCTCTTTGAATTTTCTCTTTCTAATTTCAGCTGTAGCTTGGTTGAGTGCTTCTTTATAATGTACAGTCACAGTCACGGCTCTACTGCATGTTCTCGGGACAACCAGAGCGTGGGAGTCAGCAGACCGAAGACGTCTGGCTGGCATGTAGACACGCACGAGTTATTGCATGTAGACAGGCGAGAGGTCTTTGTGCAGCGCCTTGTATTACGTAAGAACAGCGATCTTGAATGCAATGCGCTGTTGAATAGGTAGCCAGTGCAGTTCGCGAAGAATAGGGGTCGCACTTTCACAACGAGCCTGTCGGGTGATAAGGCGAGCGGCGGCGTTCTGGAGTCGCTGCAATCGACCGATGTTAATGGTTGAGGTACCGAACAGTAGAGAGTTGCAGTAGTCCAAACGGGATGTAATCATGGCATTGACTACCCGTTCCGCTGTCGGTTAAATGAGGTAACGGTGCAGCGAGCAACAGCTGATAATACGTGACACTTGCATAGTCATATCCAGGTGTCTATTAAGGTGGACGCCGACATTTCTAACATGATCAGTTGCACTGATTTCATCTGTCCCGACGCGCACACGGAACCCACTTACGATAGCAGATGCCGATTTGGGAACAACCGGTAGAATTTATGTTTTGGTGTCATTCATGAGCAGATAATTCCAAGTCATCCACTCCTTCGTTGCCTTGGAAATAAACACAATAAAACAGTGTTTGCATACAAGTTGCTAATGATATTTAATTGTATTATAAAAGGATCAATTATGATATTTTACCTAATAATTATTACTTCCGATAATTGAAATTAGGTGACCACATATACCAGCAATTACGTGTTTGGTCACTCACATTTCAATTTTATATTTGATATGTATGATAAATTACGTTTTTTTTCTCAAAATTAAACGTCGCCAGATCAGACCAGTGGCGTAATAAACGCATAGCACGTGGATATAATATTTGGTCTTTTGCACCGTTTTATATTACAACTGCATATCATACAATAACAGTTTATATGGAGTTCAGTATAGTTATATAATTGTTATAGTGTATGAGGCTTGTTGATTGACTAGAAATTTGTGTGTAAAAGATGGACCATAAAAAAACGAAAATGTTAACCAATATGAAAAAAATCCAGAAAAAAACCAGTGCATTCTGGCAATTATTTTTAAAAGAAAAAACCTGACGATATACCGAAATCTGATATATATATTTCACCCTTTGATATATTGATAATGTGTTGTAAATGCATACATACATACGATGGCCTTCTAAATTGAACAAATAATGGCGAATTTCAGGTAAAAGCAACAGCGAAATTACTATCTTTCTATTTTCTGCACGTTGCCAGAAATCAAGAATTTAGACAGTGTAAACAGAACAGAAGTGGATCTATTTATCAAGACTGTACATCCAATAATAATATGACAAATTATAATATTATAATATAAAAAAGTGTACAATGATGGTGGAGACTCCCACTAAGACTTGAAAAGAAGTCGCTACATAGTATAATTATAGTTCAGTTTCTGTTGAAAGAAAAAATATGTTGTCTATTATGTAAGACATAATCAGTGACATAAAATAAGATACATCGTTAGTGGAAAAAACCAGGATAGATTATTTTATTATAAGATGTATATTCATAGAATGTGGTGAGGTAAGCAGGTCAAAGTAATTTATGGTGTTTGTGTGTGGGTGGGGTGAGGTCATTGTGGTTGGTTGCGTGTGGGTGAGGTCATTGTGGTTGGTTGCGTGTATACAAGCAGGCATAACAGTTAATGTTTGTGCACGTATTGTTGTAATTTGTTATGAGTTATGTGGTTCTTAGCGTAGTTTAAAAAAAACCATATAAACTGTGTGTATACAGTTTAGCTGTCACACTAAGGGAAGTGTTGTTAATTGTATTTGGTAAACTGTATTTAAGACATAGTTTTGCAAATGAATGATTTGTACCGTAAATGTGAATTTTGTGTTGAGTGCGTGTATTGTGACCATGAATCATGGTATTTTTTTAGCTATTTTCCAATGTAGAAGGTGAGCAGGTAATTTGTTATATATAAATTTATGGTAAAATTTGAATTCTTGAAGGGCTAAAATATCATTCACTTTTAGCTTTAAGTTTAATTGTTTGAATAACGGGTCGGTATGAGCATAAAATGACTCAAAGTTATTATGCGTACAGCCCTTTTCTGAAGTTGATTAATTCTTTGAGAGTGATACCCCCATGTTGTTAAACAGTAAGTTGTGTGTGGTACTAACAGTGTATTATATAATATTATTTGTATTCGCATTGGCAGAATTTGTTTAAGTCTATTTAGTATACCGATTATTCTGGAACATTTGTTTGATACATTTTCAGAGTGTTTTTTCCAGTTTAGAAGTGTATCCAAAGTTAATCCCAGAAAATTAAAATTGTCAACTTTTGTAATTATGCTATTATTGATTTTAGGAATAGGTGTGTTATCAGTTTGTGTGTGTGTGTGTGTGTGTGTGTGTGTGTGTGTGTGTGTGTGTGTGTGTGTGTGTGTGTGTGTGTGTGTGTGTGTGTGTGTGTGTGTGTGTGTGTGTGTGTGTGTGTGTGTGTGTGTGTGTGTGTGTGTGTGTGTGTGTGTGTGTGTGTGTGTGTGTGTGTGTGTGTGTGTGTGTGTGGAAAACCATGAATTTAGATTTAGTTACGTTAAGAGTTAAGTTATTTATTTCTAGCCAGTCATTAATTTTGTGGAGTTCTTCATTAATTAATGTTTCAGCATCATCGGTTTGTGAGATTGTGAAATTGCTCATTGTACTTAACAAAGTAGTGTCGTCTGCAAAGGATATAAAATTGAATATTTTGCTCGCTTGAGAAAAGTCATTAATATAAATAATAAACAGAATTGGTCCAATAATGGAGCCTTTGGGTACTCCGGTTTCTATAGATAAGATATCATATTTACATCAGTAATTTCTACATATGGTAATAATAATAATAACTTTATTTAGACACTAAAATCCCAGTAGTAAGTAGTGTTGACAATAGTCGTTAGAAATTAAAATAAATAAATATTATAATAATACAAGTAAAACATATAAATAAAAAACTGAACTAGAGAAATTAACAAAAAATTACATTGATGTAAATTATATTATGTATCATCACTAGTAAAAATAAATAAATATATATATATATATATGTATATATATACATAAATATATCAAACAACTATATAATAAATTGCGAGATAAATTAGTTAATTAATAAATAATAAATAACTACAGTAATACATTATTAGTTTCAATTAAAATTTCAAATAATAAAATAAATATGGGGTATGACGACTAAAGTATAAAATTATGACGACTAAACATTAAAAGCGAGTTTAAAATAGTGTGTTTTAAGATGAGCTTTAAATATGTCCATGCGCTGTATCAGTCGTAAATCTTCCGGCAACGCATTCCAGAGGGTCAGTCCTGCGCACGAGAACGAGCGACGGCCGTGCCGCTCAAGGTTGTGCTGTGGTACAGTTAATAGTCCACAGTCAGTTGATCGAAGTGCGCGGCGCGGCACGTATGGTGAAATCAATGACGCGAGGTAGGCCGGCGTCTTGTCGTGAAGGGCAGTGAACACAAGCACGAGTAACTTATACTGAATGCGCCACTTCACCGGCACCCAGTGCAGGCTATTCAGTGGTGCCGTGATGCTCTGTCGATCGCCCCGCCTAATACGTAATACGACTCTGGCCGCAGGGTGTTGTACCATCTCAAGGCGGTGGAGTAACCGGTCGGATATTCCGTACAAATTAGCGTTCCCGTATTCTATTCTTGAAGTAACAAGAGCATGTACGAGACACTTGGTTGTTCCGGTCGTTAGTGTGTCGCGTATACGTGAGATTCGGTGCAGGTGGTAATATGCACTCCGGCACGCATTTGCTACTTGTGTTGTGCTCTATTTGATAGATAACTTTCATAAGCAAAGGAGTTACCTACGAAATCTATATAAGCATTACATAGTTACATTAATTATAACACTGCTCATGACAAAGTGGAACCATATTCGAGGCCATGTTTTTATATATAATTATATGCCCTAGAACAACAATGTGTGTTAGGCTTACTTAGACACCGCATTAAAATTAATAAGTGAAAGGTATCATATTAAGTAAACAAAAATTACAGGCATGCCATCCATTATTAAACCACATAGGAAAAGACATGTACCATTAGCAAGCAATTAATGAGCCACTTAAACACTAGGTGTACAATGTTTGCGTAACACTGCAAAAGTAGATTACATTACAAACTATTTATGTCAGAACGATGTGTTAGTCTGTTCATTTTGATATGAATGAATAAAAAAAAATATATATATTACATTATTATGACATATAAAGTAATTACAGTTGTTCATAACATACTAAAAGCGTATCAAGTTAATTAGTAGGTACCCTAAAAATCAGCTACTCAATGTTACACTAAACACTGTATTTGCAAGAAAAGAAAAGATTAATGAAAAGTTAAGTCTGGCCAATGAGTAGAGTCAGAAACGACGGCATCATACCACGTAACTACATGTGATAGACACATGTAGTTTGGCAAAGTTTACTGGTATGTCAGAATGTCTTTTGAGCTTGTGATTTCCTGGATCATGTTATGATTGTCTTTGATAATAATCTTGCCGCTGGCCGTCCAACAGTCATTGATCTTTTTGCCTTTTTAAGTGTTCTGGTTTCAAACGCTAGTTTGGAGCGCTTTGACGTGAGATCTTCGTTGAGGTAGTTGCGATTTTCAATAGGGCAGGTTTAGCTGAAATCTTTGAGCCCCTGGCGCGATACACATCTCTACAGTGCTCACTGCAAAAGCGAACAATAGTAATTCTGGGTTTCGTCTGCCCGTCAGACAGGTCGGCCAAGTCTATGGCAGCGTTCCAGATCACTGAGCTCAATGGGATAGGTGTCGTGCATTTTGTTGTTGATAGTGTCGATTACTTTTTCTTCCAAGTTTTCACCATGCAAGTCATCGCAAATGCCACTGATGCGAAGATTGGGTCGTCGGGTGTAATGCTGGAACGAATCCAATTCACCCTCCAGAGTTACTACCCTTTTCTCAAGATGTTCGATTTTGTTGCACTTGTCGGACAATTGTTCAGTGAGAGTGACACTTTGTTTATTAAGTGTGTCACTCTTTAGGACTAAATCATGTGGAAACAGAACGTCTTTCAGTTGTTTGGCAATTCTCTCATCTTGCAAGAAGGATAGCATTTGCGAAATGAAATTGCTGTCAGTGTCAGCTGAGCCACCACTGGCGGCTGGCTCAAAATCCGATTTGCTGTCTTTTCTTTTGGGCATGGCGACGATTGTACGTGTACGTGTGTGAAGCAATGTTACAAGGCATGCTCGTGGTGAATATTAGGGGTATTCGATATTGCAGGTGAGAATTCCTACCTTTAACGAACTGCACAGCGACAATATAGGGTCGTCACTTTCGTCGAGGTACTGTTAATTCTTCTACAAGTTTTGCTGTGTCTATAGTATAATCTGCATTCGTCACCTTCGTCACCTTCGATGTGTGGCTGGCAGGACCTTTCTAGTACTTAGCTAACGACGCCATTTTTCAGGGCAGAAACGTCTCAACGTACCGAGTTTCGCACACAGAAGGAGAAGACAAGACAATATATAGTAGTGTATTTAATTGGAAATGCATCGATGACATCAGCAAATATGATTTCTTCACAATCACCACTAAATGCTCATTGGACCATAAGGAGAACACGTGAAAGAAACCCAGCAGACGTGAAATCAGAACATAGTCCTCACAACGCCTATCCCAAACTAGAACAACCGCCAGAGCCAACGGCGGAAGAAGAAAACATCAATTATTTTGGTAAAAGGCTCGACGAAGACTGGAGGATGGACACCGTCAAATTGTAACAGCCTTAGGCAATTAATCCAGACAATTAGTGACACCACCTGCCTTTCGCTAATCGCTACAGCGGACGTTGTTTCGGATCGACTTTTGATAGTAGTATTAACGGACCAGAGCCAGACGGCATCTTCTGACTTCAGCAAACGTCAACAGTTATCGGACAGGAGAAACGGAATAAATGGTACAAATACGACTTAACTAAAACGTTGCGCCAACCGGACTAAATCAGACCAATGATGCCACCTGCCGGTCGGTGTATTTATTGTCAAAACAGTGACGCCATCTAGCGTATCTCGTGGAAACACAATAGCTTTCTAAAATACCGAAGTATCATTGCCCTTCAGAAGTTTCGAAAACTCCGCCAACCGATGCTGGTAGTAAGACAGACGAAACTGGTGTTTTTTACAACAAAAATAAGCATTAGCCATTCGACGTTTAACTGTTGTTTGCATATTTTTTCAGCTGACTTATGTTGTTACTGAATACTTTTTTAGAAAGCTATTATGTTTCCACAAGATACCCTAGATGGCGAAACTGTTTTGATTTTAAGTGTGACAATAAATACACCGACCGGCAGATGGCATAATTGGTCTGATTTTGTCCGGTTGGCGCAACATTTTAGTTACGTCGTATTTGTACCAGTTGTTCCGTTTCTTCTGTTCGATAACTGTTGACGTTTGCTGAAGTCAGTTATATTAATCATTACCAATAAATGTAAGATAATTTATTGTTACTAAATTTACCTTTTTTCCTTTGTTACTTTTCGACCGTGCAGCGGCTTCTTCAGACTTACTCCCGCTAGATGTCGCCGCGGTAGTCATTCTGCGCAATGCCGTCAACGTCACTGATCAAACTTGATTATTGATTCAAAATAGACGGTGGCGGCCAGGCCGACAGAGTGGTACAATCTATGTGTGGGCTTAGCGACGTCGTTGTTGTTTACGCAATTTCAACTGTGAACTTGTGTAGCATAACACAGTTTCAAACAAAAACAAGCCTTACTATGTTTCTAGTTGATTTTTAAACATGCACGGTGCACAAGTGTATGCAATTGAAACTGAATTGTCGTAAAAAAAACAATGGCTTTGCCATGTCAACATCAGCCTACCATTCGTTTGTACCAATGCGCCAGCGTTCATTTTGAAATTTGAAAACGTCCTGAGGCAAAGATTCGTTGACGGGAACACATGATCGGAAGCTAGCCTTGTGACGTATCGTCTGACAGCAATTTCTGACACCGAAAAATGAATCATATGATGTACATACGTTTCTGACTGTGCGCTGTCATGCATCTGAGATGCATTTTTTGTTTCTGCTTGTGTCCTCGGGTATAAAAAATCTGCTACCCCACTTCGAGAATAGCAGCACGGATTACATCAACATGTTACCTGAGTAAAATATAAAAGCAAATAGAAATTGTCATAACCAATATCAATAAAAAATAATTGTGTAATGTTATGTTGAGCCATTCATAAATATGCGTTCATGCAACATACCATGATTTACTGTTAAGGTGTCTATTGCCGTCTCTCCTGAGAAATATTAGCAAAATGATGCATGACACGGTTTACCTATCTTGATTATATTGTTTATAATTATTGTTGTTATTATTATATAATTATCGAACTACCTGCAACAACGTCTTTACTTACAGCACGACTAAAGGTACTATTTGAAGTATGTTATAATACTACTTTACAGGCGGAGTAAACACACGTTTCTATTTCAACTCTCCCCGTTTCCAACTCACCATTAATAAGACGCTTGCATGCTACCACACTAATAACTTTCAAGCACAGTATTATATTATAAACGTATATACGTGTGATGAATTTAATTCGCTATTCTATTCTATTTTGTTGTACTGTTGTTGTTTTGGAAATTAATATTATATTTAATTTAACTTGATTTTGGTGCGACTGCGGTGCGGCAGAAAGGAACATAAACTGGAAAGCCACACTACTGTGATTCATCGTGGGTTATAATAAATTGCAAATTTGTGAACCATGAAAGTAAATTAATTTGGTTGCTATGGAAAGACCAATCACAGTAGAAAAACAATGTGGCGATTACTTCGTTGAACTAGAGTGTTAAATAATTATTGGATAAGGACGTATCGAATCAGTTAATCAGTTAGGCCCTACAATAATTGAAAATAATGAAACAAATATCGAATGGCTAATGCTTATTTTTGTTATAGAAAACACCAGTTTCGTCTGTCTTACTACCCGCATCGGTTGACGGAGTTCTCGAAACTTCTGAAGGGCATGTTCGGAGAAGAAGGAACGCATTCGGTGTTCGGCGACTTCCAGGCACTCGGTCGTGTTAAGAGACCAGCCTACTATATTCACGTCGTCGAGAAGTCCACGAGTCCCGCTTCAATATAAGAGTACTTTGATGTTTCAACGGAGAAGAGTGTGAGGCGTGAGGACTGGTTACATATCTATAGTGACAACTTACGTCAGAACATTCCAGGAATTAGAACTGGTTTACATGTTATAGGTCTATATAATATAATCTATTATCAACTGTGCGCAAAGACCCATATTAGTGTTACATACAGGAGGTGTATGCAAAATACAATGGACGTTAGAATGCACTTAAATATCAATAATAAATAATTAATAAATATACTTATATAGCGCCAACTCTAGTTAGAAACTATTCGAGGCGCTTTATATGTAAAAGTTTAATGCCAAGTTTAAAAGTCACAATATAAGTTAAAATATTGATTAAAAGAGAGTGTTTAAAAGTGCTTTTAAAAGTCTCAGTGTTTATTACATGCACTGAAAACAAGTAGATCACTCCGCACATACGGGACTGCTGCGGCTACTGGAGTTAAAATAGCGATTAAAATAGAGTGTTTTTAATGCGCTTTTCAAAGCTGCTTCACTGTTTAGTTCACGCATTGATGTGGGTAAATCGTTCCAGAGGTCCGGAGCTGCTGCCATAAAACTGGCGTCTCCGACTTTGCATCTTGTTCGCGGTCTCGCAAGTTGACGATTTCCCGCTGACCGAAGGGACCTGGTGGGCACGTAGAGGCAGACAAGCTCGCTCAGGTACACGGGCCCACACTTGTTGACAGCTCTGTGCACGAATACCAGGACCTTGAAACGAACGCGTTCTCGTACCGGCAGCAAATGTAGGTCTTGGAGCACTGGCGTGATGCTTGCGTATTTGGACACTCGCACGATCATTCTGGCTGCAGAGTTTTGGACACGCTGTAACCGTACACAGTTCTTGTCCATGGTGCCGTACAGGGGGGAGTTGCAGTAGTCGAGCCTTGATGTCACTAATGCGTTGACTACTCTCTCCCTCGTCTGTCTTGGCAGGAACTTGTTGATTTGGTTGATGTGATGTAGGTGGAAATAGCAGGACCGGATAGTCGCTGATGTGTTGGCAGACATGTCCATGTGATAGTCTAAGACGGCACCAAGGTCTTTAATCTGATGCACAGCTCGGATGACAGAACCACCCACATTGATGCTGAGATCGTTTACTAACTTCTTTGCAAACACTGGGACAATCGGAAGGAACTAGGTTTTCTGGTCGTTCAGTTTGAGGTAATTAGAGGTCAGCCACTCCCGAATCTCCATGACGCAGGCTCAAGACGCTGTAGGGCCTCGAGTAATGCCGTAGTAATATC